>JASVEL010013331.1:0-382920 GCA_032618575.1 Nicotiana noctiflora | reverse complement strand
AGCTGTGATTAGACCTGCCATGTTGTATGGGACGGAGTGTTGGCCGGTGAAGAAATCTCACGTTCAGAGGATAATGGTTGCGGAGATGAGGATGCTTAGGTGGATGTGCGGGCTCACCGGGTTAGATAAGATTAGGAACAAAGTTATTCGGGAGAAGGTGGGGGTGGCCCCAGTGGATGAGAAGATGCGAGAGGCGAGACTTCGGTGGTTCGGGCATGTGCGGAGGAGAAGCCCCGATGCCCCGGTGAGGAGTTGTGAGCGGCTAGCGGTGGTCGGTGTGAGGCGAGGCAGAGGGAGGCCTAAGAGATACTGGGGAGAGGTAATTAGACAGGACATGGCCAGGATGCGGATTTCCGAGGACATGACCCTTGATAGGAAAGTCTGGAGGTCTAGTATCAGGGTTGTAGGATAAGGGTTTCTAGATTTTTCGTACTCCTTTCTCGGGGTGGGTGAGGCGCGGTAGGGCCGCCCATAGATGATTAGTTTGTGTTCTCTTGTGGTAGGCATTTCTGGTAGTTACTGTTCTAATATCATTGCATGCCTGGTTATTTGTGGTATTTATATCTCTTATGTTTAGATAATTTTTATGCGATGTATGCTGGAGTAACTAATGCGATTTTTGTTTTTGTTTTTGTTTGCTTTTCTTTTCCCTGCGCTGAGGGTCGATTGGAAACAGCCTCTCTGCCCTCTCGGGTAGAGGTAAGCCATGTCTACATATTATCCTCCCCAGACCCCACCTTGTGGGAATACACTGGTTGTTATTGTTGTTGTTGATGTCTGGGTTAGGTTGCGCACACCTCGACTATTCCACCAAGTAGCGCTACCTCCCACCAGCTCAAATACCAGGTAATTTTGCCACCAAGGCTTAGAATATACGAGAACAAATCAGCTAGTTTTTTTTGTTTTGCCTCCTGTGAGATTTGAATATGAGATCTCATGGTTTTCCTACCACTTCTACATTATATCATAAGATGAAAGTATCAATCTGGGATCCAACAATTATTATTTCTCAAATTTCATCAAATTACTGAACTATTATTCTCATGTTTCAATATATAGCTTCCCAACTAAAATTGATGAAATAGGCCACATGAGCTAAAGTCGCAGTAACAGAAAAAAGCGTGAAGTATAGAAAAATAGCAAGTGAGCAATTAGTAGAAATAGAAAGAGAGTACCCATCTTCACTAAGGATGCCATGAGGGAAATTACGAATCGGGGTTGTTAAGCTGTAATTATAAAGCTTATTATTCTGCTCAAAACTGAGCTGGCACGTTGCATTGACCAAACGGAAGATGGTGGTGAAGATTAGTGGAAGAAGAAGCAGAATGAGTGAATGGCGAATTGGGAAAATCGCAGCAATTGTCATTTCGTTTACCGGAATTTCATCAGCAATTTTTGGCTGGTAAAAATTGCAGAAAAGGAAGTTGCGTTTTCTTGTTATTCAGAAAAATGAAGGTCGAACCGTGATGCTGGAGCCTGGAACTCGCTGGGTCTGGATGTGTTCTAAGGTTCACTGATGGACTATTTCATTAAATTTTCCTTTTTTGTTAGTAATGCTTCTATTTTTATTTTATTTTTATTTTCGTATAGGTTGGTAGGATAAGGTTTTTCGAAACAGCATCTCTATCACTTTTGGGTATGGATAAGGTCCGCATACAAACTATACTTCTTATACCTCACTTATGAGATTTTATTGGGTTATTGTTGTTGTTATTCGATATTCATATCGACCCCGACTAAAATTTGATTTGAACTCCATTTCAATCCTCATTGGTACTTCTATTTTGTTTTTTACTATGTATGTACTTTGCACATAATGTACAATTAGCTAATGTATGTACCAAGGATGCTTTATTTTATGATTTGAAATAAAATAATTAACCCCATTATAAAAGCTTACATAAGATAATATAATATTTGGTTGATTGTATAACAAAAACTAATTGTCGCACAATGTTTGGCTACAATATTTAAAAATATGTGATTAAATTACACGAAAAATTATATTATTTTATATAAAATAGAGGAATTAAAAGATTAAAAATAAGAATATATGTATTAATAATGCATGAATAAATGATTAAAAATAAGAAAATATGTATTAATAATGCAGGAATTAAATGATTAGAAACAAAAATACTCTTTAAAGTAAAATGTATAATAATAATCATCTGATTATTAATTATTGTATAACTATTCCTTCATTATTAATTTTCGGGTAAATAATCTCCATATAACAAGTATTTGAATTAAAGAAATACTAGTTATGGCAACAAAGAAAACTTGGTTATGGAATATGGCAAGAGACTCCGAGAGAAGAAACATTGTCTCTAATTGTGGTGTAAAAATTGATGCTTGGGCTTGTGATGATAGGCTATAATTACGTATTTTAGTCGTTTATTACACTCGAGTTTATTGCACTTTAATTGAGTTTGGCCTTTAATTGCTAGTGTTTTGCACTAATTATGTGATTTATGCCTTGTAGGTGTGATTCCGAGCTATATAGATGTTATGAAATAAATTTAAGTATTTTGAAGCAGAAGTATGAGTAAAAGCTCAAGGAATTAAGTCGGGATCGTATTCGGGGGTCAATTTGATAGTTGAGAACAAACAAAGACTCGATGAGGTATATTGCGCACTGTTAGTAAAATGAACATAACTTTTTACTCACATCTTCAATTTAGCTCCAAAATATATGGTTGGAAAGATAATTTAAAGGTCTACAATTTTTGATTTTTACGTTTTTCCAAATTCCAAACGGAATAGGGTGACAAATCGCAATTTTACCACGACCGCGAAAGAACCGCGGCAGAAGGCATTCGTGGACGAATGAAGAATCTGCGAGGATGTTTGGTCGCGGTTTGATTGCGACCGCGGTAGAATCGTGGTCATCGAGGCCTAAAACTTATCCTTTTTCGCGTAGGAGAAGGTATAAGTATTTGGGCCCCACCCTACTAGGTATATATACATGGAAAACGGTATTTTTTAGGAAGGGGACATATTTTGGATATAAAATTAGACCTAAGGAGTCAAAAGACACTACTTTAGGGTTAGGCAACACCATTGGAGGTAAGAACACATTGAGAGCAAGGCGAAGAATTCTTCTACGAGTTTTTCCTTCCTCTTCCTATTTTTCATTGTTGGTTATGACTTTTAGTATTATAGTTTTACATACTATTATGAATAGCTAATTTGTTATCTAGAGTTTTGATAGAACCTTTTGTAGGATAACTTGTTATGTTTTTATATAATTGAGCTATAATTTTTCTCTATTTATTCAACTACGTTTATATTCTGGTTGATTGAAGAGCTCTCGATTAGTTGTGCCTATTTAGTATGCATAACTCGGGAGAGAGTGCATATTTAGGTAATTGCTAAACAACACCACTCCCAAAGTATATGAAGGATCAATAACCGAGGGTTTAAAGGCGGGTTTAGGGATAACGAAGCCTTGGGTGCGATATGAAGTGAGCTGTATTAAAAGCCAGCTAGCGTAGCTCTGGAGAGTGCGTCTAGTAAATTGTCATAATTACTCGGGAGAGGTTTACGGTAATAAGAGTGCTCATGATTGGTAGAGAATACTTAGGCAAAATTATAGAAGACATAGCGGGAAGGAATCCGACAATTAGGGAAATCATAACCCTAAACCTCCTTAATCTTGTCTCTAACCCTTAGTATATTTAGTTTTTAATTTGTTAACTAATTAGTTAAACACAAGGATCTAAATATCTATAAGTTAGGAATTGTTCAAGCTTGTCTTCTTGGTGATAGTGAACAACTGTAGCTAAGCCTTAGTTCTCTGTGAGATTCGACTCTGGACTTGTAAACTGGATTATATTTGCAGCGACTGCATTGTCCTTTATAGAAGGCATAGTTGGGCGTGATCAAATTTTAGCGCCGTTGCCGGGGAACTAAAGGTGTAGTTGTAGGTGTACATATTGCTAGGTTTCAAGTTTGAACTTTTATTTTTTTATTATTATTTTTTTTTATTTTAGTTTTATTTATTTATTTGAGAAACATGACATCATGGAATTATGAGAATTTTGTTGTTGGTAATTCTTCTTTTGATCCTCCTTATGCATATCGTGAAGGAAACCACCCAGAGCAAATTTATTAAAATATTCCCGAGAGCGAGTTCTGTGCACCAACTCAATCTTATATGTGGAATGTGTGTGATATGTGTGGTGTTCAAGATGGTCACTTTCACGATTGTGCTTATATTTCTTACCTTCCCCCAACCCTTTACTTTGATGGTTCTTCTTTTTCTTGTGAAGTTAATAGGAACAAAGAACATGGGGAAGCTGACCTACAGAAGCTCGAAGATATGTTAAAGTGCATTTTGGAACAATAGAGTAAATTACTACTACGAATAGAAAGGTAGGAGGAAACTATTCACAACTTGAAAGTTCACATGTCAACTGGTTGAAGTTTTTAATGTTCAACAAGCCAATATTGTGAATAATATCCAAGAAGAGCGTGAATTAGATACAGAAATTGATGAGCTAGAGGAGGATGCTAGAGTAGAACACTAACAATCAATCCCACTAGATTTTGAGAATGTTGATGTTGTAGAAGAGATACTAAAGTCAACCAAGGATATTGAGGATACATATTTTGTTGACTCTATTGTCATTAGTGTTGAGAATATAGACTGTCCCAATGTTCATGTAGTTGAGGGCATTGGCCTTCACTCCAAGTACTTTTTCATATTGTATTTAGATGATGATATGGAAATAGAGTCGTCCGAGCCATTTGAGGAGTCGAGGAATGAGGAACAAAGTGCTTACATTCTGGAATTCTTCTTGCTAGAAAATCAGGACTACATACCTCATCTAAAATCCAAAAAGTATAGAATAGTGCAATAGTTGCTTGGGCCAGTTAAATTTGTTCCTCCACCCCTGGAGCATAGCCGAAACTTGATGCCAAATTGGGGTTCAATTCATAAGCTCGAGGTGGAGGCAAAAAGTGATTCGCGTCGTGTCGTGATGTTAAATCAAGCGTTTGTTGGGAGGCAACCCAAGTTATTGATTTTTTTATTTATAATTTTATTTTTTTGTAATTATATTATTTTTGTAGTGTCAAATTTTTTTTAATTATATTATTTTTGTAGTGTCAATATTTTTATTTTCTAGGAGCATGGAAAGCAAAGGTATTTGAAGGATGCACCAACAAATGCAATGGTTGGAACTAAGTGTGAGGTACCCGTACGAAGGACCAGGCTGAGAGAAGTCTGAGTTCCCATGAACTGCTAGTGCTTCGACCTTTGGCCTATCAGGGAGTTTCTTTTACCCTCTTGTATGTATGAATGTGCATTGGGTGGGGACAATGCACAACTTTAAGTGTGGGGTGAGGAAATTGTCTGTGTGACTTTTCATGCTACTTTAGCTGTGTTTCTTTTTTTTTAAAAGATTGGACTTTTCCCGATGACGGATCTTCTAGACAGTTTTCTTGAGGGAAGTAAGTCTAAAGAAAATACAAAAAAAAATTCTTTTTGTTAGGTAGTGTAGCAATTACCCCCTAGTTTTTCTTTAAACAGGTTCTTTTCCTAGGGTTTTATGTGAACCGGGTGTAGTTAGTTTGTTTTTTTTTCTTTTGGAAAATAGGAGTCATTATGTTGTGTTATGAATTGAAGCGATATTTCTTGACTTTGTTATGCCTTGAGAATAGTGAGTACTTTGGTTGTGATGCTTAGGCTCGATTGTTTACTCTTGTAGAAGTACCTTAAACTATATTATCTTAACTTTGCTTAACTGCTTTGACTAGAGTATCTATGAATCCAATTCTGAGTGAGTTATGTGCCATGTATGTGTAAGGTTTTGCATTATTCAATGCATTACACTTGATGCCTAGAACTTGCCCCGTGTGTTTGCAAAGCGAAATAGTAGTTTTTGTTCAGTCTTGGAAGGGATATATATAGACATTTCTTGTTGAGCCATATATACATATTTTACCCACCTAATTATTATGTATCGTAGTTAACCCCTTTGAGCATGTAATCTTATTTCTTTGGCAACCACATTACAAGCTCTACCCATTTGTTTGAATTAACCATCTATTTGAACCTTTTCACCTCTCATGAGCACTTGAATGTTATGAACTTTGTAAAAGTTAAAGTGTGGGGTGATTGATTTGGCTTTTGAGTGGAATTAATTGAATAAGGAGAAAGGTGCACTATTTTTTTTAAAAAAAGGAAGAGCCACTTGAATTAAAAAAAGAAATATAGTTGAATTATTGTGGAAAAAAAATCTTTGATAGGTGGTGGCTCTTGACGTAAGTGTACTTAAAGAAGAATGGGGTAATTTATACTGACGTGAAGGTGGAATTTTGGTTTGACATAAGTATAGGGTTTGAATGTTAAAATGTATGTATTAAAGTGCTTAGGGAGGTGTAATCTAAATGTATCCTACCCGTCCTGTAGCCTACATTACAACCAAATAAAATTTTAATTGATACAAGATTGAATAAGCTCGATTAGTGGCGTAGTACACTACGAGAAAGCTTATTGTGCATCTTTTGTTGCATATGAATGTTATTTCTGATAGTGAGTGAATTCTTTCTATCTTGAGTTCCTAAGTGTTCTTAAATTTTATTGTGTGGAACTACTTTCTTGTATTGTGAGGGCACTTGATTCATGAAGGAAAGGTAATGTCAGTGACCTCTATGTTAGAGTAAGTAGGTGAGTTGTGAATAATGCGTGAGACTTATGAATCAAATCTTGAGGTGAAGATGTTACGCTTTTGTGCTTAGTCTATTTTAAATACTCTTGGTGTGATGAGTTAGGGGAATTGTTTAAAAAGGTCGTGTCTATAAAAAAAGTGTAGTTTGATTTCTCAAGAACGAGGAATTATTAAATGTGGGGTGTTGATGATAGGCTACAATTACGTATTTTAGTCGCTTATAACACTTGAGTTTACTGCACTTTAATTGAGTTTGAGCTTTAATCGCTAGTATTTTGCACTAATTGTGTGTTTTATGCCTTGTAGGTGTGATTATGAGCTATATAGATGTTATGGAATGAATTTAAGTGATTTAAATCTTTGAAGTATGAGTAAAAGCTCAAGAAATTAGGTCGTGATCGTGTTCGGGGGTCAATTTGATAGTTGAGAACAAACGAAGACTCGATGGGGCATATTGCACACTGTTTAGTAAAATGAACATACCTTTTTACTCATAACTCTATTTTGGCTCCATAATATATGGTTGGAAATATAATTCAAAGGGCTACAACTTTGGTGTTTTGCGTTTGTCCAAATTGCAAACGGAACCGGGTGAAAAACCATGGTTTTACCGCAACCGTGACAGAACCGCGGTAGAAGGCATTCGCGGACGAATGAAAAATCTGAGAGGGTACCTAAAACTTGTCTTTTTTCACGTAGGAGAAGGTATAAGTGTTTGGTACCAACCCTACTTGGTATATATACATGGAAAAATGGTATTTTTTAGGAAGGAGATATATTTTGGACACAAAATTAGACCTAAGGAGGCAAGATACACTACTTTAGGGTTAGACAACACCCTTGGAGGCAAGAAAACATTGGGAGCAAGGCGGAGAATTGTTCTACGAGTTTTTCCTTCCTCTTCCCATTTTTCATTGTTGGTTATGACTTTTAGTATTATAGTTTTACATACTATTATGAATAGCTAATTTGTTATCTAGAGTTTTGATAGAACCTTTTGTAGGATAAATTCTTGTTATGTTTTTATATAATTGAGCCATAGCTTTTCTCTATTTGTTCAACTACGTTTATATTCTGGTTGATTGAAGAGCTCTCAATTAGCCGTGTCTATTTAGTTTGCATAACTCGGGAGAGAGTGCATATTTAGGTAATTTCTGAACAACACCACTCCCAAAGTATATGAGGGATCAATAACCGAGGGTTTAAAGGCGAGATTAGGGATAACGAAGCCTTGGGTGCTATAAAAAGTGAGCTGTATTAAAAGTCAGCTAGCGTAGCTCTGGAGAGTGCGTCTAGTAAATTATCGTAATTACTCGGGAGAGGTTTACTGTAATAAAAGTTCTCATGATTGGTAGAGAATACTTATGCAAAATTATAGAAGACATAGCGGGAAAGATTTCGACGATTAGGAAAATCATAACTCTAAACCTCCTTAATCTTGTCTCTAACCCTTAGTATATTTAGTTTTTAATTTGTCAATTAATTAGTTAAACACAAGAATCTAAATATCTATAAGTTAGGAATTGTTCAAGCTTGTCTTCTTGGTGATAGTGAACAAGTGTAGCTAAGCCTTAGTTCTCTATGGGATTCGACTCCGGACTTGTAAACCGGATTATATTTGGCAGCAACTGCATTATCCTTTATAGAAGGCATAGTTGGGCGTGATCAGCTTGCCAAGATAGTATAAAGAATATTCCATTAGTTAGGATTGAGTTTCTAATATGCTAATTACTACTTATTGTTAGATATTACATGATAAATTAGACAGATTGATAAAAAGTTTAAATTGAGTATATATGCTATGTATTACAATTAATAATTTTTACATATAAATTTATACAATGCGCATTCACGCGCATACAACATCGAATCTGTGTCAATTTCAGTTTTTTAGCTATATGAAGTTTAAGCAACAAAGATTTAAATATTTGTGTACTCATATAAATTGGGATCTAGCAACGAACCTTAAGCAATGATAAAATTATTTTTGTGTGATATATATGAAGTGACAAACCCATGTTTATCAATAAAGGGTCATGAGACCTCCGTAAACTTCGAATGAAATTATAAATATATATTTAAATTGATTAATATAAAGCAGTTAACACCCAAAGTGTTTAGAAAACCCTGATTGAACGGAATAATCCACCATGTCGCTTAAAAATTCTGGTGTGTCTATGTCACGGGTTGGAACTATAAAACTGATTGTCTTATAAATTGGGACCCATGGAGTATATTATTTATCCTTTTTCTCTTCCTACAAACTGGTCATCTTTCTCTGGTTATACCGTCATTTTCTTTCCACAAGTTTTCCATAAACATCCGTCATGATTCTAAAAGTAGCACCAGCTTTCGGCTTGTTGAATAGCCATGGGGAAAATCTAAGTCCCACGTTATCAACTTCTTCATATGTATCTTTTCTGAAGAATTTTTCTACAAAGAGTAGAAATGGGTTATTAGTGGTTTGTGCTTCAAAGGGTTCGAACAGCAGCAAGCCTTTAACAGGAATCGTATTTGAGCCTTTTGAAGATGTGAAAAAAGAGCTTATGCTTGTACCTACTGTCCCTCAAGCTTCACTTGCTAGGCAAAAATACTCCGATCAATGTGAAGCTGCTCTTAATGAACAAATCAAGTGAGTTCTATGATATCCCTAACTTTTTTTTTGGGGGGGTTGATATTTTGGTTTTTAGATAAATTATTGTTGGAAAATAGGAGTATAAATTATTGAATAAGAAGCCCAACTAGTTTGGATTTGAGGGTAGTTGTATTAAGAATTTAAGATATAATATAATTAAGTAATTATTGATATGCTCCCTGTAACAATTTAAGTTTTAAATGAGATGATATCATGGTATTAGGCAGATGTATTGAGTTCGAATCTCTGCTTAATAATTTCAATTAAAAGAAGTTGTAGTCGTTGTTATTGGTTTCTCATGTTTCGGAAAGGTAAAAACCAAGGGCGGCCTAAAGCAACTAAAGCGGGTAAAAATATAGCTAGTTTTCGGAATAGTCATTCAAAAATAGCCGGTGTTTATCACGTCAATAAAAAATAGTCATTATTGTGATGCAATAGAGACCGGTCCAGCATAATATACTGGAGTTTGATACGCTTGTGTGTGAACTCCAGCCTATTATGCAATACTGGTATACTTTGCTGGCTCCAGTATATTATACTGGACCATTATACTTGTTAGAACACTAGTATATTATGCTGGAGTTCTAGTGTAGTTATGCTGGAACTCCAGCATAATATACTTGAGTATTTTCCGGATTTTGAATATTGTTTTCGATCAGATTTATCTTTACATAAAAAGTTGATAAATTTCGTACTTTTGAAATTGGACTATTTTTGAACGACCAGTTGTAAATCTGGCTATTTTTTAATTTCTCTCATGGCTTTAGGCCCCAAAAATTTGGGAGCCCCAATTTTTGTTTCACAATTCTTATTTGATGTCCGATATTTAATTTGGGGTATTGATTAATTCAAATTCGTATCGTGTAAGTTCATTAAAGTGGGAATTGTTCCTTATAAGGTTTTTTTTTTTATTCCAAATACTAAACTGAATACGTCCGATTAAAGAAGGAGATATGATATTCATCCCGCCACAACTCTTCTCGTGAGACCCCAAATATTTTTAAGAAAATATTAAGTATTTCAAAGTAGAAAAGTAAAATATTTTATATAAAAAAAGAATTCCATTAATCATTAGAAAATATGTAATACACTTTTAAACTCTATTTTTTCGTCAGGTTTTTATCATTGCAACAAGTATACTGAAAAATCAAAAAATTCTTTTAATACAAAATTATCAACTTCTTGAATCATATTCTATTACTTAAGATCATAGTACACATGAGAGATTAAGGCCTCATTTGTTTTTTTTAAGATTAAGACGTCTGAATCTGAATACATATCTGAATATCAAGATATGTATTAAGATTAAGACATATGAATCTGAATACACATCTGAATATATTAAGATGTGTATTAAGATCTGAATACTAAATAATTAAGACTGTTTGATTTTTAATATCTGAATATATAAAATTTAACTCCATTTGAAAATTAATAAACATAAAATTCAAATGAAATACTAACTAATCTAATATTTTATGAATAAAATTTATAATTTTTAAAAATATGATAGTTGTTGGTGGTGATGGTTAACGGGTGAATATCGATTAGCAACGGTGGATGATGGTAGTATTGGTTGATGATGGTGGTTCATGCTAGTAACTAGTAGCTATTGGTAGTGGTGGCGATTATGTTTCAGGATGGTGGTGGTGGTGGTGGCTGATAATAGTTAATAATGGTGGGTGGTGGTAGTAGTTGTGACTGAGGAAGATGGTGGGTGGGTGGTGGTAGGTTATAATGATGGGCAGTGTCGACCATGGTTGTTGATGGTGATGGGGTGGTCAATTGTGTTAGTTGAGGCGGATGAGTGTTGATTGTGGGTGATGGTGGTCAAAGTCGTGGGAATAATGGGCGGTGATGGTCAATAATGGTGGCGGCTATAATTGAGGATGATGGTGACGTGGTAGTGGAGGTGGTGGTGGTGGTGGTGGTGGATGTGGTGGTGGTGGTGAGGTTGGTTGAGTATGGTGGTGGTGGTGGCATGGTGGTAGTTGATAATGGTAGACAGTGGCGGTAGTTAATAATAAATATATGATATCATCTTAATGAAATTAAATCTCTGTTAAAGATCTGAATCATACAAACCTATTCAGATACATTAAGTGGTTGTGAAGTAAAAAAAACAAACACACTTAATGATTAAGATCTAAATAATTAAGATTCAGATTTTAAAAACAAACGCACTTAATGTCTGATATCTGAATGATTAAGATTCAGACCTCCATTAAGTGCAAACAAATGAGGCCTAAATGGTTTATGAAAAAAAGAAAAATTAAGTAATTTTATTCTCAAAAAGCTAGAAAATCTACTTCAACTAAAAAAATATATAATTTTTTAAAAGGACCTCACATTAAAGTTTTGTTTTTTGGCTCCCAAACTTATTGAGCCATCCCTGGTACAAATTTACTGGCATTATGTGTTTACACCAAACCAATAGATATATGACATGGTAAATTGCATGCATTTTCATCTAATTAAACTATATTAGCCATAGTAAATTAATATAGTTTGGTGTAAACACCCGGTGTGGGTAAGTATTTACTGTTTCGGAAATGTTATGCTTTGGTTTTATAGTTATTTATGGTACTTCGTCCATTTTAATTTATGTGAACTTATTTGATTGAATACGTAGTTTAAAAAGAAATGAAAATTTTAACAACTTATGGTATTAAACATGTCTTTTGTGTAACTATAATCCTTCAAAGCTTGTGGTGTTAAACATGACAGAATATATATTTGCGTGGCTATAAAAGCTATTCAAATTGATATTTTAATTTAAGTTATTTCCAAATTCAAGAGGTATCATTATGGTCCACATGAATTTGGCAGAGGAGTATTATTTTACATTTTATTTTATTTTTGCGGTTGCAGTGTGGAATACAATGTTTCATATGTTTACCATGCGATGTATGCCTATTTTGACAGAGACAATGTTGCTCTCAAGGGTCTGGCCAGGTAAATTTTTTCGAAGATTTTCTCGAATTTGTGGTGCATTTTTGTGATTTTGTTAAATGGTAGTGTGTTATTATGGGTTTATTGTTTTGTTTACTTAGGTTTTTCAAAGAATCAAGTGAAGAGGAAAGGCTGCATGCTGAGAAATTTATGGAGTATCAGGTGTTTGACAATTTGCCTCAGTGAAATTTTTTCTTTTTAACTCTTTCTCTTTTTGCTTTTGGGAGTCGGGGAGTGGCAATTTGTTAGAGATGGTTTTATACATTAATTGAATTCGTTCTAACTTTATGTGTTTCGTGGTTTAGAACAAGCGTGGTGGGAAAGTGAAGCTACATTCGATTTTGATGCCACTATCTGAGTTTGATCATGCTGAGAAGGGCGATGCGTTATATGGTAAGTATTTTTCTGTTCGCTTATGTTCCTGTTTTTGTAGTTAGACTATTTTTGTCTAGGTTTCAAGTTGCTAAACTGTTTTCTGCTTATCAGGGGGAAAATTAATTATTTGGCAGAGGCCAGCATGTGTCTTGCATAATTACTGAGAACTGAGTGCTTCTTTATTTTTATGGCCTCGTAAACTCAAAATGCCTAATAACTACTATGTCCCCTTCCTTCGAATTTTGTGAATTTAGAAATATTGAAGTTATTTTGTTGTTGCATTCTGAAAGTAGCAGATTGAGCTTTCAGTTTCTTACCACATGCTTTGTTGAATTTATTCTTTAGCGATGGAGCTTGCACTTTCTTTAGAGAAGTTGACAAATCAAAAGCTTTTAAACTTGCACGCTGTGAGTTCTTCTACTACTTGTTTTGTTTTATCCTTATTCATTTGGATCAATTTTGGAATTGGCAACTATTGTGTTGGTTCCCATTACCAACATTACAAAATAAAAAACCAGAAAGAAATATTTTTTACATTGTGGCTTTAGAATGTCATTTATGCATTTTGGCTGATGTTACCTTTAAAAACAGGTAGCCACACGAAACAATGATGTGCAGTTGGCTGATTTTGTTGAAAGCGAGTACTTACGAGAACAGGTCTGGGTTTCCTGAACTTGAGAAATACTATTTGTTTAACGGAGTTCTATGATACTGATTTAAGAAATGTGCTTATTAGGTGGAAGCAATCAAGATGATCTCGGAATATGTGGCTCAGCTGAGAAGAGTGGGCAAAGGACATGGTAGGATTGCTCTCCCTTGTGAATAGCTTGTCATTAATTGCAGTTTCCATATCTGTTTATTAACTTTTCAACCTCTTCGGTTATAATTTAGGTGTCTGGCACTTTGATCAAATGCTCCTGCAGGAGGAGGAAGTTGTTGCATGATGGAGAAGATAGTCTTAATCCAACTTTCCATGTGTGCTCTGCCCTTTTGGAAGATGTCGTTTTGGGTATATGTTTGTATTAGTGTTCTCTATGATATATGGAGTGTCTTAGTAGCAGAAAGTCCCGGAGTTGTGTACATATAGACCAAATAGATTTACTTATCTGTGCTACTATTACTCTTTTTAGTACTTGCTGGCATTTGAATCAGTTTAATCTTTCTATCATGATTGCTAGTTGTAGCTAGAAATCAAAGGTGTACCAGAGACGTTAAATGTAAAGAGAAATTATCAGTTTTGTTTGTTGAAGGATGTTGGCTCAGTTGGAGTAATAAATGATTGTATTTGAGAAGAGTCGCTTTGTTTCCAGTGTTTCTGCAAATTATTGCAGGAAGGAGTCCAACACTCGTTCAGGTGAGTGAAAATAGGCGAAATGACAGCCCTGGGATAATGAACTAGTGATGGTCTCTTGGTTATGTGTTTGAAATTTGGATTCCCAACTTTGCTATCAGCCAGTCCTGGCGTCTTATAATATGATATATCTCCAGTTTTCTGTCTGAATTTTAGTTTGAACAGTTAGTAAGGAAGCGTTACATGTTCACCGCAATGCATGTATTGCTTCCAACGTAAGTCTGGACTCAGATGGATATGCATTTATCATAACTGTATAAAGCATTGTGTTTTTCCCCTCGCTCTGTGGTCTGTGGAGTATGTTGCGCTTTGATACTGGAGTGATTCAATTAGTCTCATCTCTTTATGTATGTATATTTATTCGCAATTCATGTCATTCAATGGAAGTTATATCCAATTATCATATGGTTGTTTTCATGGGTTAGAGATCTGGTAATCAGATTCTAGCTGTGAAATAGTGATTCTTAATGATATTCGGATTAAGAGTCTAATTAACACCTTCTAGTAGTACGAAGACGAACTTGGCTAATCAAACCACTTTATAATTCTATAATATTTATTTGTTTTGTTATATACAATAGATTGTCACTATACAAAATATATAAAAAAAATAGGCTTTCACTATACAAAATAGACTCACTATACAAAAAATACACAAAATAGACATTTCGGGCTATTAATCTAATATGTTTGGGCCGGAGGGACATTTTGGGTATTAAAATTTTGAGAGGCTATAAAGAGTAGTTTTCTCAAGGGATTTTTACCTACCTATACTATATATGAAACATTATTACCCCCAATGTTTAAGTTTTGTATTTATTACATTTAAGCATACCAAATTACCACTTGTATACCATAATTCAAATTAGGGATAAAATTAAGGGTTCATTTATATTAGACATAATTATAGGACTGTATCTTCCCACTTTCTCTTTCCTTTCATCTCAACTGTTCACAACACACACAAAACTCACGATGATTCTATGCTTCCTCTCGTTGATCATCCCCAACTGCCCACTACCGTCGAAGAATATCACATTTTAAGATTCACAAGAAAATATTAAATTATTTGATCATACCGCTTGAATTCCCAGTGAAAATAATAATGGCAGAGAGTTCGAAATTCTCCGACCTCTTTTTTGTGGGCAATAGTTGAAGGTTACAGGTTCACATAGTCGATTGAAACTTGAAGAAGAAGAAGAATACATATTTAAAAAATATGTAGATATTTTGTAGTCAAATTAGAAAAATTGTAGATAAATTGTAGACTGTTTTTTGCAGAAAATTTTGTAGAAGCTTTAGTCGTTTTGGATTTGTGAAAACAGAAAATAATGCATCTACAATCAGAATACAAATAATCTACAATTTATCTACAAGATATCTACAAAATAGATACATTGAATTTTATATCCAAATTCTCATTTCAATTGTAGCATAATTGACATTTTCGACATAATTGTAGAAGATTTGTAGAAGTTTTAGTCTTCTCAATCTACAATTCATCTACAATTTATCTCAATTTATCTATAATATATCTACAATTCTACAATTTAACTACAATTCTACAATTTAACTACAGTTTATCTACAATTTCTGAAAATATGTCTTCTTCTTCTTCGAGTTTGAATCTGAAATTCAGTAAAAACCAAGTCTAATCTTCACCAAAATCCCTCAAAATTGAGATATAAACTCCTAAACATATTCCGAATTATTTACAACAACACCCAATCCAAACAATTAATGATTTTTAAAAACCCAAATTTGAATTCAAGGTTTTCAAGCTTTTTAATTGCTATCAATGGTGAAAAATATATGGAAGAACATATTTTTTCAACTTTAAGTTGTTGAAACTCGAAAATTTGATTTTTTTTTTATAGAATATAAATTGTAGTTCTAGAGAAAAATACGTAGATGAGAAATCTCCTTTCCCTTTTTTTAAAATTGAATTTAATGTAGAATCAATTAACATCAAGATTCTCTCCTTAATTTTAGCCCATTTTTTGGGGAATATTCTTCCCTTTTAATGCCTAATAATCGAATGGTACAAAATTTATACGTAAAACGTAGACTGGGCGGGTAATTAACTATGCACATTTAGGATAATAAAGTTTCATATATGGTATAGGTAGGTAAAAATCCCTTTTTTCAATAATAACATACCAGTGTCATTTCATAAGTAGTGTCTAGATAGGTTAGTGAGGGAAGTGCACAACTAGCCACTAATAAGACATGTATTTACTTTTAAGCCTGTGTTTAAAATATCTTTAGTCTTTAGTCATTGCTTTAATAAACTTTACCCGTCTGAACAAAAATACCCTTCTGCTCATAAAGTTCAAGACCAAATGTCCTTAATTTATGAGTTTGTTACTATAAGTTCAGGACTAGCTGTCCTTAATTTATGAGTTTGTATGTCTAAGTTCAGGATTGCATGTCCTTAACTTTTGAACGAACTCGAAGTTAGTTCAGAATTGCACGTCATTAACTTTTGAACTTGGAACTCGAAGTTCAGGACTATCTGTCGTTAATTTATGTGCTTGTAACTCTAAGTTAAGGACTACTTGTCCTTAATTTCTATGCTTGTAACTTACGTTAAGGACCAAGTGTCCTTAATTTTTGAACTTCCAACTCTAAGTTCAAGACCAAGTGTTCTTAACTTATGAGCTTGTTACTGTAAGTTCAGGACTAATTGTCCTTAATTTATGAGCTTGTAAGTCTAAGTTAAAGACTACTTGGCCTTAGTTTTTGAACTTGTAACTCTAAGTTCAGGACTACACGTCCTTAACTTTTGAATTTGGAACTCGAAGTTCAAGACTAACTGTCTTTAATTTCTGTACTTGTAACTCTAAGTAAAAAAAGTACATGTCCTTAATTTCTGTGCTTGTAACTCTAAGCTAAGGACCAAGTGTCCTTAATTTTTGAACTTACAACTCTAAGTTCAAGTCCAATATTCCTTGACACATCTGACTCCACAATTTGAATCTGTGCCTCCAAATTGCATTAGTATAAGTTGATCTTTTGGCCACTCATTTACTTGTTCAACTACAAACCCACTGACCTCTCATTCTCGATCTGATAATCACATTCTCATATTATGTGATTTATCCTCTCCCATGGCCGCGAAATCCTCTTTTTGGAGAAGCATCGCCGGTATAAATATTGTATCTTCATTTGGGAAGGAAAAGAGATAGAAGAAAGGGTAATACCATCTTTTCATATTATTTTTAATAAATTAGTAGTTACTTTTGCTCAACATTAAAAATACTGGATAAACAGTAAATACCACTTTAAAAATAATTACCAGCATAACTTTTTTTAGAGTCCATTTGGAAAGTCACCCTTTAATTGAAATTGGTGTAATTACTAGGGTAGTAATTACACCAATTTCAATTACAGGGTGACTTTCCAAATGGACTCTAAAAAATGTGTCACGACCTGGATTTCCCACCATCGGGAGTCGTGATGGCACCTACTATCGAAGCTAGGCCAGCCAATCCTTAACAACAGAATATATTCATATAATTAAACTTTTCAGAAAAACTTTAAATCCAGTAAAGAAGAAAATCAAATGCAGAAAGAAAATACTGAACATAACACTACCCAATATCTGGTGTCGCTATCTCACAAACTACTAAAGAATATTACAACCAAGTTTGAATGAAAGAAAAATACATAAGTTTGTTCTGATATAATAAAAACAAACTGAGATAAGGGATAGGGACTTCGGCCAGTGAACGCTCTGGCTAGGCTACCTCGAGAGTCCCTGGACTGCAGACAACTCCTAGAAATATCCTACTACTGTTGTTGTCCGAAAGCTACTCCAACGCTGTGATCTGTGCAAAAAGCACGAAAGTGTAGCATCAGCACAACCGACCCCATGTACTGGTAAGTACCTGGCCTAACCCCGGCAAAGTAGTGACGAGGCTAGACTGGACTTACTAAAATCAACCTGTGGAGATATATATATATATAAATACAACAATAACAGAAAAAATAACAGAGGATTATACGTGAAGGTATACAACTGGAAAAGGGAACATGCTCAGAAGATAATGAACAATGGGAGCAGGTCATCTATGACAACATTAACCAAATTCATATTTTATTTACTTTCATAAGTGGTCGGCGTGCCACACGATCCCATAGTATGTATCATAAGTGGACGGCGTGCCACACGATCCCAATAATATAATATAGGTGGACCTCGTACTACAGGATCCCAATAATTATAATATAGGTGGACGGCGTGCCACACGATCCCAATAATATATAACATAGGTGGACGGCGTGCCACATGATCCCAATAATTATAATATAGGTGGACGGCGTGCCACACGATCCCAATAATATATAACATAGGTGCACGGCGTGCCACACGATCCTAATAATAAATAACATAGGTGGACGGCGTGCCACACGATCCCAATAAATATCATAAATGATTCATATAGCCTCTCTCTCAAGGAGTTCCCTTTTAGGAAAAACTCGGCAATATAACGATCTACCCAATAAGGGTACCACTAGCAGTCCAATCATCTTAATAATGGAGATTACATATAACGCTCAACCGAATTAGGGAGCAACAACAATCATCATCTACACGTCCCGGCAAGGGATCCAACCACATTTCTTTACTACACTTACCATTTCGACTTCATAAAAGTCACTACCATTTAAGCCAAAGCTCCAAGAAATCTAATGTTTCATAAATAATTCCTCAACATCATTTACTAGGAATGATTCTCGAAATATACCCAAAGCAAGTACAAATAAGACTCACGGTCATGCTAGACGCCAGTGTATAGATACTCGTCACCATGCCTATACACCATACTCGATCATTTAGCAAATAGCAAGCAATAATACTCTAGTCCTATTCCCTCAAGCCGAGATTAGATCAGACACTTACCTTAGTCCGAAAATAGCATTCAATCCTCTAGCACCTCCTTTCCTCTAGAATTCGACTCCGAAACAATGGTATCTAGTCAATTTTAATTCAATAACATCAATTAGGGCTCAATAACACAATCCCATAGCCTAGAAATGAAATTCCCATCATTCTTCCAAAAAATAGCAAAATCTGACACCGAGCCCACATGGTCCAAACTCGAGGCTCGGACCAAATTCCAATCACCCATAACCCCACGAGTTAGAATATATGATTTGTTTCACAATCCGACCTCAAATTGAGGTTGAAATACCCAAAATCTCACAAGCCCTAGTTCTACCCAAAACCCCCAATTTCTACCTTGAATTCATGAATTAGGCTAGGATTAACTATGATTTGATGAAGAAATAATGAAGAAATGATGTTAGGAAACTTACCCAAGGAGCTATGGAGGAATGGGAGCTTGTAGCTTGAAAATGGAGGGTGAAGGAGAAGAACCCGTATGAGTTTTGTGTGAAATATCCCGTGCTTCTGTTCTGTTTTTATAAAAAAATCACTAGGCAAAAATTCCCTATGCGATCGCATACAAGGCATTGCGATCGCATAGGGTAGGGAGCTAATGCACCGCGATCGCGGGAGGCTTAATGCGATCACATAGAGTAGATATGACTGGGCCAGGAAAGTGCTCTATGCGATCGCGAGGGAGACAATGCGATCGCATAGGTTTGGAAAGCTGGGCAATGCGATCGCACAATGAGAGCTGCGATCACATAGAACAATTTTGGGCTCGTGAATTTTACACAAGGCGATCGCGGAAGAACCTATGCGATCTCATAGAACATAATACCAGATACCAGCAACAGCTAAAAAATACAAGATTTTCAATGCAAAAACATCCCGAACCACCTCCGAAACACTCCCGAACCCCCGTGGCTCCTAACCAAATGCACACACTAACTCAACAACATCATACGAATTTGCTCGATCGATCAAATCGCTAAAATAACATCAAAAACAAAGAATCAACCCCCAAAACTCAAGATTTCATTTCAAAGTTCATAATTTTCTAACTTTAGCTTTTTAGATCCAAAACACGTCAAACGACGTCCGATTTCGACCAAATTTCACAGGAAGCACTTAACGAATATTTAAGACCTGTACCGGGAGTCGGAACCAAAATATGAGCCCGATACCTATATTTTCTAACTCATTTTCATTTCTATTTTTCCTTATTAATTTCAAAAAACAATTTATCGGAAAGATTCTTTTACCGGGGTTCTGGACCTCGGATTTTGACTCCGGGCACATTCCCGAGTCCTATATTTTTCTACGGACCTCCCGGGACCGTCACATCACCGTTCCGAGCCTGTTTACCAAAAATGTTGACCAAAGTCAACTATATCAATAATAATATCATAATTCTTCAAATTTTCCATAGATTTCATATATCTTAACACAAAAACTTTCTGGCTTCGCACTCGGACTATGCACACACATTGAGGCAACAAAGAGTGAGGTTTGCAAGACCTCGAAAGCGCAAAAAAAGGGAGAAATACGGTGATGACCCCTTTGGGTCGTCACAAAAAGTTATGCGGGTAATTATTTTTGAAGTGGTATTTACTTTTTATCCAGTATTTTTAATAGTATTACTCAGTTGTGTAATTACGATGACATGTTTGTTTGTCATAGTGTAATTACTTGTTTACTGTTTGGTTGCACAAGTGTAATTATATAATTAGATTAAATTTTAAATTAAGTAATTATCAAAACTTAAAAGTTAATATAATAAATATATGCCTATAAATTTTCATAAGTATAAATAATATTATATTTGGTATGTAAGATGTATATTTTTCGTGAATATACATTAATAAGTAATCATATATTTATCACTAATATTATAAAAATATTTTTTATATATTTTAAATTAATAATATTTAGTTTAGATACATACAAAAAATTAAAATATACGTTTTTTGTATGAACATCATGGAATTCATATTTGTTAAAATAAATTAATACTTATAAATATAATGTCATAACATTATTAAAATATTTGACAAAACTGATCTATCAATTCTAACTAAAAAATGAACAACATGCAACGTGAGTCAATACTACTAAAACAAGTAAATTAGAACCATGAATATAACACAATCAAAATTCAAAAAAAAAATTATTTAGCATATGTCAAATTTCAGTATAATAATATTAAATTCCACTATAATTTTAGATTAGGAAACATAATAAGTTTATCACCACATTCAACAATAAAATTTCACTTTAATCATATCACTCATTATATGATAAGTGATCACGCCCAACTATGCCTTAGAAAAAGGACAATGCGATCGCAGCAAATATAACCCAAGTATTTTACACGGGGTCGAATTCTCAGAGAGTTAACCTATCAACTACTATCTTCAAAACCAATAATCTTCCGAATCAGCTTCCCAAATATTCAAATATCCCTTTTTGTGCTTCTTAACAACTACTTTTGCAACTGTAAAATAACTAAATATGTTGTAAACAATAATGAGAAAGACTAAGGTAATGATTTTTCCTATTGAATGAATCCCTTCTGTTTATGCTCATCCAAATTTATCAATATCTCTCTATCAATCATAACACTAATCCTACCGTAAATCTCTCTCGAGTAATCACAGTAGTCTACTATTGCACTCTTCCAAGTTACACTAGCTTGCTTTAGTTATCACAATTCACTTTAGATTACACCCAATGCTTCGTTATTCCTAATCCCACCTTTAAACCCACAATTACAGATTCCTCTAATAATTTAGGAGTGGTGTTGTTCAACAATACCCTAAATATGCATTCTTTTTCAAGTTATGCACACTAAATAGGCACCGCTAATTGGGGATCATGTCAATTAACTACAACAAGAACGAAGTTGAACAAATAGAGATTAACTAACAATTTGTACTCACATAAATCAGAAGTTCATCAACCAACAGGTTCCATCAAAACCTTAGATAGTAATTTAGCTACTCATAACTATGAAAACAAAAGCTAGAATAGAATTCATAATGAAAATTCAAAGGAAAAATAAGAAAGAAGTTTGGAGAAATCTCTCACACTAGGTTTCCTTGCAAACGTACTCTAAAATAAAATCCTTGCCCCCTTTGGGTGAATCCTAAGGTCTTATATAGGGTTTAGGTCTTAAAAATCCCATTTTTACACTTTATCCCTTCAACTTTATGCCTCCTGCCGCAGTTCTGCCGCGGTTGCGGTAGAACCGCGGCCAAACTACCCCTCTGAATCTCAAAACTTTAGCAGCATACATCCATCGCGGTTCTGCCGCGATCACGGTAGAACTGCGGCCAAACAGTGTTTCTGATTCTTCAGGGCTGTGCAAGCATGGCTTCCATGGAATTTTGCATATATGGCTTTTTTCTTCTACTTTTGACTCTAAAATTGCTCCTTAGCCTTCCTTAACCACTTTGTACCTACAATTCATGAAAAATCACTAATAAGAGTATTTTGTCATCATATATATATTATCAAAACAACTTAAGAATGCGATTATTTAGGGCATGAATATAGTAAAATTCACCTATTATCAACACCCCACACTTAAACCTTTTGCTCGTCCTCGAGCAAATTTAATCACACTTCTAGGCCTAACTTTTCGATGTATTACCCCAAAATATATCACATTAGATACTATCAATAATTAACCTGAGCAGTGCACAATCCTTACTTAACTGCAGACTCTCATGTCAAGACACATTATTGCTCACTCTAATTACTCTAACAGACTTGAAGACTTGCTTCTTCTTCGTGTGTCACATGCACTCACAATACAAAATCTGAGAGAAGTTCCACACACATAAAATTTACAACAAGGAACTATATATATATATATATATATATATATATATATATATATATATATATGTATGTATATATATATATATATATATATATATATATATATATATATATATATATGTATGTATGTATAATTCACTCACTCTCAGCAAAGAGCATTCACATGCCACACATACACACCATAAGCTTGCCCCGAGTGTAATACTCTACTAATTGAGCCATTCAATTAATGATCAAGAGGTCTTTAAAGGTTATAATGTAGACAACGGGACGGGTAGAATACTTTTGGATATAGTGGCTAACCTCCCTAAGCACTTTTTAATACCAGACTTCCTTTTTGTTTCACCTTTATGCTCAACCCAACCATTATTCCACATTTTGATTTACTTGTAATCCCCACTTTTCTTTTAGGTATAACTGGCTTCATCTTTTTTTTAGAACATTTACTATACAAATGCCAGTTCACCAATTCAACCGTTCATTCTTGATTCTCTTTTACACTACTCCCTAACCCCACACTTTTAGTTTTGCATATTCTTTAACAAATCAAGTGCTTCTAGGAGGTAAGGTTCAACAATTAGTTTATTCAACATAGATATTAAGAACATTATAGGGTTATCAAAGACCATGCTTAAGGTTCAAAGGGGTTAACTATGATATTATGTATATATGGATACACACTTTTTGTTATGGGGTTGCACAAAGAATTGCTTCTATCATCTCTAAAACTAAACGACTTTTATTTCGCTTTGTAAACACACTGGACAAGTTCTAGGTATCATATGCAAACACATAATGCAAGTAAAAATTTCACACACACTTAGCATGTAACTCATTCCGAATTAGTACATCAACAAAGTCATTCAAGTGTTCAAGCAAGCCAAATTGTGCAAAATTAAGGCATATCTTAGAGTCTACAATAAAGCTTAGATATCATACTTTCAAGTTCCTTTTTAGCTATTTGCAAGTGTGCATATTTGGGGTTACATATTGACCATCCCCCATCTAAACCTAAAACTAGAAAAAGAAAAATCTACCTAACCCAGTTCAAGAGAAACCCTTGGAAAATAACCGTGGTCAAAAGAAAATCCGTGGGGGGGGGGGGAGATAATACACCACCTAAGAAAAACAAAATAAAAATAGAAAATCTACATGAACTACTTCCCTCAAGAGTACTGTCCAAGTAGTCCGTCATCAGGAAGAGTACTCTACTTTTGTTTTTGGGTTTTATGATTTTTTTTTTTAAAAAAATTTATTCCGACTTTGACCCTCAAGGAACCCGTCAACAAGTGTCCGTCGTTGGGCCAAGTCAGCTAATATTAAACTAACTTACTCTAATATATACAGACCAAGTTATATTATACACAATTATACAAAATACAACATAAAAATATAGTAAGTCTCCCACCCCACACTTAAAGTTATGGCATATCCCCATGTCATATAAACAAAATTAAGAATAGAGGGGTAAAAAGACTTCCCCGGGACTCAATCAGAGTAGGAGACAATGACGGGGGTCGACGTGGCATGCACGCCCCAATGCTTTAAACCAAACCATAAAGTGACTCTCAGACCTCGACTACCGTTGGGACATCGCATCCATGCGTGTGTGCAAACCATCCACTGAAGAGCGGAGATTCGCCACTTTTTCTTCCAAAGACCTTAACATAGGTCTCGTGGACTGTGATCGTGAAAGACTAGCCCCAGAGTGTGTGTGCCTAGACAGACCCACACTGTCTATGGACCTCCTGGATGGGGCAACCGGGACAGGGTCATCATCTTCATCATCAATATCTATTGTTCCGCTGATACCTCGTCCCACCCTAATACCTGAGGCCCTGAATGGGCCTTTTTGTGGCAAGTCTCCATCAGTTAGTAAGGTGGGTGTATGACTCATCAAGCACAGTGTAGTGACTAAGGAAGGGAGAATCCATTTTACTTTAGAGGGCCTTGGAGTATCATCTGATCACTAATTATTCGGGCGGCATCAAGCTCCTTTTGAGTGATAAAACACCAAGTTAATACCGCCCTATTGAAATTGACATCCGTGTTGTTACTTGAAGGGAGGAACCTGTTGTAAATCACCGTGAGCCAACATTTGGCCAAGTGCGTGAAGGAGGTGGAGTTGAGTGTTATTTGGTCCCTTATCCATAGAGGACGCCCACCTACGCATAAGGTCTCAATCATAATCTCCCAAGTGAGAGGCCTATCATGATAATTGTCCACGTCACAACTGAATGGTGGCAATCTCAACACCTGCCGGATCGTGGGAACCTTGGCATGGACCCACTTACCACGAACAAAAACCTCCATGCTCATGTTGAAGGTAGCGTTGGCATAAAACTCACGTACCAACATTTTATTGACAGAGGTTGGGTCCTGGAACAAGTACTACATATCCTCACGCCTTATCTCCTCATACATGTCTGCTTCTTCAGCACGAAGAGCCATCCGATCAATCGGAATTTCTTGCAGAAACTCTTTTTGGCCTTGGCATGAAAATCATCCTCAGCCACTTTTGAGAAAAATCGGGATTCATCATAAGTTGGATGCCTCGAGGGCCCAGCTGCTTGTCTCGGTCTTTTGGGAGCCATAGTCTTGCAAATAAGAAGCAAACTACATAAAGATATGTCCATAACACTAGCCACTCGGTGAGAGCACGTGATTTTTGCCTCACACGAATTACTCCTAAAAAATTCAAAAAATAAAAGAGTTTTGCGTTGTTTGCAATATTTGTGGATTTTGGTATTAATTTTCTTATTATTTGTATTTGTGTGTGCATGCTTATTTGATTAAATTAATAAAAATACAAAAAAATATATGTAATAGCATTTAAAACTTAATTATAAAATTTTGAGTTAATTGGTAAATTACTTATTTTACGAAATGGAAAAATCAAAAAATATATATTTTTATTCTATTTTTGTTGTCATTATATGATTTTATTTTTATTTGTTAATTGTGTGTTAATTGTTGTTAAGTATTAATATCCATATAGTTTTATTTTAATGATTACAAATTAATTAGAATTTTGTTTTGATTATAAAGAAGGAAAAGAAAAAAAAGGGATTTGGGCCCCTAAATCCGGAACCCAAACGAAACAGTCAGCCCAAAACCATTACCCGACCCAACCCGTCTCCCTTACCCGGTCCATTCCCTTGTTATCCCAAAACGGCGCCGTTTGGTACCCAGATGATCACAGCCGTTGAAATTTCATAATCCAACGGCTCACATTATTAATTCAATTTTAATAACTAAAGACCCCAAACCCGCCTAACCCACTCCATTTCTCCCAAACACCCCCTCAGATTACCTTCATCTCCCCCAAAATCCCTCCCCTGAAACCCTAGCCGCCACCCTATCCTTTTGCCGTAAACCCGGCGGCAACAACGCCGCCGGCCACCAAAACGACACCACAAGCTCCCCTCCTCCCCCTCTATCCGAATCCACAAACCAATTGGTTCGAATCAAACCCAAACTACTCAAACCCTTCACGTCGATGTGAACCCTAGATATCCAATGGTGGGTTTTTCGGCTAGGCTCGATAGTTAATTGAGGTCCAATAGACTTTAGTCCAGGTGCTTTCAATTGAGAACACCTCGATTAAGGTCCGTTTGGCCCCCAAAGATTCGAAATCCGAATGAGCCCTTGGTCCATTTCGATTCTTGTTTTCTTCTGAGGTAATCTTCTTATCTACCATTGTATTTTAAATGCAGGTTTATATGTTTAGTCTTAATGTTTTGATTTTTCTAAATTTTGCCAATTATTCTGTTTCTTCTCCATCTGACCATTTATCGGGTCATTCTTTTGGTTGATTGTTGGAATATGTTAAGTTATAGAATGCGTAGTTGTTTCGATTAATACCATCGAGTACTCAGTTCTGCATTTTGTTTGTTTTGCCGAGACTTGTTGAAATTATTGGTTCATCGATTGATTGTTATAAATTATACGTGTTGCAATCGATTAGTTGGATGTTGACAATTAGTTTCGTAGGCCTGTTTGTTATCACTTTAGGACAGAAATTGACCCTATTATATCTTAAATCCCTGTTGGACAGATTTTAGGATTACTTGTGATGTTTGGGTATAGCTGGTAGTCCATTTAAGAAATTAGAAACTAACCTTTAGAGTGCATTGCACATGGAATAAGTTGGTGAAAACTGCTGGACAACAATATATCCCATTGATTTTTTGCCTTTAGGACTTGTTTAGTCATTAAAACCCATACTTAGACAAACTTAAGTGGAGGAATCAGAAAGTAACATGGTCTAGGGAATAAACAGGCTGGAAAAGGGCCTGGTGTTTGGCTATAAAAGGCAGAGAAAACAGAGACAGAAGGGGAATTCTGGAAGATGGGAGATTGGGGGGGAGCCTGTGAGTTTAAGGACACATACAGAGAGAGTTTTAGGATATACAGAAACACTGGGAGAGACTAAAAATCAGAGGGACTCACAGGGAGATACAGAAACACTGGAAAAACACACACACACAGTAGAGTATACAGAATACATTGGGGGGTAGTCGAAGAGAGGTGTTTTTTTGGAGATAGAGAGAGCTAGGAACTGACAGAGATAGATAGGTAGAGGAAAGATAGATTTGAGAGCATTGAGAAATTTTAAGCAGTCAATTAGTTCGACTACTATTGTTACATAGAGTGATTGAGAGTTCCAATAGTTATCCTCTGTGAATTGTTTGATTTCAAGTCAAACTTGGTGTTTTCTTTAAGTGAATCATGGTCTGTTGAGATACTGGAGTATTTTAGAAGCTATTTGGTATCACTGTTGGTTCAGTTTCTATTTCTGTTTGGTCCTGAGAGTCAATGAATCATTCCTGGAGATCAAATTGTTATATCGGTTGATGTAAACTGTTCCATTGCTGCTGATACTTAACGTTGTTGTGCTGTGGAGATTGCTGTTGGTTTGCTGCTCTTACTGATACTTCATTACTCTTTTTGTTCATTTCCAGGTATTGTCCTTTCCTTGGATATGTTGATTGGGAGAACAAGAATGTTGATTTGTTTGAATAAAAGATTGGCTGCATTAGTTCTGAAATGTGCTTCTTTATCTACTGAAAATCAATTAGATCTTATAATCTGTTCAGTTTCTTTTGTATACATTGTAATTGCTGTTATGTTCAATGAATTATGTGTTTGTCCAGCTGTATTGTATTTGAATTCAGTTTGTTAATTGACATAAAATGATTTTAAGTTTGTTGTTAAGAACTTGATCAAGATATGTGGATGTAAAGGCATTTATCCAGGTTTTATTGCTACAATCAGTATTGTTTTCAACTAACTAATAAGCTGTTAATTCTAGGATGGTTTAGTTTATTTCGTTTGAATTGTGTTATAGTTTCAGTTGATGTAGTGTCAAACTTAAGAGAGTCGGAATCGGAAGAAGACTTGAAATTTATGATTTTCATTCATGATAGTAATTACAACTTAAGTTGGAAATCAATGTTTGGTCTTGGATTAGCTTAAAATAACCATTCATATCGCATTATGTCAATGCTTTAGAATCCTCTAGTCACTCTGAAATTGATAAGCATGGTATATTTATGTCCGAATCAACAATCATTTTTACAATTGTATTAGGACGAAATGGGTAGTTTATGTGTAATTTAAATTGCTAATCATTATTGTTCCCACCTCAATTGATTTAATAAATGGCAGTATGTGCTCAATTAGTGTCGCGTTCGGGACCCAATTATAATAGTTCTTAAACCATATAATTAACTAGGAATTTTAGTTTTATTTTTATAAAAAAAAGCTAAATAGAGAAGTGTAGTTTACTTTAGGTTTTCCTTAAATAAAAATGAAACGAGCTTTGCGAGATAAAAAAAATGCATAATTGCGGGGCCCTCAATATTTATTTATACTTAGATTCTGAGATAGGCCATTTATCAAATTTCATGGGATCCCCGAAGATAATAATGCGTTAATCTCTTTAGGCGCGTATTTTAAATAGCATTATCTTCCTAAACTCGGGTGCACATTTGTGTGACCTAAATCCAAATCTCAACGAAGTTAAAATGCGTAAAAGGTCACAGGCGTACTGGTACGGTGTGATCCGAAATACATTTTCACGATTTTGCAATTCTTGTAAATAATAATCAAAAGCGGTTGAAGGTTAAAATTTGCACATAAGTTAAATTATAGTAATTCAGATAAATAAGCCGAATATGACAGTTGAGCGACCGTGCTAGAACCATGAAACTCGGGAATGCCTAACACCTTCTCCCGGGTTAACAGAATTCCTTATCCGGATTTCTGGTTCACAGACTTTTAAATAGAGTCAAACCTTTCCTCAATCGGGATTCAAACCGGTGGCTTGGGACACCATAAATTTCCTAAGTGGCGACTCTGAATCTCTTAATAAATGGATCCCATTTTGATTGTCCTTTAATTGGAAAAACTCCCTCGCGCTCTCGCGGGTGCAGAAAAAGGAGGTGTGACAGCTCTGGCGACTCTGCTGGGGATGATAAACCCAGAACCACTGGTTCAGGGTTTAAGAATTCGAGCTTGGAATAATTGTCGTATTTGACTTATTTATTATCTGATTTTATTATATGTTTATATTAATGTGCAAAATGATATTTTTATCACTTTGATATTTCTTGAACTGTATATATAAACTGTGCCGAAACCCTTCTCTTCTCACCTATGGGGATGTGCTTACTAGTTGAGACTCCCTATTCTGTTAATGTCTTACCCAAAAATAAGAAAGAGGCTCGGAAAGTTTCTAAGCCGGCTGGCCTTTTGGTTCCCGGAAAGGAGCTCCTTCCTCAGCCCGAGTTGTCCGCTTGGGTACACAGTCTAGAACACATACCCATGTTTTGAACTTAGAATAACGTGACTTCATGCCGGATCCCTAGTAGGAACGCTTATTTGCATCATGTTGCATTTGCCTTAGGGGACTCAACACAGGGGTTGGGTCCGTCTAGGACAGGTGACCCGGTAATCAAAGACCGAGCATATTATATGTTACATTTATTTGTCCTATATTATTATGCTGATTGGTTAAATTTCTGAAAAACAAAAGAAAGAAATTTGGAACAGAAAAGTATTGAAATATTGACGAAACTCAGTCGAAAATTTGAAAAGAAAAGTTTGAAAAATAGGTAGAACAATTTTGTTGAAATAATTGGTCATAAAATAATCTGACCGAACTACGCAGGTTTGATTCTCCCCATTAGGTGGGATACGTAGGCAACCCTCATCGGGTCCAACCACCCCTTTTTAAAAAATGTCAAAGTTTTAGTTTTCAATAAAATCAAAGTAACGCTGTTTTTGAAAATAGCCGAATGTTCCGAAAGGACGCAGGAAGACTGTTTTTTGGCCACTTTGAAGTCCTTCCTTTTTCTTTTTGAATAATAGCCTTGAAATATTCCATGTGGAAATGTTGAAATGCCATAGCCGCAAAATCAAGGTCGGGTTCACACCCCTTTTGCAAAAAATAACCAAAAAATGTCAATTTTTTTTTATTTTTGTTATAAATAAATCGGGTGATGCTATTCTTGTTTAAAATAAGCCGAATGTTCCCCAAAAGAACGCCGGAAGGTTATTTTGCAAGAATAGCCACTTTGAGTCTTTGTAAATAATTTTGGGCACAACCCTGAAATATTTCCTCGCGGGAATGTCGAAAGGCCGTATCCGCAAAATCAAGTTTGAGTCATCACTCAACTTTACAAAAATAACCACTTTATCAAATAAGCCATTACATGGCCGGTTTTGCTGAAATAGCCACATTTGGCATTTAAACTTTCTCAGTCTTGTGTTGGCCTGTGTCGGTGCTGAACGATGCCCCATGGGCCCCAAGATGAAAAATTTTGAATTTGTAGTCTCTTAAATAAAATTTTGCAAAAATATCCGCTTTGTCAAATAAGCCATTACATGGCCAATTTTGTAAAAAATAGTCAATTGATATTAAAAAACTTCTCAGTTTTATGTTGGTTTATGGCAATGCCGAACGATGCCCCCATGAGCCACATGATGAAATTTTTTTTCAAAGTTTATCTTTCTTAAATAAATTTTGCAAAAATAGCCATTTTGCCAAATAAGCCATTACATGGCTAATTTTGTAGAAATAGTCATAATTGACGTTAAAACTATTCCGATTCTTGTAGAAATCTCTGGCACAAGGTGTGAAAGTTTTTCATCAGAGTTTGTAGTTGGAGTCGGAGTAAGCTTTTACAATTTTTCTTCAAAAAAGAAAACAAAAAAAAATCAAATAAATATCTCTTTATTTCTTGCATTAATTTGCAAGAACTACGCTCGGTCTGATTCATGCGGGGTCATGATACGTAGGCAATCTCCATAAGATTCGACCACAACTGTATATGTATATATATAAAAAAACAAGGGAAAATAAATAAATAAAAAAAAAGAACCAGCAAGGTTTTCAAGGACATTTGGAAAGGAAAAACTGGAATGACGCATGCGGTGAATACGTATATGGTTAACTGGCTAGGTGCATTGCATCCTAGGTGCTATAACATATCTGTTAAACTCAGTAAACTAACAAGTTTGTTGCGATTTCAGAAAAGTTTAGCGGTTGACTTGACAGAATATATTGGCCAGCCACCATTACCGTACTAGATCAAAAGGGCCAATTCCAGCAAGCATGTCTAGTTCCGGTAAAAGTCTCGAGGAAGAGAAATCGGAGATACAGATCATGAAAGAAGAGGTAGATCGGTTGAAACGGCAGATAACAGAGATGCACCTAGCCTGGGCTAGGGGACAGTCATCACTAAACCTTCCTACTCTTACACCAGCACCAGAGCGTCCGCCTATTGATCCCTCGACAAGTGCACTGATCTATCCACATTATCAAGGGGAAAACCCTTATACATCCCAGGTTCCACCAGCTAGACAAAATACTCCTCCTCCGGTCACCCCTGTTTTCGTGGCACCTCCACCTGCTACTTTACAGAAGTCGTCCGGTGAACCGCTTTTCCAAATACATGACAATCATTGTTATGATCCCGAGCCTACCTTTAAGGCTCCTGAACCGCATTCACACACCCCTCACTGGGATTACCCGGCATAACCGGAAAAGCACTTCAAAAGTTTGGAGCATGAGGAGGTTATTCGGAAAGTTAAAAGCCTGGAGCAATCCTTCAGGAATATGCATGGTTTGAGCAACCAAGTCAGTGTCGCTTACAAAGATCTGTGCCCATTTCCAGATTTCCAGTTGCCCGCTGGGTTCAAAATGCCCAAGTTTGATCTATACGAGGGGCATGGTGACCCAGTAGCACATCTCCGAGGTTTCTGCAGCAAAATGCGAGGAGCCGAAGGGCGAGATGAAATTCTGATAGCTTACTTCGGTCAGAGTTTGGGAGGGTCTGCACTAGAGTGGTACACCAGGCAGGATCCCAGCAGATGGTTTACATGGGATGACCTGGCCCAAGCATTCATCGGCCAGTTTCAATATAATCTTGAAATAATCCCTGATCGCTTATCATTGCTAAAACTAGAGAAGAAACCCGCCGAAAGCTTCAGAGAATTTGGGTTCCGCTGGAGGGAACAGGCATCAAGGGTAGATCCACCGATGAGAGAGAACGAGATGGTAGATTACTTCTTGCAGACACTGGAGCCAACTTACTTTAGTCACTTGGTGACATCGGTTGGTAAATCTTTCAATGAAGTGGTCAAAATGGGCGGAATGATAGAAGAGGGACTTAAGTCCAATAAGATCTTGAGCTATTCCGCGTTGAAAGCAACAACTCAAGCTATTCAGAATGGCACAGGGGTTGCATTCGGGAAGAAGAGAAGAGAAGAAGTTGCAACGGTAGAGGAGAGTACTTGGTCCAAATCGAAAGGTCCTTCACCTCATTACCAAGCCAGACCCTACTACCCGAATCACCCTAATCACCCTCCCCGAAACACATATCCACCACCAAGGGCATACAATAACCCTCCAGGACCAAGTTTCCGAGGGAATCATGCCTTCAGAAAGGAAAAGACACAAAGAACCTTCACTGAGTTGGGAGAAACCTATACTGCTCTGTTCCACAAATTGAAGCAAATAGGTTTGTTAAGTCCTGTTGAGATAAGATTGCCAAATCCCCTGCCCCCAAATGTGGATCGCTCAGTAAGCTGTGAGTATTGTTCAGGAGCTCTCGGACATGATACCGAGAAATGTTGGAAACTGAAACATGCAGTACAAAATCTTATTGACACTAATAAGATCGAGGTGCAGACACCAGAGGCACCCAACATTAATCAGAATCCATTGCCAGCTCACCCTTAGACCCATATGATCAAATTGATACACAAGGGAATGGAGAATTAAGAAGCTCGATATGTATTCCAAAGCAAAACCAATCGGCAAAAGTTGGTATATGAGAAGTCATGCTTGATAATCAGGGAGGAGTTTTCGGTGGTTTGTTTTTGTTGTCATATCTTTTGTCCGAGTTGTTTCCAGAGTTGTGACCTAGATTTTGTCTTGTAGGGAAGCCCTCTTTCTTTCCATTTTTGGTCATTTCAGTTTGCCTAGTCTTATCAAGTCTCGTTTCAGGTTTGTATTTTTTTTTTGGTTTGCTTGATTGTATTTGAACCACTTCTCCGTTTAGTGAAACTTTTGGTCTTTATTACCCAGTTCGTCTTTTTGTTTAGTTTTTCTATCTTTAAATTTGTCATTTGTTCGAACGCCGACTCTAATGACATGGCATCGCACATAATTTTGGCCTAATATTAAGGTTTAATCATGAAGCAATTGGAAGATAATCAGGTCATTTTAAAAAGAAATAAAAATGATTTGAGATTATTTGGAGCCCGAATCATGTGAGACTGGGGCAGGTAAAACATGAAGAAACCCTTAAAGGAAAATTGGCCATGCTAGGACGAGGTCGCTCGTGATACTGAAATAAAAGTATCGTCCATCAGTACTTTAAAATGATAGATGAAAAGGCGAATGGACGATATGGTTATCAATCAGGGCACAAGTAGAAGATGTCGTGAATATATTGTTTGAACTTGGCATGTTTTGAAGATTGGAATGACAAAGGCATTTTGTTCTGCTATCCAAACACTTTATCCATCGTCAACCCTTTGAGCCTTAATTTAAATTCTTTTATACCCCTCCTTCGGAATTAGTTGCAAAGACTAGAAACACAAGTTGAAAGACAAGAGAAGAAAGGGATAAAGAAAAAATAAAAGAAAGGAAAACAGCAAAAAGAGATAAAGAAAAGAAAAGAAAAAGAAAAATGAAAAAGAGAAACTTGAAAAAAAAAGGGAATTGGGAACTACGGTTGACCTGATTCCTTAAAGAGGATACGTAGGCGCTTCACAACTCGGTCATAGTGTAAATAAAGAAATAAAAATCCCCAAGTAAGAAGCTGGGGCAAAGAAAAATTGTGTTGATTATAAATAAATTTAGGTCCGAAGGTTGTAAATTTTGAACCCAAAATTGATTCTGTTTTGAGCCTTCAATACCCTTTATTTCTAGCCCTATCCAAATCCCATATTACGGTCCAAAGAAAGACCTTCCGATCAGTCTTCAAAAGATGCCACATCAGGCGAGTGAGAGAGTCCTATCAGAATATAACACGCTGATTCTCAGCAGAAAAGACTCGGATTCCCAGCAGAAAGGAAACACGAGAGAGTCTTAACAGTGACACCCCAATCCCCAACTAAAAGTGATACAAATAAGAGAGTCTTACCGGTGAAAACCTTCACAGGCACCATAAGGTGACGAAAGCTGAGAGAAAATCAAAATAAGAGAGGTTTGAAAGTGAAAACCCTTCGGGCACTACAAGTCGAACAAAGGTGATAATCAGATGGAAATCACGAGACAGAAATCGTGAAAGGCAATTAACGACGGAGGATAGGCCATATGTGCAAGTCATGACCAGTAGAGTTGGTATTCGCGTTTGATAAGTTTTTATACTTATTTCTTGTTAGAGAGTCATTTTTTCCTTTGCCTTCTATTTTGTTTCTTTTTATCTTTCTCATTTTTATCAAAAATTCCCCATCAAAGTCTGTCTAGTCAAAACATAGTGAAAAATGACTTCAAAACTTGCCACCAACTTTCCAATTATTATGCAAGGCAAGGAAATGCTATTGATGGCAAAGAAGTATGGTGCAAAGAAGATTATTAAACTGGGGCAGAAAATTTTCTTTTCAGTTTGAAAATTTTCTGGAATTCAATACCCACTTGGAGAAGAAGGAAAGTCTTAAGGGAAATGGTCTTCGAACCAATGTCATCCTCAACAGCCTTCAAGAAGAGTGAAACACCAATTTTGAGGAAATGAAAATCCCCCAGCAATGTTATCTACAGCAAGTTCCGAGGTGGTCGGACAACACAGAGTGGTAAAGGAAGAAAGGAAAACTCATCTTCAACAAAATAACCCCCAGCAAGTTGAGAAACACAGAAAGGGGAAGGGATAAATGGAAAAACCCATCCCCAGCAGGAATATCATCTCCAACAAATGAAATCATTCCCCTACAAGTTTTGGGAACCCTAAGCGAGGGAAAGGAGAAAAGGAAAAAACCACCCTACAGGAGCGGCACAACCGCTCACAATGTTTTGAACTAACAAATTTTCTTTGATTTGAAACAAGGAAAGAAAGTGCTATTGATAGCAGAAAGTCATGCCACAAGGAAGAACACCAATACTGGGGCAGAAAATTTTCTGCCGTTGTTGAAAATTTTCTCGGAGAAACGAGGAAAGCAATTCAAGATGACGTATCAGGCTTGTCCACCTTCAAATAGGATGTTTCAGGTTTGTCCACCTTCGAACATGACGTCTCAGGTTTGTACATTCTCAAACATTGATACGATGGGAGTATTCGCCCTCGAATAGGATACGATGGGAGTATTCACCCTCGAATAGGATACAATGGGAGTATTCGCCCTCGAATAGAATACAATGGGAGTATTCGCCCTCGAATAGAATACGGTGGGAGTATTCACCCTCGAATATGATACAATGGGAGTATTCGCCCTCGAATAGAATACAATGGGAGTATTCGCCCTCGAATGGAATACGGTGGGAGTATCCGCCCTCGAATAGGATACAATGGGAGTATTCGCCCTCGAATAGAATACGATGGGAGTATTCGCCCTCGAATAGGATACAATAGGAGTATTCGCCCTCGAATAGGATACAATAGGAGTATTCGCCCTCGAATAGGATATAATGGGAGTACTCGCCCTCGAATAGGATACGATGGGAGTATTCGCCCTCGAATAGAATACGATGGGAGTATTCGCCCTCGAATAGAATACGATGGGACTATCCGCCCTCGAATAGGATATTTTACGTTTGTTTTATTTTACATTGCCCTTTGCATATTTCATAAATTATTACCAGAATGCATTTTTAATTCAAAAATTGCTACTAAAAGCAGGCGCCTACCTGTATAACAAGAGGCAAGTCTTCAGTCTTTACATTGCAGGTCTTGAAACCAGTAACCCACCATAAAGCAGAGAGTTACAATAAGAAATCCCAGCACAAATTCAAGCGCATGAGTCAAAGGAAACGAGGGAATGAAGGAAAAATTTTCCCAGCATCATTATCCTCAGCAGGCAAGTAAACAGTTCTAAAGATATCCCCAGCAGTCAGGAGGGAAAGCAAAATGACCTAGGAGAAAAGCAGTTCCGAAACAAGGTAATTTAGGAGAAATGATGGTTCAAGAGTCGATGCAGCAAGAATAAAATGGTACAAGAAGCAAAGGAAGGCGATATAGTTCTGAAGTTGTAGTTGAAGTCAGGGAGCCCGCCTGAAGAATGGAGTGGCGATTTATTTTCAAAGTTTGTAATTGAAGTCAGGGAGCCCGCGTAAAGAATGGAGTGGCAATTTATTTTCGAAGTTGTAGTTGAAGTCAGGGAGCCCGCCTGAAGAATGGAGTGGCGATTTATTTTGAAGTTGTAGTTGAAGTCAGGGAGCCCGCCCGAAGAATGGAGTGGCGATTTATTTTGAAGTTGTAGTTGAAGTCAGGGAGCCCGCCTGAAGAATGGAGTGGCGATTTATTTTCAAAGTTTGTAATTGAAGTCAGGGAGCCCGCCTGAAGATTGGAGTGGCAATTTATTTTCAAAGTTTGTAATTGAAGTCAGGGAGCCCGCCTGAAGAATGGAGTGGCGATTTATTTTGAAGTTGTAGTTGAAGTCAGGGAGCCCGCCTGAAGAATGGAGTGGCGATTTATTTTGAAGTTGTTGTTGAAGTCAGGGAGCTCGCCTGAAGAATGGAGTGGCGATGTATTTGGAAGTTGTAGTTGAAGTCAGGGAGCCCGCCTGAAGAACAGAATGGTGAGTTATTATTTTGAAGTTGTTGTTGAAATCAGGTGCCCGCTTGAAGAATAGAGTGGCGATTTATGATTAGAGTTTGTCGATAAAGTCAAAAGCCCGCCGGAAAAACAAAACGGCGTTTCAGTGTCTAAGATTTGATAAGGATAGTGAGCAATCAGAAAGTGACAGAGTGTAACGGAAATCCCCAGCATGAATCCAAGTTCATAATCGGAAGGAAGGCAACAAGGATCAGAAAAGATAGATTCAGACTTCGGAGGAAAATAGTTCGAAGATCACAAGGAAGGGACCAATGGTCGGAGTTCGGCAATCAAGATAGGCCGAAATAACAATTGTCAGAAGAGAAGAAGTATGTGAAGAAACATCAAAGCCAGCAGGATGGCAAGGAACATGACAAGATCAAATTGAAAAGATAGATAAGAATTTGCAATACTGTAACTTAGTCTAGCTTCTTATTTTTGTTTAGCACGGTGTAATAAGGAGATCAGTTAAGCGGTGGCAACAGCAGCAACAGCAGTAACAGCAAGATCACGGCAGTCATGGTAGTCCCAGCTACCAAAACTTCCCGAACTACATTGACCTGATTCCTGTTTAGCCCAGGATATGTAGGAGGCCTCCTGAAGTAAAGGCTCGGTCAAGATCTTTTTAAAAATGCTTCACACGGAGTGCTCAAATGGGCAAAAATCGCTCGTATTTGCTCACTATCTTTGCACGAAAACTCTTCATGTTTCCGCACAAAGAGGGGCAGATGTGAGCACGTGATTTTTGCCTCACACGAATTACTCCTAAAAAATTCAAAAAATAAAAGAGTTTTGCGTTGTTTGCAATATTTGTGGATTTTGGTATTAATTTTCTTATTATTTGTATTTGTGAGTGCATGCTTATTTTATTAAATTAATAAAAATACAAAAAAATATATGTAATAGCATTTAAAACTTAATTATAAAATTTTGAGTTAATTGGTAAATTACTTATTTTACGAAATGGAAAAATCAAAAAATATATATTTTTATTCTATTTTTGTTGTCATTATATGATTTTATTTTTATTTGTTAATTGTGTGTTAATTGTTGTTAAGTATTAATATCCATATAGTTTTATTTTAATGATTACAAATTAATTAGAATTTTGTTTTGATTATAAAGAAGGAAAAGAAAAAAAAGGGATTTGGGCCCCTAAATCCGGAACCCAAACGAAACAGTCAGCCCAAAACCATTACCCGACCCAACCCGTCTCTCTTACCCGGTCCATTCCCTTGTTATCCCAAAACGGCGCCGTTTGGTACCCAGATGATCACAGCCGTTGGAATTTTATCATCCAACGGCTCACATTATTAATTCAATTTTAATAACTAAAGACCCCAAACCCGCCTAACCCACTCCATTTCTCCCAAACACCCCCTCAGATTACCTTCATCTCCCCCAAAATCCCTCCCCTGAAACCCTAGCCGCCACCTTATCCTTTTGCCGTAAACCCGGCGGCAACAATGCCGCCGGCCACCAAAATGACACCACAAGCTCCCATCCTCCCCCTCTATCCGAATCCACAAACCAATTGGTTCGAATCAAACCCAAACTACTCAAACCCCTCACGCCGATGTGAACCCTAGATATCCAATGGTGGGTTTTTCGGCTAGGCTCGATAGTTAATTGAGGTCCAATAGACTTTAGTCCAGGTGCTTTCAATTGAGAACACCTCGATTAAGGTCCGTTTGGCCCCCAAAGATTCGAAATCCGAATGAGCCCTTGGTCCATTTCGATTCTTGTTTTCTTCTGAGGTAATCTTCTTATCTACCATTGTATTTTAAATGCAGGTTTATATGTTTAGTCTTAATGTTTTGATTTTTCTAAATTTTGCCAATTATTCTGTTTCTTCTCCATTTGACCATTTATCGGGTCATTCTTTTGGTTGATTGTTGGAATATGTTAAGTTATAGAATGCGTAGTTGTTTCAATTAATACCATCGAGTACTCAGTTCTGCATTTTGTTTGTTTTGCCGAGACTTGTTGAAATTATTGGTTCATCGATTGATTGTTATAAATTATACGTGTTGCAATCAATTAGTTGGATGTTGACAATTAGTTTCGTAGGCTTGTTTGTTATCACTTTAGGACAGAAATTGACCCTATTATATCTTAAATCCCTGTTGGACATATTTTAGGATTACTTGTGATGTTTGGGTATAGCTGGTAGTCCATTTAAGAAATTAGAAACTAACCTTTAGAGTGCATTGGACATGGAATAAGTTGGTGAAAACTGCTGGACAACAATATATCCCATTGATTTTTTGCCTTTAGGACTTGTTTAGTCATTAAAACCCATACTTAGACAAACTTAAGTGGAGGAATCAGAAAGTAACATGGTCTAGGGAATAAACAGGCTGGAAAAAGGCCTGGTGTTTGGCTATAAAAGGCAGAGAAAACAGAGACAGAAGGGGAATTCTGGAAGATGGGAGATTGGGGGGGAGCCTGTGAGTTTAAGGACACATACAGAGAGAGTTTTAGGATATACAGAAACACTGGGAGAGACTAAAAATCAGAGGGACTCACAGGGAGATACAGAAACACTGGAAAAACACACACACACAGTAGAGTATACAGAATACATTGGGGGGTAGTCGAAGAGAGGTGTTTTTTTGGAGATAGAGAGAGCTAGGAACTGACAGAGATAGATAGGTAGAGGAAAGATAGATTTGAGAGCATTGAGAAATTTTAAGCAGTCAATTAGTTCGACTACTATTGTTACATAGAGTGATTGAGAGTTCCAATAGTTATCCTCTGTGAATTGTTTGATTTCAAGTCAAACTTGGTGTTTTCTTTAAGTGAATCATGGTCTGTTGAGATACTGGAGTATTTTAGAAGCTATTTGGTATCACTGTTGGTTCAGTTTCTATTTCTGTTTGGTCCTGAGAGTCAATGAATCATTCCTGGAGATCAAATTGTTATATCGGTTGATGTAAACTGTTCCATTGCTGCTGATACTTAACGTTGTTGTGCTGTGGAGATTGCTGTTGGTTTGCTGCTCTTACTGATACTTCATTACTCTTTTTGTTCATTTCCAGGTATTGTCGTTTCCTTGGATATGTTGATTGGGAGAACAAGAATATTGATTTGTTTGAATAAAAGATTGGCTGCATTAGTTCTGAAATGTGCTTCTTTATCTACTGAAAATCAATTAGATCTTATAATCTGTTCAGTTTCTTTTGTATACATTGTAATTGCTGTTATGTTCAATGAATTATGTGTTTGTCCAGCTGTATTGTATTTGAATTCAGTTTGTTAATTGACATAAAATGACTTTAAGTTTGTTGTTAAGAACTTGATCAAGATATGTGGATGTAAAGGCATTTATCCAGGTTTTATTGCTACAATCAGTATTGTTTTCAACTAACTAATAAGCTGTTAATACTAGAATGGTTTAGTTTATTTTGTTTGAATTGTGTTATAGTTTCAGTTGATGTAGTGTCAAACTTAAGAGAGTCGGAATCGGAAGAAGACTTGAAATTTATGATTTTCATTCATGATAGTAATTACAACTTAAGTTGGAAATCAGTGTTTGGTCTTGGATTAGCTTAAAATAACCATTCATATCGCATTATGTCAATGCTTTAGAATCCTCTAGTCACTCCGAAATTGATAAGCGTGGTATATTTATGTCCGAATAAACAATCATTTTTACAATTGTATTAGGACGAAATGGGTAGTTTATGTGTCATTTAAATTGCTAATCATTATCGTTCCCACCTCAATTGATTTAATAAATGGCAGTATGTGCTCAATTAGTGTCGCGTTCGGGACCCAATTATAATAGTTCTTAAACCATATAATTAACTAGGAATTTTAGTTTTATTTTTATAAAAAAAGCTAAATAGAGAAGTGTAGTTTACTTTAGGTTTTCCTTAAATAAAAATGAAACGAGCTTTGCGAGATAAAAAAAATGCATAATTGCGGGGCCCTCAATATATTTTTATACTTAGATTCCGGGATGGGCCATTTATCAAATTTCATGGGATCCCCGAAGATAATAATGCGTTAATCTCTTTAGGCGCGTATTTTAAATAGCATTATTTTCCTAAACTCGGGTGCACATTTGTGTGACCTAAATCCAAATCTCAACGAAGTTAAAATGTGTAAAAGGTCACAGGCGTACTGGTACGGTGTGATCCGAAATACATTTTCACGATGTTGCAATTCTTGTAAATAATAATCAAAAGCGGTTGAAGGTTAAAATTTGCACATAAGTTAAATCATAGTAATTCAGATAAATAAGCCGAATATGACAGTTGAGCGACCGTGCTAGAACCATGGAACTCGGGAATGCCTAACACCTTCTCCCGGGTTAACAGAATTCCTTATCCGGATTTCTGGTTCACAAACTGTTAAATAGAGTCAAACCTTTCCTCAATCGGGATTCAAACCGGTGGCTTGGGACACCATAAATTTCCTAAGTGGCGACTCTGAATCTCTTAATAAATGAATCCCATTTTGATTGTCCTTTAATTGGAAAAACTCCCTCGCGCTCTCGCGGGTGCGGAAAAAGGAGGTGTGACACTCGGATGGTTACTCAGACTTCACCACCCGATGAACACAAATAGACTCCTCAATGCAATCACACCATGTCAACTAAACTCCCACAAGTATTTTCTACTTTTCCACCATTTCCGGCATAGTTCACCCCACACTTACACCTTTCAATGTTAATTATATTTTACATAGCCACTATATAAACATCATTCATCCATGACAACACACCTCCACACAATTATACATAACCTCCACAAGTACTACAAACCAAACCAAACTTGGGTACAAAATACCCCACAATTATACAACACAATGCGAACCCATGGCTCAAACTTCACATTACACCACAAAAACATATTGTTGGGCCTCCAAGCCACCACAACAAAATCACAATGAATCAATTATGGTGACCCAACCAATAGTAGCACCAATAACTCCAAAAAAACAACATATACAACAATGGCAATATTAAAATAAGACGAAAATTCAAGTTTTACACTAAGCCTAACTAGGGTTTAATTTTAAAACTACAACTAACTAAAATCTACTACATAACTAGAAAGAAATAGAGAGAAGAGGAAGAAACTTACTTGAAGAGAAGAGGTGAAAGTTACAAGTTACTTTAATGGAGGGAGGTTGGGGTGGAAGTAAAAGAGGAAGAAGAAGAGGAGGATAGAGTTAGGGTTATTTTAAAGAGAAAGTAGAGGGAGAAGGAATGGGGCGGTTGCTGTGGGAGATTATAACAATGGGGGTGTTATTTTAGGTTAAGTTAGAAGCTGGGGGGGGGGGGGGGGGGGCAGGAATAAAAACAAAAAAAATTGAAATCGAGAACTCACCTGGGCCATGTTGCAATCTGCCGCGGTTCTTCCGCGATCGCGGTAGAACCGTGAGCAATGAGGTTCAGAGAGGTCATTTGGCTGCGGTTTCACCGCGGTCGAGGTGGAACCTCGGTCAATGACCCTTTCTGAATCTAACGCCTAGCAGCAACTTTTTTTTTTATAAAGATTAACTAGACTACAAGAATTACAATTACAACAATTTCATGGGTTGCCTCCCATATAGCGCCTGATTTAATGTCGTGGAACGACTCATCTTAGCGCATTTAAGGTTCGTTCGACCTTTGTGGATCATTCAAATATAACTCAAACTTCTCTTTGGGCTCGTCCATACCCATGTACAATTTTAACCGCTGACCATTGATTCTAAATGTGCGAGAGCCATCTTCAATACCAACTTCTACAGCTCTAGACATGAATACTTCAACCACAGGAAATGGTTCTGACCACCTTGACTTTAGCTTACCCGGGAACAATCGTAATCTTGAGTTATAAAGCAATACCTTGTCTCCGGACTTGAAATTTCGCTCAATGATGTTTTGGTCGTGCAACCGCTTCATTCTCTCCTTATACAACCTTGTGCTTTCCAAAGCCAAATATTGGAACTCCTCCAACTCATGTAATTCATTGACTCTTATTGTGCCCACAGCTTCCAAGTTAAGATTAAATTGTTTTAGTGCCCACCATGCTTTATGTTCCAGTTCAACCAGTAAGTGACAAGCCTTCCCAAACATCAACTTATATGGTGACATACCAATTGGCATCTTGAAAGTTGTCCTATAAGCCCATAGCGCATCATCAAGCTTCCTTAACCAGTCAGTCCTTGTGGCATTTACTATTTTTGTCAATACACTCTTAATTTCTCCGTTGGACACTTCAACCTGTCCACTAGTCTATGGGTGGTATGGAGTATCCACCTTATGGCGCACATCATATTTCGCCAACAACTTTTCAAAGGCCCGGTTACAAAAGTGAGTGCCCTCTTCGCTTATGATTTCACGCAATGTCCCAAAGCGAGTGAATATGTTTTTCTTGAGAAACCCAACCACCACCTTAGCATCATTGGTAGGTAATGCTATATCTTCCACCTATTTGGACACATAATCTACAGTAACAAAAATATACTTATTACCGTACGAGCTGGCGAAGGGACCCATGAAGTCTATCCCCCAGACATCAAATACTTCCACCTCTTGGATTGGGTTCATGGGCATCTCGTGATGCCGTGAAATGTTTCTGGTGCGTAGACATTCATTACACCCTTTTACCCACAAATGAGCATCTTTAAACACTGTTGGTAGAAAAACCCGGCCTCTAGCACCTTAGCTTCTATCCTGATTCCCCAAAATGACCACCATATGATGAAGCGTGATAAGCTTGCAAAATAGAAGATTGCTCGATCTCGGGGATGCATCTCCGGATCATGTTATCAAGACAAATTCTAAACAAATAGGGCTCATCCCAATAGTACAGTTGGCTTTCACGAAAGAATCTTTTCCTCTAGACCGATGATAGGTCGTGAGGAACTATTCCACTGGCCAGGTAATTAGCATAATCTGCATACCATGGCGCTTCAAGAAGAGTGGTAGCGAGTAGTTGCTCATCTGGAAAGGTTTCCAGGATTTCTTCACTTTATATAACATTTTTATCTCCTTCAAGTCGTGATAAATAATCAGAGACTTGATTTTCAGTGCCCTTGCGGTCACAAATTTCAAGATCGAACTCTTGCAGTAGCAACACCCAACGAATCATGCACGACTTAGAGTCCTTCTTTTCAATTGAATATCTAAGTGCTACATGGTCAGTGTATACGATTACCTTAAATACTATCATATAGGACCTGAGCTTGTCAAAAGTAAACACTACAACAAGCATCTCCTTCTCCGTCACTGTGTAATTTAGCTGGGCTCCACTCAGTGTTCTACTAGCATAGTAGATTGGATGCATCAATTTGTCCTTCCGCTGGCCCAGCACTTCCCCCACTGCATAGTCACTAGCATCACACGTTAGCTCAAATGTTGCTCCCATTTGGGGGCAACAATGATTGGTGCTGTGACCAACCTTTTCTTCAACTCCTCAAAAGCTATCCTGCAATCATCAGAAAATACAAAAGAGTGATCTTTTTCTAATAACTTACAAAGTGGGTTGGTGATTTTGGAGAAGTCTTTAATGAACCTCCGATAGAACTCGGCATGTCCAAGAAGGCTTCTAATGGCTTTGACTGAAGTTGGTGGAGGCAGCTTTGCGATGACATCAACTTTTGCTCGATCAACCTCTATTCCTTTGCTTGACACCCGGTGCCCCAAGACTATTCCTTCTTATACCATGAAATGGCACTTTTCCCAGTTCAGAACCAAGTTAGTCTCGATACGTCGTTTCAGCACACGCGTCAGATTGACCAGGCATTCCTCAAACAAATTCCCCACCACCGAGAAGTCATCCATGAACACCTCCATAATATCCTACATTATGTCAGTAAATATGGTCATCATGCACCTTTGGAATGTGGCAGGTGCATTGTATAGACCAAATGGCATCCTTCGTAAGGCATAAATGCCGTATGGTCATGTGAAGAAGGTCTTTTCTCTATCCACAGGGGCAATGGAGATCTGATTGTGCCCTGAGTACCTATCTAAGAAACAAAAGTGTGACCTCCCTGCCAACCTATCAAGCATTTGATCAATGAAGGAAAGTGGGAAGTGGTCTTTACGGGTGGCAAGATTCAACTTCCTGTAATCCATGCAAATCCTCCATCCTGTAACGGTTCTTGTTGAAATTAGATCATTATTCTCATTTTTCACTACCGTCATGCGACCCTTTTTGGTACACACTGAACTGGGCTAACCCAGCTACTCTCGAAAATTAGGAAAATAATTCCCTCATCTAACCACTTTATTACTTCCTTCTCCACCACTTCCTTCATGTTTGGATTCAGTCTCCTCTAATATTCCCTGGAAGGTTTGTGCCTCTCTTCCAGCAGAATCTTATGCATGCAATAAGTGGGGCTGATCCCCTTAATGTCTGCCATGGTCTAACCAATGGCAGTTTCACACTCCTTGAGTACCATTATAAGTTGTTGAGCCTGCACATCTAGCAAACCAGATGAGATAATAACAGGTAAAGTGGAGTTAGGACCCAGAAATTCATACCTGAGGTAAGCTGGTAATGGCTTGAGTACCAGCTTAGGTGGTTCCTCAATGGATGGTTTTGCTGGAGGGGTCTCTCTCTTTTCTAGATGTAGTGGTTCAAACTCAAGATTTCTATCCCAAGACCCCCAACCTTCCAGTGCTAACACCATTTCCGCCAAATGTTTCCCATTTACTTCCCCTAAGTTCATTAAGCATGTTGTTAGGGGATCCTCAACCGTCAACACTGTCATACCTCCTTTTTCTTACCGAAATATATGTGCTACTAATTACTACTACACCCTGGGAAGGGATATAATAATAATAGGGAAGGAGTTTTTCCAATTAAAGGACATTCAAAATGGGATTTATTTATTAATTTTTAGAGTTGCCACTTGGGAGAATAATGGTGTCCCAAGTCACCGGTTTAATCCCGAAACAAGGAAATTAATGACTCTGTTTAACAGTCTGCGAAATCAGAAATCCGGATAAGGAATTCTGTTAACCCGGGAGAAGGTGTTAGGCACTCACGGATTCCGTGGTTCTAGCACAGTCGCTCAACTGCCGTATTTACTTGTATCCGATTTCTTTATATGCTTCAATTTACATACATTATTAATTTCCCGCTTTGTCATTTTTTAAGAATTGCGACGTCGCAAAACGTATTTTGAGTCACACTGTACCAGTACGCCTGTGACTTTAGTGCATTTCAGCTTCGCCGGGATTTGAGATTTGGGTCACATAAATGCGCACCCGTATTAGGAATGTAATATTATTAATCGCGCCTAAAATGCCTATGCCTTTATTAACGTTGGGAAAGACTGTAAAATTCGCTAAACGGTCCTTTCGAGTCTAGAATCTTATATTGAAATTTATTTGGGGGCCCCGTGTATTTTTATTCTTTGTAACGAGGCTCATCCCTTATTTTTTTAAAAAGTCCAATCCTATTCATGCACTATATTTTCTATTTTTTGTTTTTTCTTCATAATATATATCTGTTTTTGTATTAATTTCAGACTTATTGATATGGGAGTCCAGGCCATTATTCATTTTTGGGCCTGGACTTCAAACTACCTAACAGTGTATAATGAAAATACAACTGGGCCTCTGGAGCCCAGCGTATACCTCTGATCCTAATCGAAGGCATGGATGCCACATTAATTCGATCCAGGCCTGATTCCCTTTGAGGCCCAAATCATTTACATTTACAGCTTGATCGGAACTAATTGTCATTTTTAGCAACACTTATGAATGTAGCAGTTAACAAGTTAAACGCTAATTTTGCACTTAGTCTCCACTAATTTCAATATTTAACAGCTACTTAAGAATTCTAGCACAGTAGTTTGTGTCCCTGTTATTATTCTATACGACAGAACCTGATATTCAAGTAGTTATCGTGATACTAGTTTGCTGGATTATTTTTGTCACTTTATTTTAACTAAGGAAAAAACAGTATTCTGATTTAACTAAGCATGCTTGAACTACTGAAAATCACAAAATCTAAAAGCGAAGTTGTAGATATCTCATATTTAGTAGGGATAAACAGTAATACAATCTGAATAACTTATTCTTTTTGAATTAAATGGTTCTAATTCAGAATTCAACTAACAAAATAGCTAAGTACCAATTTTATATATCTAATTTCAGAACATATTTATATATCTAAGTGTATTAGCTGTGTCTTAGCAGGTTTTAGTTTTAGAATTAGGTGATAATTATATCTAACCTACTAGATACGTCTACTATAGTATTATCTACTACTACTTTAATCTAATCGAGTTCATATGGTGTATTATTTATTACAACCCATTCCTAATGAATTACAAGATATCTAAGATTATAACTACAAATAATAAGAAAAACAGAGATACAGCTTCAGCGAAAATCAAACTAATATTTCATTCCTTCATCATGTTTTCAATTACAACTTCAAGAGATAGTAGTGTACCTGATCAAATGAAAGGAAATTGATAAGTTCTAAGGGATGAATGAGAAGAGAAACCAGAAATAGCAGCAGTAGAATATCAACAGCAAACAGGAGCAGATATTAACACAGCAAACTTCCAAACTCAGTAGATAACCAGCGAATAACTCGAGAAATAACACTTGAATTGAATACTAATTAGAAGACCAGTAGAGTTCTGAAGATTAGAACTCTTAGATTGAACCCTCAAACTCTGAAATTCTGAACTTAGAACCAAAATCAGACCTAATTTCGAATTTCTAAAGTTGGAACCCAAGAGTTGAATCCCAAAAATATAGCCTAATGTGAAGATTTTCGAACTCCTTTTTCAGGCTTGAAATAGCCTATTTATAGAGTAAATTTTAGGGGGGGGGGTTTGAATTAATTATTTCTATTTCCCTCCCCAACGCTTTTCAATTAAATCCATTAAGGTATAGTAGAATTTTAACGGAATGCACTTGAACCCCTAGTGGAAGGTTCTAGGCTGTTCCTTATTGTTCTATTGGGCATATGTGACGACCCGGCCCGTCGTCACGGGAATTACTACCCCGTTATGTTGTAAATACATGTTTTATGATTTTATATCAGTGTTAGAGTCTATCGGGTGAGTTAGGAGTGATTGGGATTGGAAATGAGGCATATAGCCTTTGTGAAGGAAACTTGAATAAGGAAAGTCAACCCGGAGTTGACTATTGGGTTAGAGGGCTCGAAATCGGATTCTGATGATTCGGTTAGTTTCGGAAGGTGATTTGTGACTTAGGGGAGCGATCGGAATTGAATTTGGAGGCCCGGTGTAGAAATAGGCTTGAATTGGCTAAGGTTGAATTTTGGCGAAATCCGAACGGTAGGTGAGATTTTGATCCGGGAGTCGGAATGGAATTCCAACAGTTGCAGCAGCTCCGTTAGGTGATTTTGGATGTGCCTGCAAAATTTCAGGTCATTCGGACGTCGTTTGGTCGGGTTTTTGATTGAATGTGTAGTTCGGAATGTTTTAAGGAATTTAGGCTTGAATTTGATGTGAATTATGGGTTTTGGTGTTATTAGACGTGTTTTGAGGATCGGAGCAAGTTCGAATAAGGTATTAAGATGCGTTGGTGTGTTTGGGTGAGGTCCCGGGGGCCTCGGGGTGTTTTCGGATGGTTAAACGGGAGAAAATGTGGAAAATTGCAGGTTTGGGGGTTCTGGTTCTGTTGTTTTCGCTCCTGCGGAAATGGGGGCGCAGGAGCGAGTCCGCAGAAGCGGATACTGGAGCGCAGAAGCGTTGTTGATCGCGGAAGCGGAGCCTGGCCCGCAGGAGCGGCTTCGCTGAAGCGAGTGGGCGATCGCAGAAGCGGTCCTGAGGCGCGATGGGGAGGTCCGCAGAAGCGGGTAGTTGATCGCGGAGGCGAGTCCGCAGGAGCGGACTCTTGATCGCAGAGGCGGAGAGGACCGCAGGAGCGGATGAAAATCCGCAGAAGCGGACTCGTAGGAGCGGTCCTTGGATCGCTGGTGCGGAAATGGCCAAAAGGGGCCTGGGTTCGCAGAAGCGACCAAAAGGTCGCAGGAGCGGTTCCGCAGGGGCGGAATTTTATCCGCAGAAGCGAAAATCGCTGTGAGTTAAGTGTATCGGAAGTTAGAAAAATTTCAGAACATTTCACACATTTGGGTCTCGGCTTTAGAGGCGATTTGGGCGATTTTGAAGAGAAATTCAAGGGAAATCATCGGGTAATCAACTATGGACTTAAACTATGATTAGTATTGGTAATATTATGCAATTATATCATGAAAATGGAGGAATTTGGGGTAATTTATGGAGGATTTAGCCCTAGGCTTGAACTTTAGAAAATCAAGGTTTTGAATGGCCAAATGGAGTCCGAATTTGGTAAAATTGATATGCTTAGACTCGTATCGAGATGAGGGTTCCGAATATGTGACTTTTGTAATTTTTCGACAAGCGTACCGAAAGTCGGGTTTTGACAACTTTGGGAATTTTGATGTAAATTGAGTTGTTTTGATTGGGTGTCATCCCATTGGCCTAATTTGTTGTGTTTCTACTGTATTTGATCAGGATTCTACGCGTGCGGAGCTTGATTCTCGTGGCAAGGGCATTGCGGAGTAGTCGTCGCGCCGTATTGAGGTGAGTAATAGATGTGGGTGATGACCGGCGGGTTCGAAACCCCGGTATACCACGTTGTGACGCTGTATAGCGGCGAGACACGTACTCTCTTGAGAGTGCGGGGTCGATCATGAACTGGAGACTATATATTAGTCCGACCTGTTGATACTGTATTATTGGCTATTCTTGAGCCGTTGAACCTCCTTCTTGGACGGTTGAGTATATTGTGGGCTGTGAGCCAGTTATTGGATCCCGCGAGGATCGTTATCATTGTCTTATCATATAGACATGCTAGTTTACTACTAGTCCGCAACTATTTTTGTTATTATGCTAATTCCAATCTCTGGAACTTGATATTACTGTTTTCCAACCGAAAAATGATAAAAGAGTTTTCAAAAACTATTTTTGAGCCTGCGAGGCTGTATCTGCATATTAGTTGACTAGTAGTGGATCGGGCTGCGCGCCGCAGCGAGATATATGTTGGATCGGACTGCACGCCGCAGGAATATCTCTATGAGATGTGCTTGGGCTGTAGGAGCCCCTCCGGAGTCCGAACCCCCACAGTGAGCACGGGTACCCAAAATTGGAGTCGGGCTACGCGCCGTAGCGGTCATATCATGCATTGCATTGCATTTAGCTACATCTGCTAGCTGTTATGCTATTTAGTATTTGTTGGTACAGGTACAGTGAAGATTGATTCTATGACAGGGTAGCTGATTATAGCTTTACATAGTGCTTTATTGCGGATTTCTTATCTCCGCTGTCTTACCCTTGTTTATTACCACTGAGTCTGGCAGTACTCATTTTACTCCCTGCACCTTGTGTGCAGATCCAGGTACCTCTCAGCGGACTTGATTCGGTAGCTACTCGGAGGCATTGTGCGGGATAGTCGAGGTAGCTGCAGCGTCCGCAGGACCTGACTCCCCTTCTAGCTGTCATTTCTTATCTTGTTGTCTTTCTTTTCCGCACCGAGTTTGTTATAAACTTTATTACACTTATGTTCTTTAGAGGCTCATGACTCTTGGCCCTTGGTCTATGGGAGTTAATGTATTATGGGACTGGGTTCCCTGTTTTCGTTACATGTACTGCTTTTATTTCATATTTTGAAATGCTTAAATGGGTTAAAGAGAGCTTCTAGCCCCGTGGTTGATGTTGATTGGTCAGGCTGGCTTAGCAATGTGTCGGGCGCCATCACGACCGGATTTGGGGTCGTGACAAGCGGTGAGGTGCCACACAGGTAAATCTAGATGATGATGGGGTATTGAAATTGCAGGGTCGGTACGGGGACGCCTGTACTTATCCTCGGGAGGCTGCGAACCTTTAGGAAAACTTCACTTTTCTTGAACTCCGTCGTGCGATCTTATTGTTCTGAGAACTAAATTTCTATATTCTATTCTCTGCAGATGGCGAGAACGCGATCATCAGGATGAGGTGGACGACCTCCATTGCCACCTATTAGAGGCCGTGGGCGCGGTCGTGCTAGAGGTAGAGGTAGGGCGGCCGAGGCAGTGCCAGCTGACCCGCCCGTTGTACCGGTTCAGGAGCAGCCCCCAATGGTCGATGCTCCAGCAGCCCCGGTTCGGGGCCGGACTATATCTATTGCTATTCCCGGTCTTCGGGAGACTCTCGCTCGGATATTATCGGTGTGTTCCGGTTTGGCTCGAGTAGTTTTAGCTACCGCCACCGCAGCGACATCTCAGACAGGGGTGGTCAGCGGACCCCTGCGGCTCGCACACCGGAGCCGGTTGTTCGGGGATCCGCACGCCGCAGGCCGTCCCCGCTCGGTGGTTGCACCGGTTATTCCTCCGGCCGCACCAGCTCCAGCTCCAAGCATATGGTTGAGGTTATGCCCGATGACGAGCGGCGTCGTCTCGAGAGATTTGGTAGACTTCGGCCACCCCATTTCGGTGGCGTTGAGGGCAAGGATGCCCGGGGTTTCTTGGATAAGTGTCAGAAGATGCTGCGTACGGCTGGTATTCTCGAGTCCAGCGGAGTTTCATTTACTACATTTCAGTTCACCGGTCCCGCATTTGATTGGTGGGAGGAGTTTGAGAGGCGTAGGCTTGCAAGAGCAGCACCTCTCACATGGCAGCAGTTCTCTACTCTCTTTCTAGAGAAATATGTACCTCGGTCTCGTCGCGAGGAGCTACGTCGCCGGTTCGAGTGGTTGATTCAGGGCGACATGTCTGTGACCCAGTATGAGCTTAGATTCACTCGGTTGGCTAGGCATGCCACATGGATGATCCCCACTGATAGGGAGAGGATCAGGAGGTTCATTGATGGCCTCAACTACTCTATCCGTATTCTTATGACCAGCGAGCGAGTTCTGTCATCATCGTTTGAGCAGGTTGCTGATATGGCACGCTCCATCGAGGCGGATCGTCGCCGAGAGAGAGAGGAGCGGGAGGCCAAGAGGCCTCGTGGTTCTGGCAGTTTCAGTGGTGCTCCATCTAGAGGGCATTCCCGGCGGAGCAGAGGTCGCTTATCTGGACCTTCTCATTCAAGCCGCCCAGAGCAGAGCGGAGGTTCTTATGGTCGTGGTCGATAGGGGTTTCAGCAGGGTCAGTCATCACTTAGTGCCCTCCCAGCCCAGAGTGCAACACCTACTTCTCCAGCACCAGGTGCATGTTATGAGTGTGGTGAGTTTGGCCACATGAGGAGACGGTGCCCTCGACTACGTAGGGGCAGGACTCAGCAGAGGGATCAACCCTCCTCTTCAGCACCATCTCAGGCTAGTAGAGGTGGAGGTCAGTCTTCTCGTGGTCGCCCCAGGGGCGAGGAGAGATCTGGTGGAGGCCAGGCACGGTTCTATGCACTTCCCGACAGGCGTGATGCAGTTGCCTCCGATGCAGTGATTACAGGTATCATTTCTGTCTGTCACAGAGATGCCTCTGTTCTATTTGATCCAGGGGTCCACATATTCTTACGTGTCCTCTTATTTTGCACATTATTTGGGTGCGACTCGTGGTAGTCTTGATTTACCTGTTCATGTATCCACCCCCGTGGGTGATACGATTGTTGTGGATCATGTCTATAGATCCTGTGTTATATCTATTGGGGGTCTGGAGACCCAGGCAGATTTGTTATTGTTGGGGATGGTGGACTTTGATGTTATATTGGGTATGGACTGGTTGTCTCCGTATCATGCTATATTGAACTGTCATGCTAAGACAGTTACGTTGGCCATTCCTGGTATTTCTCAGATTGAGTGGCGGGGTTCGACCGATTTCGTCCCTAGCCGTGTTATTTCGTTCCTAAAAGCTCAGAAGATGGTTGAAAAGGGTGTTTATCGTACTTAGCTTTTGTGAGAGATGTGGGAGCTGAGTCTCCTATCATTGATTTTGTACCTGTTGTGAGGGACTTCCCAGATGTATTCCCCTCAGACCTACCGGGTATGCCGCCGGACAGGGATATTGATTTTGGCATTGACTTGGTGGCGGGCACTTAACCCATATCCATTCCTCCTTATCGAATGGCACCAACCGAGTTGAAAGAACTAAAAGAGCAACTTCAAGAACTTCTGGATAAGGGTTTCATCCGTCCTAGTGTGTCTCCGTGGGGTGCGCCGGTATTATTTGTTAAAAAGAAAGATGGTTCCATGCGAATGTGTATTGATTATAGGCAATTGAGCAAAGTAACAGTGAAGAACAAGTACCCTCTACCGCGCATAGATGATTTGTTTGATCAGTTACAGAGGGTGCGAGGGTGTTTTCTAAGATCGATCTTCGTTCAGGCTATCATCAGCTGAAGATCAGGGACTCGGATATTATGAAGACTGCATTCGGGACCCGATATGGTCATTATGAGTTCCTTGTGATGTCGTTTGGGTCTGACCAACGCCCCAGCAGCATTTATGCATCTGATGAACAGTGTGTTCAAGCCTTATTTGGATTCATTTGTGATTGTGTTCATTGATGACATTCTAGTCTACTCCCGTAGTCGGGAGGAGCATGCTCAGCATTTGAGTCCTGTGTTGCAGAGATTGAGGGAGGAGAAGCTATATGCTAAATTCTCCAAGTGTGAGTTTTGGCTCGAGTCCGTGGCATTTCGGGACATGTGGTGTCTCGTGATGGTATTCGGGTTGATCAGAAAAAGATAGAGGCGGTGCGGAGTTGGCCTAGACCGACCTCAGCTACTACAGAGATCAGGCGTTTTCTTGGTTTGGCGGGATATTATCGCCGGTTTGTTCGAGGATTTTCATCCATTGCTTCTTCATTGACTAAATTGACCCGAAGGGTGCACCATTCGTGTGGTCGGATGAGTGCGAGGAGAGCTTTCGAAGCTCAAGACGGCTTTGACCACGGCCTCCAGTGTTAGTATTGCCATCAGCTTGAGGTTCATATACCGTTTATTGTGATGCCTCGAGAGTGGGGATAGGTTGTGTGTTGATGCGGGAAGGTAAGGTAATTGCTTATGCTTCTCGGCAGTTGAAGCCACATGAGAAGAACTATCCTGTTCATGACTTGGAGCTAGCCGCCATTGTTCATGCTTTGAAGATTTGGAGGCACTATTTGTACGGTGTGTCTTGTGAGGTGTATACCGACCATCGTAGTCTCCAGCACTTGTTCAAACAGAAAGACCTTAATTTGAGACAACGGAGATGGCTAGAGTTGCTGAAGGATTATGACATTACTATATTATATCATCCGGGGAAGGCCAATGTGGTGGCCGATGCTTTGAGCCGGAAGGCGGTCAGTATGGGGAGCTTGGCATATATTCCAGTCGAGGAGAGGCTATTTGCTTATGATGTTCAGGTGCTAGCCAATCGGCTAGTGAGGTTAGATATTTCGGAGCCCAGCAGGGTATTGGCTTGTGTTGTATCTCGGTCATCTCTATATGATCGTATTCGTGAGCGCCAGTATGATAATCCACATTTGGCTGTCCTGAGGGACAGAGTTCAGCATGATAATACTAGAGATATCACCATTGATAGTGACGGTGTATTGAGGATGCAGGGCCGGATATGTGTGCCCAATGTTGATGGCCTTCGTGAGTTGATTCTAGAGGAGGCCCATAGCTCGCGGTATTCTATCCATCCAGGAGCCGCTAAGATGTATCAAGATTTGAAACAGCACTATTGGTGGAGAAAGATGAAAATGAACATTGTCAGATATGTAGCACGGTGCCTCAACTGTCAGCAGGTTAAGTACGAGCATCAGAGGCCCGGTGGTGTATTTCAGCGCATTGATATTCCTGAGTGGAAATGGGAGAGGATCACTATGGACTTTGTTACTGGACTCCCTCGGACGGCGAGGAAGTTTGATTCCGTATGGGTGATTGTGGATAGACTGACCAAGTCAGCTCACTTCATTCCAGTTAGTACTACCTACTCATCGGAGCGGTTGGCAGCGATCTTTATTCGAGAGATTGTTCGGTTGCATGGAGTCCCAGTGTCTATCATATCCGACAGGGGTACTCAGTTCACTTCTCAGTTTTGGAGAGCATTTCAGCGAGAGATGGGTACACGGGTTGAGTTGAGTACAGCATTTCACCCCCAGACAGACGGACAGTCTGAGCGCACTATTCAGATCTTGGAGGATATGTTGCGAGCTTGTGTGATTGATTTTGGTGGTTCGTGGGATGAGTTCCTACCACTTGCCGAGTTTGCCTACAACAACAGTTATCAGTCGAGTATTCAGATGGCCCCGTATGAGGCATTGTATGGCAGGCGGTGTAGATCCCCCGTGGGATGGTTTGAGCCTGGTGAGGTTAGATTGATAGGGACTGAGTTAGTCCAGGGATGCTCTGGATAGAGCAAAGTTGATCCAGTAGAGGCTTCGTACAGCACAGTCTCGTCGGAAGAGTTATGCGGACCATAGAGTTCGAGAGTTGTCTTTCATGGTTGGTGACAGAGTATTGTTGAAGGTTTCACCTATGAAGGGTGTCATGAGGTTTGGGAAGAAAGGAAAGTTGAGTCCCAGGGTACATTGGTCCTTTTGAGATACTTAGGAGAGTTGGAGAGGTGGCATATGAGTTAGCCTTGCCGCCCAGCTTATCCAGCGTTCATCCAGTATTCCATGTGTCTATGCTCCGGAAATACATTGGAGATCCGTCTCATGTATTAGATTTCAGCACCATTCAGCTTGATGGTGATCTATCCTATTATGTGGAGCCTATTGCCATTTTGGGACGTCAGGTGAGAAAATTGAGGTCTAAGGAGATTGCATCAAGTTAAGGTTCAGTGGAGAGGTCGACCCGTAGAGGAGGCCACTTGGGAGACCGAGCGGGAGATGCGGAGCAGATATCCTCACTTGTTTGAGACTTCGGGTATGTTTCTTGACCCGCTCGAGGACGAGCGTTTGCTTAAGAGGGGGAGAATGTGACGACCCGGCCCGTCGTCACGGGAATTACCACCCCGTTATATTGTAAATACATGTTTTATGATTTTATATCAGTGTTAGAGTCTATCGGGTGAGTTAGGAGTGATTGGGATTGGAAATGAGGCATATAGCCTTTGTGAAGGAAACTTGAATAAGGAAAGTCAACCCGGAGTTGACTATTGGGTTAGAGGGCTCGGAATCGGATTCGATGATTCGGTTAGTTCCGGAAGGTGATTTGTGACTTAGGGGAGCGATCGGAATTGAATTTGGAGGCCCGGTGTAGAAATAGGCTTGAATTGGCTAAGGTTGAATTTTGGCGAAATCCGAACGGTAGGTGAGATTTTGATCCGGGAGTCGGAATGGAATTCCAACAGTTGCAGTAGCTCCGTTAGGTGATTTTGGATGTGCCTGCAAAATTTCAGGTCATTCGGACGTCGTTTGGTCGGGTTTTTGATTAAATGTGTAGTTCGGAATGTTTTAAGGAATTTAGGCTTGAATTTGATGTGAATTATGGGTTTTGGTGTTATTAGACGTGTTTTGAGGATCGGAGCAAGTTCGAATAAGGTATTAAGATGCGTTGGTGTGTTTGGGTGATGTCCCGGGGGCCTCGGGGTGTTTTCGGATGGTTAAACGGCAGAAAATGTGGAAAATTGCAGGTTTGGGGGTTCTGGTTCTGTTGTTTTCGCTCCTGCGGAAATGGGGGCGCAGGAGCGAGTCCGCAGAAGCGGATGCTGGAGCGCAGAAGCGTTGTTGATCGCGGAAGCGGAGCTGGGCCCGCAGGGGCGGCACCGCTGGAGCGGAAGGCGAGCCGCAGAAGCGGCCCAGGGCCATGAGGTGAAGGACCGCAGAAGCGGAAGGGTAGCCGCTTAGGCGAGTCCGCAGAGGCGGACGCCTAGTCGCAGAAGCGGGAAAACCCGCAGGAGCGAGAGAAATTCCGCAGAAGCGGACGCGCAGGGGCGGTCCATGAACCGCAGGAGCGGGATTGGCCAAATAGGCCTGGGTTCGCAGAAGCGACCAATTGGTCGCAGAAGCGGTTCCGCAGGGGCGGAATTTTATCCGCAGAAGCGAAAATCGCTGTGAGTTAAGTGTATCCGAAGTTAGAAAAATTTCAGAACATTTCACACATTTGGGTCTCGGCTTTAGAGGCGATTTGGGCGATTTTGAAGAGAAATTCAAGGGAAATCATCAGGTAATCAACTATGGACTTAAACTATGATTAGTATTGGTAATATTATGCAATTATATCATGAAAATGGAGGAATTTGGGGTAATTTATGGAGGATTTAGCCCTAGGCTTGAACTTTAGAAAATCAAGGTTTTAAGTGGCCAAATGGAGTCCGAATTTGGTAAAATTGATATGCTTAGACTTGTATCGAGATGAGGGTTCCGAATATGTGACTTTTGTAATTTTTCGACAAGCGTACCGAAAGTCGGGTTTTGACAACTTTGGGAATTTTGATGTAAATTGAGTTGTTTTGATTGGGTGTCGTCCCATTGGCCTAATTTGTTGTGTTTCTACTGTATTTGATCAGATTCTACGCGTGCGGAGCTTGATTCTCGTGGCAAGGGCATTGCGGAGTAGTCGTCGCGCCGTATTGAGGTGAGTAATAGATGTGGGTGATGACCAGCGGGTTCGAAACCTCGGTATACCACTTTGTGATGCTGTATAGCGGCGAGACACGCACTCTCTTGAGAGTGCGGGGTCGATCATGAACTTGAGACTATATATTAGTCCGACCTGTTGATACTGTATTATTGGCTATTCTCGAGCCGTTGAACCTCCTTCTTGGACGGTTGAGTATATTGTGGGTTGCGAGCCAGTTATTGGATCGCGCGAGGATCGTTATCATTGTCTTATCATATAGACATGCTAGTTTACTACTAGTCCGCAGCTATTTTTGTTATTATGCAAATTCCAATCTCTGGAACTTGATATTACTGTTTTCCAACTGAAAAATGATAAAAGAGTTTTCAAAAACTACTTTTGAGCCTGCGAGGCCGTATCTGCATATTAGCCGACTAGTAGTGGATCGGGCTGCACGCCGCAGCAAGATATATGTTGGATCGGACTGCACGCCGCAGTGATATCTCTATGAGATGTGCTTGGGCTATAGGAGCCCCTCCGGAGTCTGAACCCCCACAGTGAGCACGGGTACCCAAAATTGGAGTCGAGCTACGCGCCGTAGCGGTCATATCATGCATTGCATTGCATTTAGCTACATCTCCTAGCTGTTATGCTATTTATTGGTAATTGTTGGTACAGGTACAGTGAAGATTGATTCTATGACAGGGTAGCTGATTATAGTTTTACATAGTGCTTTATTGCGGATTTCTTATCTGCGTCTTACCCTTGTTTATTACCACTGAGTCTGGCAGTACTCATTTTACTCCCTGCACCTTGTGTGCAGATCCAAGTACCTCTCAGCAGACTTGATTCGGTAGCTACTCGGAGGCATTGTGCGGGATAGTCGAGGTAGCTGCAGCGTCCGCAGGACCTGACTCCCCTTCTAGCTGTCATTTCTTATCTTGTTGTCTTTCTTTTCCGCATTGAGTTTGTTATAAACTTTATTACACTTATGTTCTTTAGAGGCTCATGACTCTTGACCCTTCGGTCTATGGGAGTTAGTATATTTTGGGACTTGGTTTCCCCGCTGTTGGTATAAGTATTACTATTGTTTCATATTTTGAAATGCTTAAATGGGTTATAGAGAGCTTCTAGCTCCGTTGTTGATATTGATTGGTCAGGCTGGCTTAGCAATGTGCTAGGCGCCATCACGATCGGATTTGGGGTCGTGACAGCATATTTTACCTAGTTGCCCTCATTTGCTAAGGTCTACACAATTACCTTTTAGCTATGCCTAGTCTACCCTTTATTATTCATGTATTTTCAGAAAAACCAAGCACTAATGTCATTTATATCCCCATAAGCTCTATGTAATCTACAGAAATACCATTTGCCTTTCCCCTTTTACCCTTTGCATTTAATCATATTTACCCGACCTGTATTAGGTCTGTCAAGACTTGGGTAATTTGAATGTGTTTAAAATATAACCCCCTAAGACTCGTTTTAAAAATTAACTAGTTTCAAATTAATTAACCCTTTTCAAAATTAACCTCTATTACAAAGATAACCATTCTAAGACACATACTGTGTTGCAAACATAACCACAAAAGACATTTACACATATAACCTAAATACACATAAGCACTCAGAAGTTCAGAAGAAACTAACATACAAATCATATTGCAAATGTAGCCATATTCATGTTGTTTTGCACAACTAGCCCTAATTACGACTAACTTTTAGATTAATCAGAAATCAGAGAGACAAATTGATAATGGTTGAATTCCAACTAATCAGAACCCTAATCGAGACACGATCTATTGAACAATCACATGAGAATAGCTAATAGCACATGATTTATAGGTAGCTAATATCAGAACTTAAGAACACTAAATCAATGTAGGCATACATGTAATAAGCTTAGGGCTAATATGAACACAAAAGAGCAAGATATAGAACAGAGGTGGATTTAGGGATTTTTAACATGCATAGAGATTTTCTAAACATATCTAAGTTTTAAACAGATAAGCACGCAAAATCCTACTGAATAGAAGCAGGTTTTAAACAGGTAAGAACACAAAAGCCACTGAACAGGTTTTAGGGTACTTAGCTTTTAGGGCTTCGTCCTTTCTTTCTTTTTCCTTTTCTTTCTTTCTTTCTTTTCTTCTTTCTTTCTTCTTTCTTTCTTCTTTCTTTCATTTTATTTCTTCTTTCTTGATTTTTTCAACCTTTCAGAGACTTGTGGTCTCTTAAGTGACAGATCTCCCAAACAGCTCTTAGAAGTATGATCTGAGTGTGAGAGGGTTGTTTGGGGACTTGGGGTAAGGTTCTGAGGGGCTTTTGTTTTTGGGTACTTGCCTGAGTAGGGTTCCGGCGAGACTTTTTCTAATATTCAAAGGGTTAGGGTAATATTCGAGATATGGGACTATGGTGGGGTGATAGATCGTCTTAAGATGGTTCTATGGTGTTAAAGTGGAGGTTTGGTTCATACATTGGTGGTCGTCGGCTAGGGTTCCAGCGACCGGAATTTCAAGAACTGGAGACTGGTGGGTTTCTGGGGTAGGGTTAATGATGTTAGAGGTGTTAGAAGAAGAAGAGAGGGCCTTAGAGGGTTGGCCTGAGCCGGAGAAGATGGTAGTAGTAGGAGACTGACCACCGGTAAGGTTCCGGTGGTCTCTGAGAGAGAAGGGGGGAGAAGATGAAATCTGAGGGTGGCTAGGGTTTTGTGTTGTGAGGAGGGTGTGTATGTAATGAAGATTGAACAGGGGGGGGGGAGTGGGTATGATATATACTGAAGTTGTAGTATTGCTTCTCAACCGTTAGATTTAGTTAAATGAACGGTCCAGATCTTTTGTCCTCAAAACGTTGCCGTTTAGTTTAGTGAGGTCTCTTATTTGGTCCATTAGATTAGATGATTGAATGGCTGAGATTAATTGCCCTAGGCGACGTCGTTTGGTTAAGTGATACACTAGTCTCGTCCGTTTGATTAAGTGTGATTGACGGTTGTGATTGATTCCCTCAACGGCGTCGTTTTATTAATACAGCCACCGCCTTACTTGGTCCATTTGATTTAAATCATCAATGGCCCTGATTATTTGATGTTAGACAGCATCGTTTAGTGTTAGTAGGAGACTGGCCGGTTCAATTTTTTGGGCCTGGTCTGTGTTTGTGTATTTGGGCTGAATATATTATATGTATTTTGCCCAATTTGGCATTTCAAATTGTATTTTTGTATTTTGTTATTTATGAATTGTATTTATTTTAATTTCTTGCATTTTCCTTTGTATTTTATACTTATTTTCCCCTGTATTCATTTACACTGATGTATTTTCTTTTATTTTCCAATTTCTTGTATTTTTGCTTGATTTTTCGTTTTTTTATTTTTGCTTGATTTTCTAATTTCCTAGTATTTACTCTATAATTTTTTGTGATATTTTCTAATTAATTTCCTTTAGTATTTCATTTTAAAATTCTTTCAATTAAAAACACACACATGTATTTTCTATGCACTAATCAAACTCATTGCAATCAAAAATCATTTTTGTATTTTATTATTTTAGAATTTAATTGCTTGGGGCAAAAATCACGTGCTCACAGCTTCCCCTCTTTGCTCGGGTACACGGAGAGTTTCAGTGCAAAGACAAATGAGCAGTAATGAGGGATTTTTGCCCACTCGCATATTCCGTGTGAAGCATTTTTGAAATTTTTCGACCGCACCTTGCTTCAGAGGTTGCCTACATATCTTGGGCTATACAGGAATCAGGTCAGTGTAGTTCGGGAATGTATGGTAGTTTGAAACTACCAAGAAAGTTGTGATTTCACTGCTATTACTGTTGTTACTGCTGTCACTACTGACTGACTCCTTATTTCACCATGGTAAGAAAAATAAAGAAGCTAGCCTAAGCTGTGGTCTATGAATTACAAAATATCCTATTTATGTCTTGTGTCTTGTATTGCCTTGATCGTTCGTCTTGCATCTTGTTCTGTATTTGCATATTCCATTCTTCGATAAATCTTTTGCTTGTAACTTGCTTCAGACATATTGCTTCATTCCGCTTGTATGGCTTCAAAAATGTGTTTCTCCATTCTCCGGGTTGGTACCTGCTAAGTACAAAAATAAAGAAAACTTTTTCCTGCCCTAGTATGGGCTTTCAATCTATTATGATGTTACTTGTTAGAAAAGAAAAGTTTTATTTTGCAGAAAGTATTCCCTTGTTATACAGGTGGGCGCCTGAGGCAGAAATTAAAATGCAGAAAAGTATTCCCTTGTTATCCAGGTGGGCGCCTGGGCGAAAATTAAAAATACAGAAAAGTATTCCCTTGTTATCCAGGTGGGCACCTGATGCAAAAATTAAAATGCAGAAAATATTCCCTTGTTATCCAGGTAGGCGCCTGATGCAGAAATTAAAAATGCAGAAAAATATTCTCTTGTTATCCAGGTAGGCGCCTGATGCAGAAATTAAAAATGCAGAAAATATTCCCTTGTTATCCAGGTGGGTGCCTGATGCAGAAATTAAAAATCCAGAAAATATTCCCTTGTTATCCAGGTGGGCGCCTGAGCGAAAATTTAAAATGCAGAGAATATTCCCTTGTTATCCAGGTGGGCGCCTGATGCAGAAATTAAAAATGCAGAAAATATTCCCTTGTTTTCCAAGTGAGCGCTTGATGCAAAAATTAAAAATGCAGAAAATATTCCCTTGTTATTTAGGTGGGCGCCTGATGCAGAAATTAAAAATGCAGAAAATATTCCATTGTTATCCAGGTGGGCGCCTGATGCAGAAATTAAAAATGCAGAAAAATATTCCCTTGTTATCCAGGTGGGCGCCTGATGCATAAATTAAAATGCAGAAAATATTCCCTTGTTATTGAGGTGAGCGCCTGATGCAGAAATTAAAATGCAGAAAAATATACCCTTGTTATCTAGGTGGGCGCCTGATGCAGAAATTAAAAATGCAGAAAATATTCCCTTGTTATCCAAGTGGGCGCTTGATGCAGAAATTAAAAGTACAAAAAATATTCCCTTGTTATCCAAGTGGGCTGAGCGAAAATTTTAAAATGTAGAAAAGTATTCCATTGTTATCCAGGTGGGTGTATGATGCAGAATTTAAAAATGCACAAAAATATTTCCTCACTTTGATAACTGGGTGTAACTTTAAAAAATAAAAGGTAATACATCCCTCGTTGTTCGGGTAGGTTCCCGATTATTGATTCTTCCATCGTGGATTTTTTCCTTTATTGTTGCTTCCTCTTGATTGTTTCTCCCACATTGGTCACATTCACTTTAAAGTGATTTGTAAGAATTTGAATCTTTTTTCCCTATCTTAATCAGTGAATAATTTTATTAGTTATAAAATAATGGTTAACAACTGGCATTCTTGTTGGCCTTGCTTCCACCGTCTGCCTCATCCTGCTTTGCCGTTCTTTCTTGATCGTCCTTCCAATTCTTCCTTGTAATCCCCTTTTGTTTTTCTCTTTTGTTTCTTTTTGTCTTTTATTCCCTTTGGCTATGTGATCGCCTTGTGTTATTTTATTTTTTCCTATCCTTTGAATGACCCAGTATTATTGTACCATCCAACATGAGAAGCTGGTAGTTAGCCTTTAACTGGCAACGAATTTTGAACAAATAAAATGAAATGCAGTGACCCTGAATTTAGGGGTGAGAATATTATTGAAGTAAAAGACAGAACTTATCTGGGTAGGAAGGTTGATTCATTTGACCATGCCATGCATTTGAATATCCGACCCAGTCTGTCCAGTCAAATCATTGCTGACTTAATTTCTCCTTTTATCAACCCAAACCTTACGTGACTTGCCATCTTCCTTTCAGCAGGTCATTCCTCACTTTCGCCTTATGGTGTCCGTTAGGGTTTTCACCAATAAGAATCTCTCAATTTTTATTTTTCTCTCAACTCACATTCGCCTTATGGTGCCCCTCTCTCTCTCTCTCTCTCTCTCTCTCTCTATATATATATATATATATATATATCTTATGGTGCCCATGATGGCTTTCACCAATAAGACTCTCTTATATATATATTTATTTATGTTTTCTGTCTTCAAACTCCCGGGTACTGTCCATGATATGTTTCTCTTTATTTTCGTTGCATTGTCATTCTCTTGAAATTAATTAGAAGGTCTTTCTTTGGACTGTAATGTGACTTTTGGATGGGTTTAGAAAGAAGAGTATAAAGGCTCAAATTTAAAACGTGGGGTTCAAAAATAATTACAACTCTCGGAATCATAAAAACATAACTTCTGCCCCAGTTTCAATTTTGGGGAAACTTGGAATTTATTTCTGTCGTGACTGAACCTCATTGAGGCTGGCTACGTACCCTTTCGGGATCAAGTCAGACGTAGTTTATACCCTAAGGTTTCTTCGTCATTTGACTTTTTCCCGATTTTCTTCTTTTGTATATTATTTTTTTCATTTAATTTCATTTTTTCTCTTTCTTTTTTTTTTCAAAATTTTCTCTTTTTTTCATCATTTTTTAATTTCAATCTTCTCTTTTTATTTTTTTTTCATTTCGACTTCATTATTGATTCCGAGAAAGCAGTATGAAAGAATAATATAATAAGGCTCAAAAGGGGTAGCAATGGGTAAAGTGTTTGGATAGAGAAATAAAATGCCTTCATCATTTCAAGTTTAAAATTATGACAAATACAATTGTATACATGAAAGGAATCATACATAATATCTCTTGACTGCATCAGAGTTGATGGCAGTCTCTACATATTTCCCTTCTACATCTATCAGATATAAAGCTCCGTTGGACAATACCATAAATGGCCATTGCCAATTAGGCGCAAACTTTCATTTTGCTTCGGCCCAGTGTGGTAAAATACGTCTTAACACAAATTGTTCAATTTTGAATTTCCGTGGACGTACTTTTTTGTTATATGCTCTGGCCATCCTTCGTTGGTACAGCTGACCATGACATACTGCTGCCAATCTTTTCTCATCGATCAGGCTCAATTGCTCTAATCGGGCCTTTACCCATTCATCATCATCAATTTCAGCCGCAACTATAATCCGGAGGGAAGGTATTTCAATTTCAACAAGAATCATTGCCTCCATTCCATACACCAATAAGTAAGGGGTTGCACCAATTGAAGTACGCACAGTAGTACGATAACTTATTAGAGCAAATGATAATTTTTCATGCCACTGCCTCGACTCCTCTATCATTTTTCGAAGAATGTTCTTAATATTCTTGTTTGTAGCTTCAACTGCTCCATTTGCTTTAGGCCGATAAGGTGTAGAATTACGGTGCAAGATTTTAAGCTTCTGACATGCCTCTGCCATGAGATGACTGTTAAGATTGGCTCCATTATCCGTGATAATCACCTTGGGAATTCCGAAGCGGCAAATGATATTTGTATGTACGAAATCCACTACTACATTCTTTGTTACTGCTTTAAATGTCTTCGCCTCCACCCATTTAGTAAAATAATCAATGGCTACCAGGATAAACCTATGCCCGTTAGCTGCTGCGGGTTCTATCGGACCGATGACATCCATGCCCCAGGCGACAAAAGTCCATGGTGCTGACATTGTATGCAACTTATATGGCTGGGAATGAATCAAGTCCCAGTATATCTGGCATTGATGGCATTTTCGTACATATCTTATGCAATCTTGCTCCATAGTGAGTGTAACGACCCGGCCCGTCGTTACGGGAATTACCACCCCGTTACCTTGCAATTACATATCTTATGCTTTTATAACAGTATTAGAGTATATCGGGTGAGTTAGGAGTGATTTGGATTGGAAATGAAGCAAATAGTATGTTTGAAGGAAGCTTGAATATGGGAAGTCAACCAAGAGTTGACTATTGAGTTAGAGTGCTCGGAACCGGATTCTGATGATTCGACTAGTTCCGGGGGATCAATTATGACTTAGGAGAGCAATCAAAATTGAATTCGGAGGTCCGGTGTAGTTTTAGGCTTGAATTGGCGAAGGTTGATTTTTGGCGAAAATCGGATGGTAGGTGATATTTTGATCCGGGTGTCGGAATGGAATTTCGACAATTTCTGTAGCTTCGTTATGTGATTTTGGATGTGTCTGCAAATTTTCAGGTCATTCGGACATCGTTTGTTCGGGTTTTGGATTGAATGTTAGTTTTGAAAGTTTTGAAGAAACTTAGGCTTGAATTCGTGAGTAAATGGTGATTTTGATGTTTAGTATAGTGTTTTTATGATTGGAACAAGTCCGTATCATGTTTTGGAGTACGTTGGTGGTTTTCGTTGGGGTCCCGGGGGCCTCGGGATGATTTCGGACCATCAACCGGGCATTTGGACTTGGCAAAAATCTGCAGAAAAACTGCAGGTTCTGCCCAGGCCTTTAAGCCTTCGCGTTCGCGTGGCAAAGGCCGCGTTCGCGAAGGCCAAGTTAATCAGTGCATCGCATTCGCGAAAAGGGGAGCCGCGTTCGCGTAGGCCAGGGATCGTATGCATCGCGTTCGCATTCCAGCGGTCGCGTTCGCGTAGGTGTGTGAGGGTAAGGCTTCGCGTTTGCGGGAGGAGTATCGCGAACGCGTAGAAGGAAAAATAGGTGGCTGGGAAGATTGTTCATCACGAACGCGTGGTGAGGTTCGCGTTCACGTAAGGTAAGTCAGAGACGGGCATCGCGAACGCGTGGGAGTCGTCGCGTTCGCGTAGGGAAAGAGGGGGCTGTTCATCGCGAACGCGAAGAGCAAAAAGCTCTGGCAGTGAATAAAATCCAGAAACAGAGGGGTTATGGGTTTACACCCCCAAAACATAATTTTGAGCCCCAGAGAGAAGAAAACTCGAGGAAATCACTGAGAAGTCATCGGGTATTCGTCGGAGGTAAGATTCTTGACTCAAAAATATCATTTTATGGTAGAATTAACATCAATCTTCATGAAATTGGGTTGAAATCTTGAAGAAATGTGGCCTAAATATTGAAAACGGGATTTTTCGATTTGGAAGGCCATTTGAACTCCGATTTCGATAAATTTTATATGCACGGACTCGTGGTGAGATGAGGGTCGCGTTGGTACTAATTTCAAAATTTTCCGAGCAGTGGGCCCGGGGTCGGGTTTTACCAACTTAGTGTATTTATGCGAATTTCGTGTAAATTGAAATGGGTTATGATTATTTGACCCGTATTTGATATAATTATTGTGGTTTGTCTAGATTCCACACACGAGGGAGCTAAATTCAAAGGAAAAGGCATCGCGGACGAGTCTACGACCGGCTAGAGGTGAGTAGTTTGTGTATATGGTAGCTTGAGGGTTCGAAACCCCGACTTAGCACATTGTGATGCTAGTAGGGCGTGGCTCGCACACCGTGGCAGGTGCGGGATTGATTGTGACTGGCGATTGAGACTTGGTCCATCCTGGAAATGAATAATATGTTGTTAGTGTTGGAAATACATCGTATTTGATATATTTGTGGGCTGTAAGCCTTGTTTGGGGCCTTGCGCCGATCTGTAGCGTCCTTAGAGGACAATATTTATGTGATAGCTATAATTGCTTAAATCACTGATCTCAATCCTGGAAATTGAAATCACACTTTTGAAATGCTAAGTCACCGGCTTTTACAAATTTAATAAAGTTAAAGTATTTTTCATAAATTATGAATTGAGAACTGGAATTAAGGAAAATGAATTGTTTTGTGACTTATTTGCTTATTGTGGACTGAGCATGGGATCGGGCTACATGCCGCAGTGGTTGATATGAGGATCGGGCTGCACGCCGCAGCAATTTTGCGCTTGGGCTGTAGGAGCCCCTCCGGAGTCTGTACACACCCCCAGTGAGCGCCGTCGACGTTAAATTGGATCGGGCTACACGCCGTAGCAGTTATGTGCATTGCAATGCATCTTTATTTGTTGAATTACTTTGTGGTAGCTGAATTGTACTGTTGATGCTAGTTCGTAGGAGATTCGGACTGTAGTGTAGCTTCGTATTGTGGTATTTTGTGGATTTCTTACTGTCAGCTACTTATATATATTTGTTACTCACTGAGTACTTAGTACGCACCCCTACTCCCTGCACCTTTTGTGTGCAGACTCAGGTACTCAGGAGCAGTAGACAGGCATTTCCCGCGGTTGCAGTGTCATATCGACTTGCTGAGGTAGCTGCCTACATTCGCAGAACCTAGCTTCTCCTCTCATTTCCAGTTGTTACTTTGTATTTTGTATTCAGACTTGGGTACTTCTATATAGTACTCTCTATTCCTGTTGGGTTTTGTTAGAGGCTCTAGACTTGTGACTCCGGATCTTTGGGAGTGTCAGTACTTTTGCCCATTATTATTATTATTGGAGTTCTTAAACTCATATATTCTTCTTGGGTTGTCCATTTGGGATCGGTATTCGATGTAATCAGAAATAGTTGGTCCGGCTGGCCTAGCTTGATTGTTGGGCGCCATCATGACCGGATTGGGGTCGTGACAAGTTGGTATCAGAGCTCTAGGTTATTAGGACTCGTGAGTCATGAGCCGGTTTAGTAGGCTTTCGCAGATCGGTACATAGACGTCTGTATCTATCCTCGGAAGGCTACAGAAACTTTAGGAAAAACCTCATTTTCTTGGATTCATATCGTGCGATTTGTGTTGTCATGAAATTAAAATTTTCCATGTTCCATTCTCTCGGAGATGGCGAGAACACGAGCTAACGGACGTGGCGGACGACCACCATTGGCACCCGAAGGGGCGTGGTCGTGGTAGAGGTAGAGGCGACGAGCCGGCACTGCGCGACCCACCGGCCGACCGGACTCGGGGTCGGATTCCGCACCCGTGGCCCGGACTCGGGACCGGATTCCGGCGGCGAACGCTCCGGCGACTCGGGTTCGAGGCACCGGCAGTGCCCGTTGTCATACCGGGTCTTCGGGAGACCTTGGCTCGGATCTTATCGGTGTGCACATGCTTGGCTCGGGTAGTTGCGGCTACGCGCCGTAGTATCTTCTTCACCGGCGGGGGGAGGGAATCAGACCCCGTGGCTCGCACACCCGAGCCAATTCAGCCCGATTGCGCCGGTTGCACCGGCTCCTGGCTCATATGGTTCCCGTTATGCCCGACGATGAGCGGCGTCGATTGGAGAGATTTGAGAGGCTACAACCTCCGACATTCGGTGGTGCTGAGGGCGAGGACGCCCAGGGTTTTCTTGACAGATGTCGGCGCATGCTTCGCACCGCGGGTATTCTAGAGTCCAGCGGTGTTTCATTCACCACTTTTCAGTTCACAGGTGCAGCATTTCAGTGGTGGGAGGATTTCAAGAGGCGTTGGCCCGCTGGGGCAGTGCCTCTCACTTGGCAGCAGTTCTCCATGGTATTTTTGGAGAAGTACGTGCCTCGGTCTTAGAGAGAGGAGCTGCGACGTCAGTTCGAGTGGTTGAAGCAGGGAGATATGACGGTTAATCAGTACGGTTGGCCCGTCATGCCATGTGGATGGTTCCTACAGACAGAGAGAGGATTCGGAGATTTATTGATGGTCTTATTTATCCCATCCGCATATTGATGACCAGGGAGAGAGTTTCGGCAGTTACCTTTGAGGAGGTGGTTGATGCTGCCCGTCACATTGAGACAGATCGCCGCAGAGAGCGAGAGGAGAGAGAGGCTAAGAGGCCTCGTGGTTCTGGCAGCTTCAGTAGTGCTCCGGCTAGGGGCCAACCCCAGTATAGCAGGGGTCATTCTTTCAGGTCTCATCAGTCTGGACGAGCAGAGTCCGGTGGGGTTTCATCAGATCTTGGTCGTCAGGGCCATCAGGGTTATCAGGGTCAGCAGAGCCGTCAGCAGAGTCAGCCTGCACTGAGTGCTCTTCCAGCTCAGAGCTCTGCTCCTGTTTCCTCAGCACAGGGTTCATCTGTAGCGAGGGGTCCTCAGCAACCCCTTCTTCCATCTTCAGGCCGTTGTTTTGAGTGCAGTAATTTGGGCCATATCAGGAGAGAGTGTCCTCAGTGGCTTCGTAAGCGGTCTCAGTAGAGGGATCAGCCCTCGTCTTCTACTCCTATTTCTTCAGCGCCAGCATAGTCGGCTAGGACTGGTGGCCAGGTATCCAGAGGTCGCCATAGGGGTGAGGATCGTACTGGTGGAGGCCGGGCTCGTTTCTATGCTCTTCCGGATAGGAAGGATGCTAGTGCTTCAGATGCGGTCATTTCAGGTATTATCTCAGTCTGCCACAGGGATGCTTCCGTCTTATTTGATCCCGGATCCACCTATTCTTATGTCTCTACTTATTTTGCACATCATTTGGGTATGACCCGTGGTATTCTTGCTTTGCCCGTACATGTGTCTACCCCGGTGGGGGATACTGTTGTTGTGGATCAGGTATATCGATCCTGTATTATTACTATTGGGGGTCTGGAGACCCGAGTTGATCTATTAATATCGGGCATGGTAGATTTCGATGTAATCCTAGGCATGGATTGGCTATCTCCTTACCATGCGATTCTGGACTGTCATGCCAAGACAGTCACACTAGCTATTCCAGGTAATCCGAGGATCGAGTGGCGTGGCTTGACTGATTATGTGTCCGATAGGGTGATTTCTTATATAAAGGCCCAACGAATGATTGGCAAGGGTTGTTTGTCTTATTTGGCCTTCATTAGAAATGTTGAGGCTGAGACACCCAGTCTTGATTCGGTCCCCATTGTGAGGGAGTTTCCGGATGTATTTCCAGCAGACCTGCCAGGCATGCCGCCTGACAGAGATATCAATTTTGGTATTGACTTGGTGCCGGGCACTCAGCCCATTTCTATTCCTCCCTATCGCATGGCACCAGCAGAGTTAAAAGAATTGAAAGAACAACTTCGGGAACTCTTAGATAAGGGTTTCATTCGTCCGAGTGTGTCACCTTGGGGTGCACCGGTGTTGTTCGTGAAAAAGAAAGATGGCACAATGAGAATGTGCATTGATTACAGGCAGCTGAACAAGGTAACAGTGAAGAATAAGTACCCATTGCCTCGTATTGAGGACCTATTTGATCAGCTCCAGGGGAGCTAGTGTATTTTCTAAGATTGATCTTCGATCGGGCTATCATCGGTTGAAGATCAGGGACTCGGATATTATGAAGACAGCGTTCAGGACGCGATATGGGCACTACGAGTTCCTGGTGATGTCTTTCGGGTTGACTAATGCCCCAGCATCATTCATGCACTTGATGAATAGTGTATGTCGGCCGTACCTTGATTCTTTTGTGATTGTGTTTATTGATGATATTCTGGTATATTCATACAGCTAAGAGGAGCATGCACATCACTTGAGAGTGGTATTGTAGAGGTTGAGGGAAGAGAAGCTTTATGCAAAATTCACTAAGTGTGAGTTCTGGCTTGATACGGTCGGTTTTATGGGACATATAGTGTCCAGTGATGGTATTCGGGTTGATCCACAGAAGGTCGAGGCAGTGCAGAATTGGCCCAGACCTTCCTCAGCTACAGAGATTCGGAGTTTTCTCGGCTTGGCAGGCTATTATCGCCGGTTTGTTCGGGGTTTCTCATCTATTGCTTCACCGTTGACTAAGTTGACACAGAAGAATGCTCCATTTGTGTGGTCTGATGAATGTGAGGAGAGCTTTCAGAAGCTCAAGGAGGCTTTGACCACAGCTCCAGTACTTGTGTTGCCATCAGCCTCAGGGTCATATACGGTGTATTGTGATGCTTCTAGAGTTGGACTCGGTTGTGTGTTGATGCAGGAGGGTAGAGTTATTGCATATGCTTCTCGTCGGCTAAAGCCCCACGAGAAGAACTACCCTGTTCATGATTTGGAGTTAGCTGCTATTGTTCATGCCTTGAAGATTTGGAGGCATTACGTATATGGTGTATCTTGTGATGTATATACGGACCACCGCAGCCTCCAGCATTTGTTTAAGAAGAAATATCTCAATTTGAGGCAGCGGAGATGGCTTGAATTGCTTAAGGACTATGATATTACTATTTTATACCATCCCGGGAAAGCCAATGTAGTGGTCGATGCATTGAGCCGGAAGGCTATTAGTATGGGTAGCTTGGCGTATATTCCAGTTGGGGAGAGACCCCTTGCAGTTGATGTTCAGGCGTTAGCTAATCAGATGGTGAGGCTGGATATTTCTGAGCCCAGTTGGGTTATGGCTTGTGTAGTAGCTCGTTCTTCTTTATATGATCGTATACGAGAGCGCCGGTATGATGATCCACACTTGCTTGTCCTTAAGGACAGAGTTCAGCATGATGATGCCAGAGATGTCACTATTGATAGTGATGGTGTGTTGCGGATGCAGGGCCGGATATGCGTGCCCAATGTTGACGGTCTTCGTGAATTGATATTGGAGGAGGCCTACAGTTTGCGGTAGTCTATCCATCCAGGAGCCACGAAGATGTATCAGGATTTGAAGTAGCATTACTGGTGGAGAAAGATGAAGAAAGATATTGTGAGCCGTGTGGCTCGGTGTCTAAACTGTCAGCAGGTCAAGTATGAGCATCAGAGACCTGGTGGTGTATTCCAGCGTATTGATATTCCTGAGTGGAAGTGGGAAAGAATAACTATGGACTTTGTTAGTGGACTCCCTCGGACAGCGAGGAAGTTTGATTCGGTTTGGGTGGTGGTGGATAGGTTGACCAAGTCAGCTCATTTCATCCCAGTGTGTACTACTTATTCCTCAGAGCGGTTGGCAGAGATATTTATCCGTGAGATAGTGAGATTGCATGGAGTTCCCATTTCTATTATATCAGACAGAGGTACCCAGTTCACTTCTCAGTTCTGGAGGACATTTCAACGAGAATTGGGTTCACATGTAGAATTGAGCACAGCATTTCATCCACAGACGGATGGGCAGTCTGAGCGTACTATTCAGATATTAGAAGATATGTTGCGTGCTTGTGTCATTGATTTTGGTGGTTCATGGGCTGATTATTTTCCTTTGGCGGAGTTTGCTTACAATAATAGTTATCAGTCCAGTATTCAGATGGCGCCGTATGAAGCTTTATATGGGAGACGGTGTAGGTCTCCAGTCGGTTGGTTCGAGCCCGGCGAGGCTAGGTTGTTGGGGACGGAGTTAGTCCAAGATGCCTTAGACAAGGTGAAGGTGATTCAGGAGAGACTTCGCACAGCTCAGTCGTGTCAGAAGAGTTATGCGGACCGGAAGGTCCGAGATGTGTCTTATTCAGTATGTGAGAAGGTGTTGCTGAAGGTTTCGCCTATGAAGGGTGTTATGAGGTTTGGAAAGAAAGGGAAGCTGAGCCCAAGGTTTATTGGACCTTTTGAGGTGCTTAGGAAAGTTGGGGAGGTGGCCTATATGCTTGCTTTGCCACCCGGTTTGTCGGGAGTTCACCCGGTGTTCAATGTATCTATGCTCCGGAAGTATGTCAGAGACCCGTCTCATGTGTTAGACTTCAGCACAATACAACTAGATGAGGAATTGACTTATGATGTGGAACCAGTAGCCATATTGGGTCGACAGGTTCGTAAGCTAAGATCCAAGGACATAGCTTCAGTGAAAGTGTAGTGGAGAGGTCGTCCCGTGGAGGAAGCAACTTGGGAGACCGAGCAGGAGATGCGAAGTAGATATCCACACTTGTTTGATACTCCAGGTATGTTTCTTAACCCGCTCGTGGACGAGCATTTGTTTAAGTTGGGGAGAATGTAACGACCCGGACCGTCGTTACGGGAATTACCACCCCGTTACCTTGCAATTACATATCTTATGCTTTTATAACAGTATTAGAGTATATCGGGTGAGTTAGGAGTGATTTGGATTGGAAATGAAGCAAATAGTATGTTTGAAGGAAGCTTGAATATGGGAAGTCAACCAAGAGTTGACTATTGAGTTAGATTGCTCGGAGCCGGATTCTGATGATTCGACTAGTTCCGGGGGATCAATTATGACTTAGGAGAGCAATCGGAATTGAATTCGGAGGTCCGGTGTAGTTTTAGGCTTGAATTGGCGAAGGTTGATTTTTGGCGAAAACCGGATGGTAGGTGATATTTTTATCCGGGGGTCGGAATGGAATTCCGACAATTTCTTGTAGCTTCGTTATGTGATTTTGGATGTGTCTGCAAATTTTCAAGTCATACGGACATCGTTTGATCGGGTTTTGGATTGAATGTTAGTTTTGAAAGTTTTGAAGAAACTTAGGCTTGAATTCGTGAGTAAATGGTGATTTTGATGTTTAGTATAGTATTTTTATGATTGGAACAAGTCTGTATCATGTTTTGGAGTACGTTGGTGGTTTTTGTTGGGGTCCCTGGGGCCTCGGGATGATTTCAGACCATCAACCGGGCATTTAGACTTGGCAAAAATCTGCAGAAAAACTGCAGGTTCTGCCCAGGCCTTTAAGCCTTCGCGTTCGCGTGGCAAGGGCCGCGTTCGCGAAGGCCAAGTTAATCAGTGCATTGCGTTCGCGAGAAGGAGAGCTGCGTTCGCGTAGGCCAGGGATCGTGTGCATCGCGTTCGCGTTCCAGCGGTCGCGTTCGCGTAGGTGTGTGAGGGTAAGGCTTCGCATTCGCGGGAGGAGTATCGCGAACGCGTAGAAGGAAAAATAGGTGGATGAGAAGATTGTTCATCACGAACGCGTGGTGAGGTTCGCGTTCGCGTAAGGTAAGTCAGAGACGGGCATCGCGAACGCGTGGGAGTCATCGCGTTCGCGTAGGGAAAGAGGGGGCTGTTCATCGCGAACGCGTGGGACGCTCACGCTCACGCGAAGAGCAAAAAGCTCTGGCAGTGAATAAAATCGCAGAAATAGAAGGCTTACGGGTTTACACCCCCAAAACATAATTTTGAGCCCTAGAGAGAAGAAAACTCGAGGAAATCACCGAGAAGTCATCGGGTATTCGTCGGAGGTAAGATTCTTGACTCAAAAACATCATTTTATGGTAGAATTAACATCAATCTTCATGAAATTGGGTTGAAATCTTGAAGAAATGTGGCCTAAATATTGAAAACGGGATTTTTGGATTTGGAAGGCCATTTGAACTCCGATTTCGATAAATTTTATATGCACGGACTCGTGGCGAGATGAGGGTCGCGTTGGTACTAATTTCGAAATTTTCCGAGTAGTGGGCCCGGGGTCGGGTTTTACCAACTTAGTGTATTTATGCGAATTTCGTGTAAATTGAAATGGGTTATGATTATTTGACCCGTATTTGATATAATTATTGGGGTTTGTCTAGATTCCACGCACGAGGGAGCTAAATTCAAAGGAAAAGGCATCGCAGACGAGTCTACGACCGGATAGAGGTGAGTAGTTTGTGTATATGGTAGCCTGAGGGTTCGAAACCCCGGCTTAGCACATTGTGACGCTAGTAGGGCGTGGCTCGCACACCGTGGCAGGTGCGGGATTGATTGTGACTGGGGATTGAGACTTGGTCCATCCCGGAAATGAATAATATGTTGTTAGTGTTGGAAATACACTGTATTTGATATATTTGTGGGCTGTAAGCCTTGTTTGGGGCCTTGTGCCGATCTATAGCGTCCTTAGAGGACAATATTTATGTGATAGCTATAATTGCTTAAATCACGGATCTCAGTCCTGGAAATTGAAATCACACTTTTGAAATGCTAAGTCACCCGCTTTTATAAATTTAATAAAGTTAAAGTATTTTTCATAAATTATGAATTGAGAAATGGAATTAAGAAAAATGAATTGTTTTGTGACTTATTTGCTTATTGAGGACTGAGCATGGTGTCACGCCCCAAATCGAGGGACATGACCGGCGCCTGACTAGGTAGCCCCAGTCAAGCGGACCTGGGTGCCTTTCATTCCCACGTGTTACCCCTGTGTTGATTATTTCTCATTAACCAAATACCTTACCAATTATAACCGATTTCACAATATACAAACATAACCATGCGAGTGATTCATTAACAAGTTTACAGTTTTTACAACGCCCAACATAATATATACATGAGCCTCGAATCCCACAGTTTACATGTCTACGGAACCTCTAGGATACAACGGACGATACAATACTTGCCGGTAACAAGGCTCCGGCTATACTTTACACAAAATCAAAATAAAGTCTAAACAATAGTGGCATGAGCCACGTAGGGCCCCGAAAGGAAAGGGGCTCACCAAAATGGGCATAATGAAGGATGCTACTGCCGATGAGCTGAAGTACCTGCTATCGATTCACCTACAATCATAATACGAATGTAGCGTCCCCGGCAAAAGGGACGTCAGTACACTGGAATTGTACTGGTATGTATGGACAAACTTTGTCCCAAGTAAACTCAAGCCATTAAGTTACATTAAAACTAATCAAGCCGGCCAATCATGTTTTCCACCTTTTACTCATTTCAGATAAGCCTCAACATAAGCACATTCAAGGTCAACAAATAGAACAACAACCAATCAACAACATAAATTGCAAGTAGTCAAACATAGGGGCAATCAGTGCCCCCAGGTTGCAAACTCTCCCGCTGTCTCCTTTCACAATTTCACATTATTGATTTTTATATCAATTTTCAATAGCGATTTCGATCGCTTTCCATCCTTATTACCCCCGACCACCCTTATTACCTCGGCCACCCTTATCACCCCAACCCACACCTTATTTCCTCACGTTGCGGCGCGCAACACGACCCCGCCTTACAGTTTAAAACACAACAATTTCAAATAGTAGATAAGGCACTTCACAGAATTTCAACAAGTTCAAATAAGCAACTTGCACATTGTTTCATGTTCTCAATTACTTATCAAGCCAATATCACAACCAAGTTACAATATTTCCATAATCAAAAATATTCACACAAGTATGTTCAACAATTTTCCACAATTCAAGTATTACGTCTCTTTCCACAATAAACCAATTCTCAAGTGTTTCGTTTCTTTTCCACAAGGTGCCATATAGGCCATCATAACCATTATTCACAATTCTTCACCAATTCCAATTCCCTTGTTATCTTTCAATTCATATTTCATACCACACCACATGTAGTTTAACATCAATTAGATACCCAACAACAAAATCAACAAATTACACATAATCTCTCAAATTAACACATGCCAAACGAATTGCACACATAAGGGCGATTTCACAAGAATCAAAGTTAGCCATACATACCTCGATTGAGCTTTCCTTAAGTTACTACAACACTCCAAAAACTCTAGCAATTCCAATCTACTATGAAACATAACAAATTTAAACACATATTAGAAAGATATTCATGAAACTAGCTCATTTGAACAATTTATCAAACACTAGTTGAGCATCTTGATTTCGAATCCCCTTTTTAAGACTTCCTTCATTCCCTAACCCAATCTTTAGTTATTTAAGTTAAACAATCTTCCCATAAACCTAAGTTGTACATGCATGTATACACAATACTAATAAACCCAAGAATCATACCTCAATAACTCATCTTATACACAAAAACTCGAAATTAAAACCCTAGGGTATAGAATCTTACCTCTTAGATGAAGAACTTGCTATTGGGTTCTTGATTCTTGAAGATTGATGCAAGATTTGGATGATTTAGATGTTGGGTTCCTCCTTATATATCTCTCTAAAATACTCTCACCTCTCTCTAAAATCAGTAAGAAATGACCCCAAAATGAACCCCAAAGCCTATATATTGAAATGGGGTCGGGTTATAAAAATAAAAAAAATAACCCTGCGATGTCAATTCTGCTATCGCAGAATGCACCGCAGAATGGACATGCGGGCCGCAAAATGCACCGCAAAATCGGCTGCCAAAAATGAGCTACACTGGTTCAATCTGCGGTCAAAATGCGGACCGCAGAACGAACATGCGGACCGCAGAGTAGAAATGCGGATCGCAGATTTGACCTGACACACGATCGCATTTTCCAGCCTTTGGTAATTCGATCATAACTTTGTGTAGGAATGTCCAAATGACGAACGGTTTGAAGCGTTGGAAACTAGACTCAAAGGGCTTTCATTCGATATGCTATTAACCACATAAAACCTTATACATAATTATCTATGATCGTTTAAAGTGGAGCCTTGTGTGAATCCATTTGGAATTTTGGCCTATTTCGAAAATTTTCCTATTTGGCTTACACTTGGGCTTTTATTTGGACCTCATATCACTTACCATAAGACTCATAATCATATTTATCATGTCTAATTGATGTCCATAATATTCATAGCACATAAAATATAATAATTAGCCTACGTGGCACCACAAAATCCTATATTACTTAGCGAAATTTTCTGGGGCCTTACATTCTCCCCCCTTAGGATCATTCGTCCTCGAATGAGGTGTATAGTCTTTCCCAAACACTTTAACATCATACATATCTTTTCTAACCTACCTTCAGTCTAAAAATTTTCACTAACTCCTAAATTTTTCAGAAATTTCGGCAGAGTTTCCTTTGTAACTAGGCCTATCCACCTGCCAGAGAATCACCAAAATCTTCTTAACCACACATCCACAATTGTACATAGCACCACAATGTATATATCCACAATCCTAGTCCCAGTATTATAAGAACTACATTAACATATGGATACCAGAACATGGACTGCACAGTTTTACATCAAAATACCTATATGGTACATTCCAAGTCAAAACTAACTGGTATTCAATCAAACGAAAGTACTTTCCTTCCACGACACATTTATCCTTTTACGCGACATTATCGACTTACAAGCATTATCATAACACCTTCTCAAAAATAATATCAACTCCCAAACATACATAATAAGGATGACGGATAACATCTTGCATGAGATAACTATCCATTGACTTTACCTTTTTATAACTTCCACTGTACAATTTACACTCCACTGGATATTGCAATTCATGATAACAACAATAACCCACAATTCCATAACTTGACACCATACCATCAAGGATATCAGTTCATACTAAACAAACAATCATGTGTTCATAATAGTCCTTACCAACCATTAATGTAATCGCAAAGGTGTTCTTCAACAAGAATATAATTTCATTTTAATCAACAGTCCATATGAAGTCAAGCCATCACGAGTCTTGATATTAGTGCATAATATAGGATATTACCATGATCATATAGTTCAATCAAGTCAATTCATACCCACAATTGTTTTTTTTTTCATCACTATCTTCTTAGACATAAGCATATGGAAACACAAAGTACATGAGGAACAGTTATTGGGAATATCATACACCTATTGCAACCTAATGTGTAATACAGTCATGTTACTTTTATTATCAACTCACATAACATTTTTAGGGGTACACTCACACTAAACCCTTGATGACCCTTAATAATTACCCTAAGATGTGCTTTCATAAACTGACCATAAAATTACCTACCCAACATATATGTGACCACACTGTGAAGCTTCATCTTTGACTCGTCTAAACTTACAATGCTCAATGGATCGGGATCTAATCAATGAGGAACAACAAAGTTCAAGATCAGGCTGGAGTTCTTCAAGAATCCATTAATGCACTGGGTAGAGTACTATATGAGGTCGTATACTAAGAGACACAAAATGTTACTACTAACAATACTGACATGGTTAATCATTGTGACTACCTCAATTAATACATAAATGAGGAATATGAGTAAGTAGTACATGGGAAATAGGAATCATTAAGGAGGAATACTCAAGCACGTGAACCACTCATTTCCTAAAGTGTAGGAAAAATCCGTCGACCCCGAATAGGAATACTCTAGCACCTTGAATGTGATATGGGATTCAAAATACACGAAGTTGAATTACACTCTTAACATTACTTGACACACAGAATCTATGCCACAAGCCTATAAGGATGAAAATAATTGAACGCTTATGAGATTACCATATTCTAGACAATTTAACACTTCTTAGTAATTGATCATATAAGAGGAAACTAAAAATTACGACCATTTGTCATTCAAATCAACATGTTCATGATATGTACAAAAATCCAAAGTCATCTAATTTCTACCTTTCACTAGTGAAACTCAATAGCTATGAAATCTTGATATTGGGGCAAAATCATGAATTGGTTAGATGGTTCTAATAGTTAACACGACGCTCCAGGGAGAAGGCAATTAACACTCATATCTAGCCAAGAAGGTGAGATACCAAGGGTAGTAAAACTCTCCACACATGACAATGACATAGTCCATGATTCTAGAAGTTGAGGGTGTGAAAAAAACCCAAACACAATGAGACATTGCACAATAATCACTGAAGGTTTGCAGATGTTCATGATGAGATCTCCATATGTTTTGACTTGAAAAAGGAAGTGTCATAGTGATACATAGAAGGCACGTTCTCTCATGGTTATCGTACAAGTGTTGGGTACTAGCACAAGTATCACCAGGTACAATTTCATTTTGAGTTCTCGACACATTGTCTATACTTTATTTCTCAAAAACATTTGACTTATTTCAACATCTCTATGCATAGAGGACTTCACATTTGAATACATGATTCATACTTCTAAAACCTATTTTAAGTTGTCAATAATAGCACATTGATCATATTGGAATGCATCTTTCGCAAATATCGGGTCACAACAACAATTCATGTAAAGTATCAATCACAGCTAGAGTCCAACATTTAGTCTTACCACATGTACAGAATCACTTACTTCATTTCCAAACATCTTTATACATTACCAACAACAAGACGCAATCAATCAAATACCTTTGGTACACGTAAGAACATTTTGGAAGAATCAACCATAACAAGTTTTCTCACAAAATTTGGCATCAAAATATCAATTCAAACTTGACTTGAAGTCTAGACATTTTAGCACATAGTTCACATTCTTTACATATCCTCATCTACCAAGAATAATATATTAAATAAATGAAAAAGTACCTCCAACATATATTTTCACAGCAATAATTCACTTAACATAACAAAACGGGTACCGCATCAATTATATTTTGAACCTACAACATTTATGTGGGCACCATGGAAGCTTATTTTCTAAGAGAAGGGATTTTAGCCGTACATACTGATGAAATACTACATGATCTGGTGGTACAGTGACATTAGTAAGAACGAGGGTACTCTCCTTAACAACAACTTCTACCAATCACTCCATGACTCAACACATTCTCCTAACAAGTCCTTGGGTAATCCACTTGGACTCAATGGTGGGATAAATCCCACCTTACATGCTTCGAATTCACAGATTATGGTATCAAAATTACCAATCTTGAGAATAATACTTAGAGAGGAAATTAGCTCCCTATCTTGAGCCATATCGCACGATCTGGAATATCAAAGAAATTGGTAAATTCCTAAATGTCTGTGCAGCCCCCAACTTATATGATGTGGTCGACAACACACCGATAAGAAGGGCACTACTAGACACGGCTCCGAGACATCCTAGGACACTTTAAAACCTTAGGCTCTGGATACCAAGTTTGTCACGCCCCAAATCGAGGGACATGACCGGCGCCTGACTAGGTAGCCCCAGTCAAGCGGACCTGGGTGCCTTTCATTCCCACGTGTTACCCCCGTGTTGATTATTTCTCATTAACCAAATACCTTACCAATTATAACTGATTTCACAATATACAAACATAACCATGCGAGTGATTCATTAACAAGTTTACGTTTTTTACAACGCCCAACATAATATATACATGAGCCTCGAATCCCACGGTTTACATGTCTACGGAACCTCTAGGATACAAAGGACGATACAATACTTGCCGGTAACAAGGCTCCGGCTATACCTTACACAAAATCAAAATAAAGTCTAAACAAGAGTGGCATGAGCCACGTAGGGCCCCGAAAGGAAAGGGGCTCACCAAAACGGGCGATGAAGGATGCTACTGCCGATGAGCTGAAGTACCTGCTACTGATTCACCTACAATCATAATACGAATGTAGCGTGTAACGACCCAAATTTTCGTTTATGAATTTGCATTTCCATTCAACGGCATGAGACCTTGAGAAGTTTCATAATACACATTATGACTATCATGTGTGGTCAAGTTTGGTCTTTGTAAGATTCGGAATTAAATTCAAAGAAAAATCAAAAAAATCTTATTTGTGAAGCTCAAATGGAAAGAGTTGATCGGAGAGTTGACTTTTAAGAAAGCGACCCCAAATTGGGATTTTAATAATATCAATAGCTTCGTATGGTGATTTTAGACTTAGACGTGTGTCCGAAACTGGACTTGGAAGTCCATAGGACAATTCAACGCTTTTCGACGAAGTAAGAAAATTAACGTGTTCTAATTATATTATTTATTATGTGAAAGAGGTATATTACTATGATGGATACCAATTGGATATGATAGCAAGTGTACGAGGTGTAATACAAGATATATGGGGTTTAAGGAAAGTCCTATGTCTAAGCCAAGTTGGAAAAATTTCATAGTAGACGAAATTGTAAATGAGTGTGCACAAGACCTCACTTTAAACGATCATAGCTCCCGTTATATAAGGAGTTGTGTGACCCAAAACCTATAAAATTAAAGCCCTTTGAGTCTAGTTTCCAACTCAACAAACCGTGCATCATTTGGAGGTCTATACAGAAAGTTATGATCATTTTACTGGGCATGTGTCAGTAGCGCGGCCTTAGCGTGGGAGCGCTAGTAGCTCGCGCTAATGGGTTATTTACTGCCTCAACCCGCGCTAATTAGCGCGGGCGCGCTAGTAGCTGGCCCTAAATATACCTAAGGACGGGAAATGACAGAATTTGAGTCATTTCTCAAGCCTAGGGCTTCCCCAACACCCCCAATTCGACCAAGGCACTCAATTGCACTTCTAAGGTAAGCTTTTAAGTGTGTTTTCATGGTGATTTCTCTTCTCAATCACTAGTTACAACATGATTTTGGTTGGATTTCATAGGATTTATTCAAAATCTCAAGAACACCCCAAAGTTGTCTTTCAAGATTTGATCTACAAGAGGTAATCCTACACCTTAGACTTACACATATGGTGTTATTATGGGAATATGAGTATGAATCAAGTATTACAACTTATAGTATGGTTGTTGGAAGCCATAAGTCCCCAATTTAAATACATGAACATGGTAGGGATTTAAATGTGTATATTTGTTGGAATTTTGTTGGTGTGGGTGTGAATGGTTGACCACACACATGATGTTAGGAGTATAAATTGCTAAAGAATGATAGGGAGACGAATTGTTGGTTAATGGTGATAGTTGGAGGAACCAATGCTATAGTTAAGAGGTGTAAATATTTATGCCTGCAAGATGTTTGATAATAGGCCTAGATGGCATAAGTTATGGGATTTATGACTAATATTGGCCCTATTGAATGTGGTATTGTAGATTGAAGTTACATAACTATATTGGATCATTGTAGTATCACTAAGGGACGAATTTCAGATATGTACGGCTAAACCCCATCTTTTAGAAATCGAACTTCATCGATGCGTGTATGAATTTGGATAGATTGGAAGCGCGAGGAGTCCGGTTGAGGAGCAAATGCGTCGCGGACTAGAATTATCGCCTGTTTGAGATTCGGTATCCGAGGTGATTTAATTGCAAGGCATTGCTACGGATTGAATTGTTCATAAACATTCGAGGTAAGTGTTTGTTCTATCCTAGCTTGAGGGAATAGGATTATGTGCTATGTGATCGAGTGCGGTGTATGGGCTGTGGTGACGAGCATCCATACACCGGCGTCTAGCATGACCGTGAGTCGTTGTTGATATTTGTTGTGAGATATTTTGAAGATAAATTGTTGAACCCTTGCCGGGTTGTAGAATTGTTATTGTTATCCCTTGTCGGGACTTGTTGTGAAGTGAGATATTGATTGCCCTTGCAGGAACTTTGTTGAAATGATTATTGTGTCCTTTGCCGGGACGGTTCATGATTTGTTGTTTTCTTTCTCTGCCCTTAACCGTGATTGTTATTTGGGTGAGGAAGAGTGATAATGCACGAAGGGTGATGCCGTGCCATGTTTTATTATTTATGCACGAAGGTTAATGCCGTGCCTTGTTATTGATTATGCACGAAGGTTAATGCCGTGCCATGTTTTATTATTTATGCACGAAGGTTAATGTCGTGCCATATTTTATTGATTATGCATGAAGGATCATGCCGTGCCTTGTTATTGAACCATGTACGAAGGATCATGCCGTACTATGGATGTGAGGATGAGAGTAAAAGCACGAAGGGTGATGCCGTGCACTTTATTTGCTTATTTGGTGAGGATGAGAGTAAAAGCACGAAGGGTGATGCCGTGCACTTTATTTGCTTATTTGGTGAGGATGAGAGTAAAAGCACGAAGGGTGATGCCGTGCAACTATTTTCCATTCCTTGACTTGATATTACTTGTTTTTCCATTATATTTTATTTGGGTGATGCCGTGCAACTGCTATTCCTTGACTTGATATTACTTGTTTTTCCATTATATTTTATTTGGGTGATGCCGTGCAACTACTTGCTATTCCTTGGCTTGATATTACTTGTGTTTCTATTATACTTTGTTTTCCTTGTGAACTTATTAACCGTTGTTAATTGTTGAGTTCTTTTGAGATATTCCTTATTGTGTTATTACTTGGTTAATTCTTGTTATTTGTGGTAATACATATATTAAAGAATTGGGATCGTGTGACGCGCCGACCACTTTTATAATAAGAAATGGGATCGTGTGGCACGCCAACCACTTTTATAATAAGAAATGGGATCGTGTGGCACGCCGACCACTTTTACAATAAGAAATGGGATCGTGTGGCATGCCGACCACTTTTATAATAAGAAATGGGATCGTATGGCACGCCGACCACTTTTATGATAAGAAATGGGATCGGGTGGCACGCCGACCACAAAGTGATTTGAATCTTGGCATTGGCCATAGTTGTCGGTAGCCTATTGATACAGTTGGGAGCGGGTGGTACGCCTACCACAAGATATAATTATTGATACAGTTGGGAGCGGGTGGTACGCCTACCACAAGATATAATTATTAATACAGTTGGGAGCGGGTGGTACGCCTACCACAAGATATAATTTATTGATACAGTTGGGAGCGGGTGGTACGCCTACCACGAGATATGAAAAGAAAAAATAAAGAATTGAGCCACGAAAGTAAGATTTAATTCTGTTGATTAGATTAATCTGGATATTATGAATTATTGTAGAGCAGAGTATTTCCTTATAAATGTTTATGTACATATATATATATATATATATATATATATATATATATATATATATATATTGCAACTGCACAGGTTTATGTGGGTGTCTGGTCTTAGCCTTGTCACTACTTTGCCGGGATAGGCCGGGCACTTACCAGCACATGGGGTCGGTTGTGTTGATACTACACTTCTATGCATTTTTGCGCAGATACAGGTTACGGACAGCAGCAGCGACAGAAGCGATTGTGGACATTCCGACTACGGAGACTACGAGGTAGCCTTGCAGGCGTCCGCAGGACCCGTTGTCTCTTCCGTCTATGTATTTTATTCTGTTATCTCATGTATTCGAGATAAACAGCTTATATTTTCTTTCAGACCATTGTGTGTATTATTCTTAGAAGTTCGTGAGTATTGTGACACCAGTCTTGGGTAGGGTATCGTGTTTGGGGTTTTCTTTATCATATTTGATAAGATTGACTAAGTCTTCCGCTAAGTTTATTTATTCCGCTGTAATTTATATATTATTAATTTTAAAGTCTTAATAAGAATTTGGTAATTAATGGAGGTGTAATTAATATTTGGCTTGCCTAGCTTCCACTAGTAGGCGCCATCATGACCCCCGATGGTGGGAAATCCGGGTCGTGACATGTTGGTATCAGAGCTCTAGGTTACATAGGTCTCGCCACTCACGAACAAGCTTAGTAGAGTTTGAAGGGTAGGTACGAAGACGTCTGTACTTGTCCTTCACAGTCTATTGAGTTAGGAAAAAGTTTCTCATTTGTTCTTTCTTATCGTGCGAATTTGTTCTTCAAAATGTTAAGTTGAATTTCTACTCTTGTCTTCCCACGAACGGCGAAGGCATGTACTGCTTCTTCAGCCGACAATGGCACATGCTGGTGATAGATTAACTATGCCTTCAAAAGTTTTACGGAGGACGGATTGGTTTTACCAAAGTCTTTGCTACCACCTTCAGCGGTGCATCTTTTGAGAACCCACGAGATTGTGCTTGACAGTTCTTATGAGGAATTACGGAACGTGGGAATAGTCGAATGCGAGGAGTTCATTTTACTGTGCTACAGAAGGCACACAGAAATAGTGGGAAGATAATGTATTTACCACATCCAGTTATGGTCCCAACGGAAGATGCAATTATATCAGGAGATCGCCTAATAAATCGTGTTGGGTTTCAACGGACCTTGACGTCCGGTCGATGTGTTGGAGTTGTGAAGGACAAATATGGTGAGTTATTGAACTGTATATATATGGTATGGAAATGTCCTCTAAATAATTTATACATATTTAAGGTTGGTTCTTTTTATGGGGTAAGAATCGCCCTCAGAGAATGACGAAGAGTATATGAGTAAATGGGGAAGCTCAGCAGTGTTAAGCCAACATAGCAAAAGAGAAAATTGGCCGTCGATGTTTGTGACAAGCCTACGAAGAGGGCAAGCTGGCCAACGCAACGCTATCTACTAAAACTCTATTTTAGAAAATGTTATGAAGACGTCACCCCGAGATTCTCTGCAATATGTAGTATATGCGATCCGAACGGTTGTACCAGGTCACAATGACTGTGTCCGAATATATATTGTCATGAACAACAAGTTAACTGAGCCTTAAAGGAATTGTTGTGAATGTGGAATTTTGGAGAAATATAATTTTAGGAAAGCACTCAGGCTACGCGCTCCATTGCAGTTAATATTTATCCTACATGGCCAGCCAGATGTATAGGTCAAGATGTTAGAGGCGGAGGTGAAAATCCTAGAGGTGGAGACCCAACCATTGATATATTTTCTTTGGTATAGCTGAGGCCGCTACACCAAATGGTGTCATTACAAGTATGATCTTGAGTTATTATAAAGTAACAATTTGCGTAACTTGATTCGGTCTTGGGTATAGAGATAAGTCGTCCTAATTTGCTCCAATCATGAGTAAGTTTCATAATATTAAATTAACTTATGTGAATACTCCTGTTGGGATATTATATAAAGTTAACTATGTTTATCATTATGTGTTAGTCACTAAAAATAGTTGTGATATGGGTTGATGTGATTTCAAGAAAACTGATTTAAATTGTGAATTTTATTCCCTATCGGTGTGAGGGTTCATTATATGTTGTGGTTTTGTTTGACGGAATTTATTTAGAAGAAAAAGAAAGGAAATAAAAAAAAATTCAGTTGGCACGATGTGCCTATTACTTGTGGTACGGAGTTGAGAACGAGATCCTCATTTTTTTTTATGATGTGAGATATTGAAACCAGCTACAGGCTGTGGTGGATGTTATATAAGGACGAGGTCCTTGTTGTGAAAAATTTTATGAATTTAAAGTTCTCCCTTGTGAAATTAAAAAAAAAATGGTACTATAGTACCTATCGGGAGTATGTCTATGAGGCTTATTTGAAAATTCTTGTATGAATATCTTTGTGCATAATTTGCCCATTTGGATTGTAACTATAGAGTTATTTCCCGCAAGATAAGTGCCCAGGTGGTGTTAAATGTGACTTGTTTGTTCGAATAATTAATTTTGAGGTCTTCAGGCCTCGTTGTTAGAAAATGGAGGTCTGAAACAAGATGTTTGGTTAGCATGAGATTAACTAGCAATTTGTAATCGATAATGAATAACTATTAAGACCAGAGATGTGGTTATGGTCATAAATATGATGTGTTTCATGTCCATATATCTTTATTAGAATGTCACACTTGTAATACAGAGAATAGTATTATTGACATATACATTGTGGGGCATTGTTGAGTTATGAATGTGTTATTATCAGTTGTTTGGGTGTTACTCTGACAGGTGGATAGTCCCAAGTACAGGGGAGATTCTGCCGAAATTTTTGAAAAATTTGGGAGATAGAATATTTTTGGAATATTGATATGTGCGAGAAAATAGATACATTCTATATTTGAGGATGAATAACCCTAAGTGGGGTAAAAGGTAAGCGCCATTAAAAGTTGATTTGTGTTGACAGGAGAATAATACTGTGTGGTGATGTGAAAATTAGACCTTTTGAAAAAGGATCTGAGTGTAAGAAATTGGTCTTAAAGTTTAAAAAAAAAATAAATAAAAAAAAATATGGAGGAAAAGAATAATCTCAATTGAGATGGCATTGTCATACATATTTCGAATGTGGTAATGTGGGATCAACCGTGAGTTCTTAGTAATCTCTTCCGAATAATTCTTAGTACGTTCGAGGACGAACGTTTGTTTAAGAGGTGAAGAATGTAACGACCCAAATTTTCGTTTATGAATTTGCATTTCCATTCAACGGCATGAGACCTTGAGAAGTTTCATAATACACATTATGACTATCATGTGTGGTCAAGTTTGGTCTTTGTAAGATTCGGAATTAAATTCAAAGAAAAATCAAAAAAATCTTATTTGTGAAGCTCAAATGGAAAGAGTTGATCGGAGAGTTGACTTTTAAGAAAGCGACCCCAAATTGGGATTTTAATAATGTCAATAGCTTCGTATGGTGATTTTAGACTTAGACGTGTGTCCGAAACTGGACTTGGAAGTCCATAGGACAATTCAACGCTTTTCGACGAAGTAAGAAAATTAACGTGTTCTAATTATATTATTTATTATGTGAAAGAGGTATATTACTATGATGGATACCAATTGGATATGATATCAAGTGTACGAGGTGTAATACAAGATATATGGGGTGTAAGGAAAGTCCTATGTCTAAGCCAAGTTGGAAAAATTTCATAGTAGACGAAATTGTAAATGAGTGTGCACAAGACCTCATTTTAAACGATCATAGCTCCCGTTATATAAGGAGTTGTGTGACCCAAAACCTATCCAATTAAAGCCCTTTGAGTCTAGTTTCCAACTCAACAAACCGTGCATCATTTGGAGGTCTATACAGAAAGTTATGATCATTTTACTGGGCATGTGTCAGTAGCGCGGCCTTAGCGCGGGAGCGCTAGCAGCTCGCGCTAATGGGTTATTTACTGCCTCAACCCGCGCTAATTAGCGCGGGCGCGCTAGTAGCTGGCCCTAAATATACCTAAGGACGGGAAATGACAGAATTTGAGTCATTTCTCAAGCCTAGGGCTTCCCCAACACCCCCAATTCGACCAAGGCACTCAATTGCACTTCTAAGGTAAGCTTTTAAGTGTGTTTTCATGGTGATTTCTCTTCTCAATCACTAGTTACAACATGATTTTGGTTGGATTTCATAGGATTTATTCAAAATCTCAAGAACACCCCAAAGTTGTCTTTCAAGATTTGTTCTACAAGAGGTAATCCTACACCTTAGACTTACACATATGGTGTTATTATGGGAATATGAGTATGAATCAAGTATTACAACTTATTGTATGGCTGTTGGAAGCCATAAGTCCCCAATTTAAATACATGAACATGGTAGGGATTTAAATGTGTATATTTGTTGGAATTTTGTTGGTGTGGGTGTGAATGGTTGACCACACACATGATGTTAGGAGTATAAATTGCTAAAGAATGATAGGGAGACGAATTGTTGGTTAATGGTGATAGTTGGAGGAACCAATGCTATAGTTAAGAGGTGTAAATATTTATGCCTGCAAGATGTTTGATAATAGGCCTAGATGGCATAAGTTATGGGATTTATGACTAATATTGGCCCTATTGAATGTGGTATTGTAGATTGAAGTTACATAACTATATTGGATCATTGTAGTATCATTAAGGGACGAATTTCATATATGTACGGCTAAACCCCATCTTTTAGAAATCGAACTTCATCGATGCTTGTATGAATTTGGATAGATTGGAAGCGCGAGGAGTCCGGTTGAGGAGCAAATGCGTCGCGGACTAGAATTCTCGCCTGTTTGAGATTCGGCATCCGAGGTGATTTAATTGCAAGGCATTGCTACGGATTGAATTGTTCGTAAACTTTCGATGTAAGTGTTTGTTCTATCCTAGCTTGAGGGAATAGGATTATGTGCTATGTGATCGAGTGCGGTGTATGGGTTGTGGTGACGAGCATCCATACACTGGCATCTAGCATGACCGTGAGTCGTTGTTGATATTTGTTGTGAGATATTTTGAAGATAAATTGTTGAACCCTTGCCGGGTTGTAGAATTGTTATTGTTCTCCCTTGTCGGGACTTGTTGTGAAGTGAGATATTGATTGCCCTTGCAGGAACTTTGTTGAAATGATTATTGTGTCCTTTGCAGGGACGGTTCATGATTTGTTGTTTTCTTTCTCTGCCCTTAACTGTGATTGTTATTTGGGTGAGGAAGAGTGATAATGCACGAAGGGTGATGCCGTGCCATGTTTTATTATTTATGCACGAAGGTTAATGTCGTGCCTTGTTATTGATTATGCACGAAGGTTAATGCCGTGCCATGTTTTATTATTTATGCACGAAGGTTAATGCCGTGCCATGTTTTATTGATTATGCACGAAGGATCATGCCGTGCCTTGTTATTGAACCATGTACGAAAGATCATGTCGTACTATGGATGTGAGGATGAGAGTAAAAGCACGAAGGGTGATGCTGTGCACTTTATTTGCTTATTTGGTGAGGATGAGAGTAAAAGCACGAAGGGTGATGTCGTGCACTTTATTTGCTTATTTGGTGAGGATGAGAGTAAAAGCACCAAGGGTGATGCCGTGCAACTATTTTCCATTCCTTGACTTGATATTACTTGTTTTTCCATTATATTTTATTTGGGTGATGCCGTTCAACTATTTGCTATTCCTTGACTTGGTATTACTTGTTTTTCCATTATATTTTATTTGGGTGATGCCGTGCAACTACTTGCTATTCCTTGACTTGATATTACTTGTGTTTCCATTATACTTTGTTTTCCTTGTTAACTTATTAACCGTTGTTAATTGTTGAGTTCTTTTGAGATATTCCTTATTGTGTTATTACTTGGTTAATTCTTGTTATTTGTGGTAATACATATATTAAAGAATTGGGATCGTGTGACGCGCCGACCACTTTTATAATAAGAAATGGGATCGTGTGGCACGCCAACCACTTTTATAATAAGAAATGGGATCGTGTGGCACGCCGACCACTTTTATAATAAGAAATGGGATCGTGTGGCACGCCGACCACTTTTATAATAAGAAATGGGATTGTGTGGCACGCCGACCACTTTTATGATAAGAAATGGGATCGGGTGGCACGCCGACCACAAAGTGATTTGAATCTTGGCATTGGCCATAGTTGTCGGTAGCCTATTGATACAGTTGGGAGCGGGTGGTACGCCTACCACAAGATATAATTATTGATACAGTTGGGAGCGGGTGGTACGCCTACCACAAGATATAATTATTAATACAGTTGGGAGCGGGTGGTACTCCTACCACAAGATATAATTTATTGATACATGTCACGACCCTAGTTCGCCAATTGTGAACATGTCGTGATGGCACCCAGTCCCCACGACTAGGTAAGCCTAACACGTTGCGGAATATACAAGTTATAAATACTTAAATAAGAAACAGCGGAAAATAGCATAAAACATATGTAATCCGTGCCGCTTGGCACATACATCCATCACACAATGAATAAAACACTACCAAGATCCGGAACCCCACGGTAACACAGACTAAAAGAGAAATATAACTGTGGCTCTATGTGTAAAGAGTATCTAACAACGAAATGAAGAAAAATGTCAACTAGTACTACTAGAGTAGAAGGGAAGCCTCCGGATCCGCGGACGTAGCAGATCATACCTCGAAGTCTCCCAGAAAGCTGCGGAATCACCTAGCGTGAGCCTGTCCTGATGTACCTGGATCTGCACAACAAAAGTGTGCAGAAGAGTAGCATGAGTACACCACGGCGGTACTCGGTAAGTGCCAAGCCTAACCTCGATGGAGTAGTGACGAGGAAGGTCAGGGCCCTACTGAGAAACAATAATAATATGATGATAACAAAATAAACAGTTTAAAAGATAATAACAATAATTTCCGAAATAACAATCATAAGATGATTACCGCAACTGTCTACAATTAAGCTAACAACAAATAATCAACTCAATAAAACAAATCCAGGACCTGTGGGAATTGAACCCACAGTCCCATTCTCAGTACCTCTGGGTCTCCGGGAATCGAACCCGCAGCCCATGTCTCAATAATATCTCAATAACTCGGGATCTCCGGAAATCGAACCCGCAGTCCTTACCAGTAATTCAGCATCTTGGGAATCGAACCCGTAGTCCACATTTCAATAATCTCAGGATCTCGGGAATCGAACCCGTAGTCCACATTTCAATAATCTCAGGATATCGGGAATCGAACCCGTAGTCCCTACCAATAACTCAGGATCTCGGGAATTGAACCCGTAGTCCATATTTCAATAATCTCGGGATCTCGGGAATTGAACCCGTAGTCTATATTTCAATAATCTCTGGATCTCGGGAATTGAACCCGTAGTCCATATTTCAATAATCTCAGGATCTCGGGAATCGAACCCGTAGTCCACAACTACAGCAAGTAAAGGAATACACAGAGAGAAGTATAATATGCTTAACGATAACTTCGCCGATGAACAGCGCCAGCGATTACCAAGAAAACTCAAGTAAGTCAATTAAGCAACTAGACAGTTAGATTCTATCTAATCATGCTTTTCTAACTACTACCGGGTAGGAATATCGAATTTAACAACTAAAAACAGGAATATCACTCATTGAACATTTTGAGTAAAGTATGTGTTCAACAACCAGCGCATGTACACGCCCGTCACCTCGCGTACAAGGCATTTAAAGTATCACAATAATATCCTAGGGGTGAAAGTCCCCCACACGAAGTTAGACAAGCCACTTACCTCAATGTTTACGAACAATTCAATCCGTGGCAATGCCTTTTCCTTTCAAATTTGGCTCCAATCCAATCGTATCTATACACAATTGAATTAATATCATCAATACTACCCAACAAACAAATTCCTAAGGCCAATTACAACTTTTACAACATTCTGCCCGGAATAGTGAATTTCGACCCCGGGCCCACATGGTCGGAACTCGGGGTTAGGACCAAAATCCGGTTACCCATCCCCCCACGAGTTCATGTATATGATTTGTTTCAAAATCGGACCTCAATTCGAGGTCCAATTCCCAATTTATGAAAAACCCTATTTTCTAACAAAAACAAGAAATTCTACCATGAAAACCTTTGATTTCTATTGAAAAACATGTATAATGATGTTAAGAATTGAAAGAATTAAGTAAAAAGTGACTTACAATTGTTTTGAAGAAGAAGGAATCCGTGAAGAATCGCAAATGGGTGTTTTTGGATTGTGAAATGTGAATATTGAAGCTGGAAATCGTGATTTACAGGTCTCTGTGTTCGCATTTGCGAACATGGGTTCGCAATTGCGAACCCCGACCAATTTCTGGAGTTTGAAAAATAAGCTAAGGTTGGGAAGTTCGCATTTGCGAACTTTTGTTCGCATTTGCGAAGCCAAGGAAAACTGGGAAGTTCGCATTTGCGAACTATTGTTCGCAATTGCGAGCACAGGCTATATATTGGGAGGTTCGCATTTGCGAACTATTGTTCGCATTTGCGAACACAGGCAGAATAGTGTCGAGTTCGCATTTGCGAACTATTGTTCGCATTTGCGAACACAGGCACAGTAGGGTCAAGTTCGCATTTGCAAACTATTGTTCGCATTTGCGAACACAGGCACAATAGGGGGGAGTTTGCATTTGCGAACTCTTCAGAATAGTGGGGAGTTCGCATTTGCGAACTCTGCAGACCAGTTGCAGACAGCAACTTCTAACATGAGAAATTGATCTCGTGGCCTATCCAAAGTTCACCCGAGCCCTCGGGGCTCCAAACCAAATATGCACACTAACTTAAAAACATCATACGAACTTGCTCGCGCGATCAAATCGCCAAAATAACATCAAAAATCAATAATTCACATCGAATTCAAGCCTAAATTTCTTAAAACTTTCCGAATTGCACATTCGATCTAAAACCCAACCAAACGACGTCCGAATGACCTGAAAATTTGCGGACATATCCAAAATCACATAACGAAGCTATAGAAATTGTCGAAATTCCATTCCGACCCCCGGATCAAAATCTCACCTATCGTTCGGATTCGCCAAAATTTCAACCTTCGGCATTTCAAGCCTAATTGAGCTATGGACCTCCAAAATACATTCCGAACGCGCTCCTAACCCCGAAATCACCCAACGGAGCTAATGGAACCATCGGATCTCCATTCTGAGATCGACTTAACACTGTTCCGGCTACGGACCGATTTCTAGCTTTAAAGCTCTCATTTAGGGACTAAGTGTCCCAAAATGCTCCAAATTTCAGAACCGACTCTCTCGGCAAACCACAATAGCACAAATGAACTTAGGGGAACAGTTAAATTGGGGATTGGGGCGTAATTTTCTAAAACGATCGGTCGGGTCGTTACATCTTCCCACACTTAAAGATTCGTTCGTCCTCGAACGAGCATAGGAAACATACCTGGAGTAGTGAAAAGATGAGGGTACTGGCTGCGCATATCCTGCTCGGTCTCCCAAGTCGCCTCCTCGACGGGCTGGCCCCGCCACTGAACCTTTACCGAAGCGATGTTCTTTGACCTTAGCTTTCTGACCTGCCTGTCTAGAACGGCAACTGGCTCCTCAACATAAGACAGATCCTTGTCTAGCTGAACCGAAGTGAAATCCAACACATGCGACGGGTCACCATGGTATCTCCGGAGCATGGAGACATGAAATACGGGGTGAACTCCGGCTAGGCTGGGAGGTAAGGCCAACTCATAAGCAACCTCCCCAACACGCCTCAAAATCTCAAAAGGGCCAATAAATCTAGGACTCAACTTTCCTTTCTTTCCAAACCTCATAACGCCCTTCATGGGCGAGACTCGAAGCAGAACCCGCTCACCAACCATAAAAGCCACATCGCGAACCTTCTTGTCCGCATAACTCTTTTTGTCTAGACTGGGCTGCACGAAGTCTGTCCTGAATCACCTTGACCTTATCCATAGCATCCTGAACCATATCGGTACCTAGCAGCCTGGCCTCGCCCGGCTCGAACCAACCCACGGGAGACCTGCACCTCCTACCATATTGGGCCTCATACGGTGCCATCTGAATACTGGACTGGTAGCTATTGTTATAAGCAAACTCCGCCAGTGGCAGAAGTGATCCCATGAACCTCCAAACTCAATCACGCACGCACGGAGCATATCCTCCAAAATCCGAATAGTGCGCTCGGACTGCCCATCAGTCTGGGGGTGAAAGGCTGTGCTCAGCTCTACCCGAGTACCTAACTCCTGCTGTACGGCTCTCCAGAACCGTGAAGTGAACCGAGTGCCTCTATCCGAAATGATGGAAACTGGAATACCATGCAGCCGAACTATCTCCCTGATATAGATCTCCGCCAGTCGTTCCGATGAATAAGCAGTACTCACCGATATAAAATGGGCGGACTTGGTCAGCCGATCCACAATGACCCAAATGGAATCAAACTTTCTAACCGTCCGTGGAAGTCCAGATACAAAGTCCATGGTAATGCGTTCCCATTTCCACTCGGGAATCTCAATCTACTGCATTAATCTACCCGGACGATGATGCTCATACTTCACCTGCTGGCAGTTGAGGCATCTAGAAACATAACCAACTATATCCCTTTTCATTCGCCTCCACCAGTAATGCTGTTTCAAGTCCTGATACATCTTCGCGGCACCCGGATGGATGGAATACCGTGAACTATGGGCCTCTGCTAGAATCAGCTCTCGAAGATCATCTACATTGGGCACACAGATACGCCCTTGCATCCTCATGACTCCATCATCCCCGATGGTAACATCTCGAGCATCACCACGCCGAACTCTATCCTGAAGGACAAGCAAATGAGGGTCGTCGAACTGACGCTCCCTGATGCGGTCAAAGAGAGAAGACCGAGAAACCACACAAGCTAGAACCCGGATGGGCTCCGAAAGATCCAGTCTAACAAACTGCCTGGCCAAAGCCTGAACATCCATCGCCATAGGCCTCTCCGAAGTTGGTAGATATGCTAAACTCCCCAAACTCTCTGCCCGACGACTCAAGGCATCAGCAACCACATTAGCCTTGCCCGGATGATAGAGAATAGTAATATCATAGTCCTTCGGTAGTTCCAACCATCTCCTCTGACGCATATTCAGGTCCTTCTGCTTAAGCAAGTGCTGCAAGCTCCGGTGATCAGTGTAGATCTCGGAAGGAACCCCATATAAATAATGACGCCAAATTTTCAAGGCGTGAACAATGGCAGCTAGCTCCAAATCATGAACGGGGTAATTCTTCTCATGCACCTTCAGCTGTCTCGACGCGTAGGCAATCACCCTACCGTCCTGCATCAATACCGCACCGAGTCCAACTCGTGAGGCATCACAATATACAGTATAGGACCCCGAACCTGTAGGCAACATCAATATAGGGGCCGAAGTCAAAGCCGTCTTGAGCTTCTGAAAGCTCGCCTCACACTCGTCTGTCCACTGAAAAGGGGCACCCTTTTGGGTCAATCTAGTCATAGGTGCTGCAATCGAAGAGAACCCCTCTACAAAACGACGGTAATAGCCCGCCAAACCAAGGAAACTGCGAATCTCGGTAGCGGAGGAGGGTCTGGGCCAACTCTGCACGGCCTCCACCTTTCTCGGATCTACTCGAATACCATCACTCGACACCACGTGGCCCAAAAATGCCACCGAACTCAACCAGAATTCATATTTAGAGAACTTGGCATAAAGCTGCTTCTCGCTCAGAATCTGAAGCACTATCCTCAAATGCTGCTCGTGCTCTTCCCGGCTCCGGGAATATACTAGAATATCATCAATGAAGACAATCACGAACGAGTCCAGATAAGGCCTGAACACACTGTGCATCAAATGCATAAAGGCTGCTGGGCATTAGTCAGCCCAAAAGACATCACGAGGAACTCATAGTGACCATACCGGGTCCCGAAGGCAGTCTTCGGGATATCTGGCTCCCGAATCTTCAGCTGGTGATACCCAGAGCGCAAATCAATCTTAGAAAACACCTGTGCGCCCTGTAACTGGTCAAATAAATCATCAATATGGGGCAAAGGATACCGGTTCTTCACTGTAACCTTATTCAGCTGACGATAGTCAATACACATACGCATAGAACCGTCCTTTTTCTTCACAAACAATACGGGAGCACCCCAAGGCGAAACACTGGGTCGAATAAAACCCTTGCTCGATAACTCCTGTAACTGATCCTTCAACTCCTTCAACTCGGGAGGAGCCATACGATACGGTGGAATAGAAATGGGCTGAGTGCCCGGCAATAAGTCAATAGCAAAGTCAATATCTCTGTCGGGCGGCATGCCCGGAAGATCAGCTGGAAATACATCAGCAAAGTCACGTACCACATGAACATAATCAATAGAGGGAGTGTCAATACTGACGTCCCGCACATAGGCTAGATAAGCAGCACACCCTTCTCAACCATACGCTGAGCTTTGAGAAAAGAAATAACACGGCTAGGGGTGTGATCTAGAGTACCACTCCACTCAATACGTGGAATGCCCGGCATAGCCAGCGTCACGGTCTTGGCGTGACAATCAAGAATAGCATAATGGGGCGACAACCAGTCCATGCCCAGAATAATATCAAAATCGACCATCCCGAGCAACAATAGATCCGCTCTGGTCTCAAAATCACAAATGGTAACCAAACACGACCGATATACGCGGTCCACTACCAAAGAATCACCCACCGGAGTGGAAACATAAATGGGGGCACTCAAAGAATCCCGAGGCACACCCGGATGAGAAGCAAAGTAAGAAGACACATATGAAAAAGTGGAACCAGGGTCGAATAGAACCGATGCCTCCCTGTGACTAACTAGAATAATACATGTGATAACAGAATCAGACGCAACAGCCGCAGCGCGATCAGGAATAGCATAGAATTTGGCCCGTCCCCCTTCTCGAGGGCGGCCTCTAGCACCCTGACCCCCGTCCCTGGCTGGCTGGGCAGGTGGAGTGGCAGCTGGAGCTGGAATGATAGCCTGCTAGCTCTGAGAACCATGCTGAGGCTGCAAAGACTGATGAGGTGCTCCCATCCTACGCCTGGGGCACTCCCTAACCAGATAGCGAGTATCCCCGCACTCAAAGCAAGCTCTGGGAGGACGCAGTAGATATGACTGACCAGCCTCACCCCCACTAGTCTGATCTCTGGAAGTACCCCGTGCAGGAGGTGCAATGGAAACTGGGGGAGCATAATAAGGCTCCTGAGGGCTGGAAGACCTGGAGTACTACCGGGTGCTGGCAATGCTGAGTGAACTGTTCGGCCGGAATAATCCCTGCCAAAACGACCGGCTGCTGAAGTGCGGGCACCAGAGAAATGGCCCGACTCACGAGACCTCTTGGCCTCCGTCTCTCCCTGCTCTCCAGGGAGCATACTATCAATCCTCCTCGCAATGCTCACGGCCTGCTGATAAGATATATCTGTCTCAAGCTCTCTGGCCATGCTGGATCGGATAGGCGGAACAAGGCCCTCAATAAATCTTCGCACTCTCTCCCGAACCGTGGCTACCAAAGCCGGTGCATGCCTGGCTAGACGGGTGAAACTGATAGCATACTCCGATACTGACATGGAGCCCTGTCGCAACCGCTCAAACTCCGAGCGCCAAGAATCCCTAAGGCTCTGTGGAACAAACTCCCTTAAAAACAGATCTGAAAACTACGTCCAAGTCAATGAAGCAGACTCCTATGGACTATCCAACTCATACGTGCGCCACCAATCATAAGCGGCCCCCGCGAAACTGAAAAGTAGTGAAGGAAACCCCGCCGGTCTCCACAATCCCCATAGTACGAAGAATACGATGACACTCCTCCGGAAAACCCAATGCATCATCCGAAGCTAAACCACTAAACACCGGAGGGTCATATTTCTTGAACCTCTCCAATCTATGTCGCTCGTCCTCGAGGGCGACTGGTCCACCTCCGGCCGTCGTCGGAGCGATGGGAGGCATAACCAAAATATCCGGAACTTGTCCCACCGGCACACGCGTTGCTCCGGTGTAATGGCTGCGGGAGTCCGGGCCCTCCCCCGGCCCGAGATGTAGCCGCAACAAGAGGAAGCAATCCCTGCCTGGGCTAAAGTGGTATACATACTCGTGAACTGAGCCAGGGTCTCCTGTAGGGCTGGAGTAGTAGCAGCTGTAGTCGGTGTACCGGGTGTCTGCGCTCCAACCTGGTCTACCTGTGGCACCTCAGCAGCGCGCGCGGGTGCTGTGGTTGCACCTCGGGTGCGTCCTCGTCCTCTACCTCGGCCCCGGCCTCGAACGGCGGCAACGGGGCGCGGGTACCCGATCATCGCGAGTAGCTCGTGTCCTCACCATCTGTGAGAGAATAGAAAGCAATAGTTTAGATTTTTGATGTCAAAAATGTCGCACGACAAGGAATCCAAAAGAAATGAAGAGTTTCCTAAACGGTTACATAGCCCCTCGTAGATAAATACGGACGTCTCCGTATCGATCGGCGAGACTCTAAGTAACCGGTCCGTGTCCCGTGACTCCTATGAACCTAGAGCTCGATACCAACTTGTCACGACCCTAGTTCACCAATTGTGAACATGTCGTGATGGCACCCAGTCCCCACGACTAGGTAAGCCTAACACGTTGCGGAATATACAAGTTATAAATACTTAAATAAGAAACAGCGTAAAATAGTATAAAAGATATGTAATCCGTGCCGCTTGGCACATACATCCATCACACAATGAATAAAACACTACCAAGATCCGGAACCCCATGGTAACACAGACTAAAAGAGAAAATACAACTGTGGCTCTATGTGTAAAGAGTATCTAACAACGAAATGAAGAAAAATGTCAACTAGTACTACTAGAGTAGAAGGAAAGCCTCCGGATCCGCGGACGTAGCAGATCATACCTCGAAGTCTCCCAGAAAGCTGCGGAATCACCTAGCACGAGCCTGCTCTGATGTACCTGGATCTGCACAACGAAAGTGTGCAGAAGAGTAGCATGAGTACACCACGGCGGTACTCAGTAAGTGCCAAGCCTAACCTCGATGGAGTAGTGACGAGGAAGGTCGGGGCCCTACCGAGAAATAATAAAAATAATGATAATAACACCTAACAGTACAAAATAGGAATAAGTCTGAAATAACAGCAAATGAAATAAATACTACAAGCCGTCTACAGTTAAGCTAACAAGAGAAATCAACACAACAAGTATAATCTACAATCTAGTATCTCCGGGAATTGAACCCGTAGTCCTTTATACTCAGCAACTCAGGATCTCCTGGAATCGAACCCGCAGTCCATATATCAGTATCACACGATCTTCGGGAATTGAACCTGCAGTCCTTCATATCAGTATCAAAGGATCTCGGGAATCGAACCCGTAGTCCACATTTCAATAATCTCGGGATCTCGGGAATTGAACCCGTAGTCCATATTTCAATAACTCAGGATATCGGGAATCGAACCCGTAGTCCACATCTCAATAAATCTCAGGATCTCCGGGAATCGAACCCGTAGTCCATATTTCAATAAATCTCAGGATCTCCGGGAATCGAACCCGCAGTCCACATTTCAATAAATCTCAGGATCTCCGGGAATCGAACCAGCAGTCCACATTTCAATAAATCTCAGGATCTCCGGGAATCGAACCCGCAATCCACAACCAGAGCAAGTAAAGGAATACACAGAGAGAAGTATAATATGCTTAACGATAACTTCGCCGATAAACAGCGCCAGCGATTACCTCAAGTAAGTCAATTAAGCAACTAGACAGTTAGATTCTATCTAATCATGCTTTTCTAACTACTACCGGGTAGGAATATCGAATTTAACAACTAAAAACAGGAATATCACTCATTGAACATTTTGAGTAAAGTATGTGTTCAACAACCAGCGCATGTACACGCCCGTCACCTCGCGTACAAGGCATTTAAAGTATCACAATAATATTCTAGGGGTGAAAGTCCCCCACACGAAGTTAGACAAGTCACTTACCTCAATGTTTACGAACAATTCAATCCGTGGCAATGCTTTTTCCTTTCAAATTTGGCTCCAATCCAATCGTATCTATACACAATTGAATTAATATCATCAATACTACCCAACAAACAAATTCCTAAGGCCAATTACAACTTTTACACCATTCTGCCCGGAATAGTGAATTTCGACCCCGGGCCCACATGGTTGGAACTCGGGGTTAGGACCAAAATCCGGTTATCCATCCCCCACGAGTTCATGTATATGATTTGTTTCAAAATCGGACCTCAATTCGAGGTCCAATTTCCCCAATTTATGAACAACCCTATTTTCTAACAAAAACAAGAAATTCTACCATGAAAACCTTTGATTTCTATTGAGAAACATGTATAATGATGTTAAGAATTGAAAGAATTAAGTAAAAAGTGACTTACAATTGTTTTGAAGAAGAAGGAATCCGTGAAGAATCGCAAATGGGTGTTTTTGGGTTGTGAAATGTGAATATTGAAGCTGGAAATCGTGATTTACAGGTCTCTGTGTTCGCATTTGCGAACATGGGTTCGCAATTGCGAACCCCGACCAATTTCTGGAGTTTGAAAAATAAGCTAAGGCTGGGAAGTTCACATTTGCGAACTTTTGTTCGCATTTGCGAAGCCAAGGCAAAACTGGGAAGTTCGCATTTGCGAACACAGGTTAAATATTGGGAGGTTCGCATTTGCGAACTATTGTTCGCATTTGCGAACACAGGCGGAATAGTGTCGAGTTCGCATTTGCGAACTATTGTTCGCATTTGCGAACACAGGCACAGTAGTGTCAAGTTCGCATTTGCGAACTATTGTTCGCATTTGCGAACACAGGCACAATAGGGGGAGTTCGCATTTGCGAACTATTGTTCGCATTTGCGAACTCCGCAGAATAGTGGGGAGTTCGCATTTGCGAACTATTGTTCGCATTTGCGAACTCTGCAGACCAGTTGCAGACAGCAACTTCTAACATGAGAAATTGATCTCGTGGCCTATCCAAAGTTCACCCGAGCCCTCGGGGCTCCAAACCAAATATGCACACTGACTTAAAAACATCATACGAACTTGCTCGCACGATCAAATCGCCAAAATAACATCAAAAATCAATAATTCACATCGAATTCAAGCCTAAATTTCTTAAAACTTTCCGAATTGCACATTCGATCTAAAACCCAACCAAACGACGTCCGAATGACCTAACAATTTGCGGACATATCCAAAATCACATAACGAAGCTACAAAAATTGTCGGAATTCCATTCCGACCCCCGGATCAAAATCTCACCTATCGTTCGGATTCGCCAAAAATTTCAACCTTCGGCATTTGAAGCCTAATTGAGCTATGGACCTCCAAAATACATTCTGAACGCGCTCCTAACCCCGAAATCACCCAAAGGAGCTAATGGAACCATCGGATCTCCGTTCCGAGATCGTCTTAACACTGTTCCGGCTACGGACCGTTTTCTAGCTTTAAAGCTCTCATTTAGGGACTAAGTGTCCCAAAATGCTCCAAATTTCAGAACCGACTCTCTCGGCAAACCACAATAGCGGAAATGAACTTAGGGGAACAGTTAAATTAGGGATTGGGGCGTAATTTTCTAAAACGACCGATCGGGTCGTTACATCTTCCCACACTTAAAGATTCGTTCGTCCTCGAACGAGCATAGAAAACATACCTGGGGTAGTGAAAAGATGAGGGTACTGGCTGCGATTAGATTAATCTGGATATTATGAGTTATTGGCTGTTATTGCAGAGCAGAGTATTTCCTTATAAATGTTTATGTACATATATATATATATATATATATATATATATATATATATATATATTGCAACTGCACAGGTTTATGTGGGTGTCTGGTCCTAGGCTTGTCACTACTTCGCCGGGATAGGCCAGGCACTTACCAGCACATGGGGTCGGTTGTGTTGATACTACACTCTGCGCTCTTTTTGCGCAGATACAGGTTACGGACAGCAGCAGCGACAGTAACGATTGTGGACATTCCGACTACTGAGACTACTAGGTAGCCTTGCAGGCGTCCGCAGGACCCGTTGTCTCTTCCGTCTATGTATTTTATTCTGTTATCTCATGTATTCGAGATAAACAGCTTATATTTTCTTTCAGACCATTGTGTGTATTATTCTTAGAAGTTCGTGAGTATTGTGACACCAGTCTTGGGTAGTGTATCGTGTTTGGGGTTTTCTTTATCATATTTGATAAGATTGACTAAGTCTTCCGCTAAGTTTATTTATTCCGCTGTAATTTATATGTTATTAATTTTAAAGTCTTAATAAGAATTTGGTAATTAATGGAGGTGTAATTAATATTTGGCTTGCCTAGCTTCCACTAGTAGGCGCCATCATGACCCCCGATGGTGGGAAATCCGGGTCGTGACATAGCGTCCCCGGCAAAAGGGACGTCAGTACACTTGAATTGTACTGGTATGTATGGACAAACTTTGTCCCAAGTAAACTCAAGCCATTAAGTTACATTAAAACTAATCAAGCCGGCCAATCATGTTTTCCACCTTTTACTCATTTCAGATAAGCCTCAACATAAGCACATTCAAGGTCAACAAATAGAACAACAACCAATCAACAACATAAATTGCAAGTAGTCAAACATAGGGGCAATCAGTGCCCCCCAAGTTGCAAACTCTCCTGCTGTCTCCTTTCACAATTTCACATCATTGATTTTTGTATCAATTTTCAATAGCGATTTCGATCGCTTTCCATCCTTATTGCCCCTGACCACTCTTATTACCTCGGCCACCCTTATCACCCCAACCCACACCTTATTTCTTCACGTTGCGGCGTGCAACATGACCCCGCCTTACAGTTTAAAACACAACAATTTCAAACAGCAGATAAGGCACTTCACAGAATTTCAACAAGTTCAAATAAGCAACTTGCACATTGTTTCATGTTCTCAATTACTTATCAAGCCAATATCACAACCAAGTTACAATATTTCCATAATCAAAAATATTCACACAAGTATGTTCAACAATTTTCCACAATTCAAGTATTACGTCTCTTTCCACAATAAACCAATTCTCAAGTGTTTCGTTTCTTTTCCACAAGGTGCCATATAGGCCATCATAACCATTATTCACAATTCTTCACCAATTCCAATTCCCTTGTTATCTTTCAATTCATATTTCATACCACACCACATGTAGTTTAACATCAATTAGATACCCAACAACAAAATCAACAAATTACACACAATCTCTCAAATTAACACATGCCAAACGAATTGCACACATAAGGTGGCGATTTCACAAGAATCAAAGTTAGCCATACATACCTCGATTGAGCTTTCCTTAAGTTACTACAACACTCCAAAAACTCTAGCAATTCCAATCTACTATGAAACATAACAAATTTAAACACATATTAGAAAGATATTCATGAAACTAGCTCATTTGAACAATTTATCAAACACTAGTTGAGCATCTTGATTTCGAATCCCCTTTTAAGACTTCCTTCATTCCCTAACCCAATCTTTAGTTATTTAAGTTAAACAATCTTACCATAAACCTAAGTTGTACATGCATGTATACACAATACTAATAAACCCAAGAATCATACCTCAATAACTCATCTTATACACAAAAACTCGAAATTAAAACCCTAGGGTATAGAATCTTACCTCTTAGATGAAGAACTTGCTATTGGGTTCTTGATTCTTGAAGATTGATGCAAGATTTGGATGATTTAGATGTTGGGTTCCTCCTTCTCTCTCTAAAATACTCTCACCTCTCTCTATAATCAGTAAGAAATGACCCCAAAATGAACCCCAAAGCCTATATATTGAAATGGGGTCGGGTTATAAAAATAAAAAAAATAACCCTGCGATGTCAATTATGCTATCGCAGAATGCACCGCAGAATGGACATGCGGGCCGCAAAATGCACCGCAAAATTGGCAGCCAAAAATGAGCTACACTGGTTCAATCTGCGGTCAAAATGCGGACCGCAGAACGAACATGCGGACCGCAGAGTAGAAATGTGGATCGCAGATTTGACCTGACACACGATCGTATTTTCCAGCCTTTGGTAATTTGATCATAACTTTGTGTAGGAATGTCCAAATGACGAACGGTTTGAAGCGTTGGAAACTAGACTCAAAGGGCTTTCATTTGATATGCTATTCACCACATAAAACCTTATACATAATTATCTATGGTCGTTTAAAGTGGAGCCTTGTGTGAATCCATTTGGAATTTTGGCCTATTTCGAAAATTTTCCTATTTGGCTTACACTTGGGCTTTCATTTGGATCTCATATCACTTACCATAAGACTCATACTCATATTTAGCAAGTCTAATTGATGTCCATAATGTTCATAGCACATAAAATATAATAATTAGCCTACGTGGCACCACGGAATCCTATATTACTTAGCGAAATTTTCCGGGGCCTTACACCTATCCCTTTGTTTTTCTGTTTTTGATTGATTAGCTGCACGCCGCAGCAGTATTGCGCTTGGGCTGTAGGAGCCCCTCCGGAGTCTGTACACACCCCCAGTGAGCGCCGTCGACGTTAAATTGGATCGGGCTACACGCCGTAGCGATTATGTGCATTGCATTGCATCTTTGTTTGTTGAATTACTCAGTGGTAGCTGAATTGTACTGTTGATGCTAGTTCGTAGGAGATTCGGACTGTAGTGAAGCTTCATATTGTGGTATTCTGTGGATTTCTTATTTTCAGCTACTTATATATATTTGTTACTCACTGAGTACTTAGTACTCACCCCTACTCCCTGCACCTTTTGTGTGCAGACTCAGGTACTCAGGAGCAGTAGACAGGCATTTCCCGCGGTTGCGGTGTCATATTGAGTTGCTGAGGTAGCTGCCTACGTTCGCAGAACCTAGCTTCTCCTCTCATTTCCAGTTGTTATTTTGTATTTTGTATTCGGACTTGAGTACTTCTATATAGTACTCTCTATTCCTGTTGGGTTTTGTTAGAGGCTCTAGACTTGTGACTCCGGATCTTTGGGAGTGTCAGTACTTTTGTTCATTATTATTATTATTGGAGTTCTTAAACTCATATATTCTTCTTGGGTTGTCCATTTGGGACTGGTATTTGTGATAATTAAATTATTGGTCTGGCTGGCCTAGCTTGATTGTTGGGCGCCATCATGACCGGATTTGGGTCGTGACAGTGAGCCAATAATATCCAGCCCTTAATATTTTCTTGGCCAAAACATATCCACGCATATGAGGTCCACAAGTTCCTGCATGTATTTCGGCCATGATTGTAGTGGCCTGCTGTGCATATATACATCTCAGTAAACCCAAATCTGCGGGTTCTCTTGTATACAATCCCTCCGCTGAAGAAGAATCCACTCGCTAGTCGCATTATATCCCTTTTCTGATCTCCCGTAGCTTGCACCGGGTACACCCCCATCCTCAAATATCCTTTAATATCATGGAACCATGGTTCACCATCAAGTTCCTTTCTACTGTGAAACAATAAGCATTTTGGTCACAAACTTGTATTTGCAATGGATCTATATAAGCTTTGTCCGGATGGTGCAACATGGACGACAATATGGTCAGAGCATCTGCAACTTCATTGTGCATTCTTGGGATATGCTTGAACTCTATGGATTGAAACCTTTGAGATAGTTCATGTAGACACTGTCGGTATGGTATAAGTTTCAAATCTCTTGTCTCCCATTCTCCCTGAATTTGATGTATCAAGAGATCCGAGTCACCCATGACTAAAATCTCTTGAACACCTATGTCTATTACCATTCTTAATCCCAATATACATGCTTCGTACTCGGCCATGTTATTAGTACAGAAAAACCGAAGCTGAGCGGTAACATGCTAATGCTGACCCATTTCTGAGATGAGTACTACTCCAATTCCGACTCCTTTGCTATTGACAGCCCCATCCAAGTATAATTTCCAGCCTGCTTTTCGTCTTGTTCCAATTCTTCAATATTCATTGTCTCCTTATCAGGGAAATATGTCTTCAACGGTTCATACTCATCATCAATTGGATTTTCTTCCAAATGATCAGCGGCTTGTGCCTTCATTACAGTGTGGGTTACATTAACAATATCAAACTCCGTAAGCAAAATTTGCCATTTAGCGAGCCTTCCTGTGGGCATAGGCTTCTGGAAGATGTACTTCAGTGGATCCAAACGGGATATAAGATAAGTGGTATAAGCTAACAAGTAATGTTTCAATTTCTGTGCAACCCATGTTAAAGCACAACATGTCCTTTCTAGCTAAGTGTATTTTACCTCGTAAGATGTAAATTTCTTACTGAGATAGTATATTGCTTGCTCTTTCTTTCCCGTATCATTATGCTGCCCCAGTACACAGCCAAAAGAATTATTCAATACGGTCAAATAAAGGATCAGGGGCTTTCCAGGATCTGGAGGAACCAACACAGGAGGATTGGCCAGATATTCCTTGATTTTGTCGAATGCATCTTGACATTCCTCAGTCCAATTCACCGCATCATCTTTCTTCAATAATTTGAAAATGGGCTCACAGGTCGATGTCAGCTGAGCAATAAATCTGCTAATATAATTCAACCTGCCCAACAAACTCATCACCTCTTTCTTGCTCTTTGGCGGAGGCAAGTTTTGAATTGTTTTTATCTTTGACAGGTCTAGTTCAATACCACGCCGGCTTACCACTAACCCTAATAACTTTCCTGATGGTACTCCAAAAGCACATTTTACTGGATTGAGCTTGGGATTGTATCTCCGAAGCCTCTGGAAGAACTTCCTCAAGTCTTTGACATGATCATACTACTTTTTGGATTTGATAATAACATCATCCACATACACTTCGATCTCTCGATGTATCATGTCATGAAACATAGTGGTCATTTCTCTCATATATGTAGCTCCAGCATTCTTTAACCCTAACGGCATTACTCTATAGCAATATGTTCCCCAAGGTGTGATGAAGGCCATCTTTTCTGCATCTTCTTCGTCCATCAAGATCTGACGATAACCCGCATAACAATTCACAAAAGAACCAATCTCATGTTTGGCACAATTGTCAATAAATATGTGGATGTTTGGCAATGGAAAATCATCCTTCGGTCTGGCTTTATTGAGGTCTAGATAATCAACACACACTCTGGTTTTTCCGTCTTTCTTTGGAACATGTACAACATGGGCTAACCAGGTGGGATACTTGGTGACCCGTATGACCTTTTCCTCAAACTGCTTATTGACTTCTTTTATTTTTACACTAATATCCATTTTGAACTTTCTCAACTTTTATTTAACAGGCCGGCATTCCGGATAAGTGGGCAACTTATGTATCACCAAGTCAGTACTGAGCCCTGGCATGTCATCGTAAGACCAGGCAAATATATCTTTGTATTCATGTAATAACCTGATCAAGTCCTCTCTGAGCGAAGCCTCTAAGTGAACACTAATCTTTGTTTCCCGAATATTCTCCTCATTTCCGAATTAATAGACTCTGTCTCATTTAAGTTTGGTTTGGGTTTCTCTTCATAATGGCTAAAATCCTTACTAATTTCCTCCAACGCTTTCTCATCCTCATATTCCACTTCATTATCATTTTCAATTTCTTGTATAACTATCTGATTATCAAGACTGGACCGGGAATCCTTCATGCATGACACATCATTGAAATCAGCAAAAACTGGACTATACAAGAAAAGAAAAATAAAATAAGGCTACAAAAATAGAGGAAAAAAGAAATTTCATTTCATTAAACTTTGAAAGGTGACAAGGTTTGGGTACATTTGACTAGACAGAACATAGGATTACAATTTTTGAAACAAGACAGATTTAGGAATGGAACATTAAAACTAACTACCACAACTCCCTCCTGATTGGAAGAGGAGTAGCTTCCCAGTTATTTAGCCTGATCTGGGGTCCAATAAACCGAACATCCATCTTGCTTGTTCCCTCCGCTGCCTCTATCACATTCACGCCCTCAAACAATCTCTCAAATCTTTCTAACAGCTTTTATTTGGCCTTATCTCTACATGGCCCGGCATGACAGTCGCCGGACGTCTTTGTGTACCAGGCTTGACAAAGGAGTAGGACAGTTTTGGGATAGGTTTGGGGAGAGTCCATCCTTTCTTTTCCAATCTTTTGGCTCTCTGTATATGGCGGTGGTTGGCTTTTAACCCAGGCCGAAAGTATTAGTGCTACCTGGAAGATGAACTGGTTGTGTTATACCTTGCAAAGCAATTCCTAGACCTCTTCCCGGAGAGAACCCGTTCTTTATCATTTCTTTGGAAACCATGACCGCTGCAGGGGTTACTTTGGGTACTGGGATGTTTTCTCCTTCAGATATCTTATTCACAGTCACAGTGTCCATCACTTGGTACACCCAAGGGCCATTGTCACCCTCGACTTCTTCGAATGGCATGATGGCATTACAAACATTATCCTTACCGTGCACTACTATCTCTTGCTGATCCCATTCAAACTTCACTATTTGATGTAGTAAAAAAGGTACCACTTTTGTAGCGTGGATCCATGGACGTCCTAACAGGAGGTTATAGGACACAACAACGTCCAACACTTGAAACTCCATGGTGAATTCCACCGGTCCAATGGTGAGTTCTAGTATGATATATCCAATGGTGTTCTTTCCACCTCCGTCGAATCCCCTCACACATATGCTATTTCTATGGATCCTTTCATGATCAATCTTCAGTTTTACCAGAGTAGACAAAGGATAAATATTAGCACTCGACCCAGTATCGACCATGACACGAGTCACTATTGATTCCTCACACTTCACCGTAAGGTATACTGCCTTATTGTGTTCTGTCACTTCTAGTGGTAGTTCATCGTCAGAGAATGTTATCCTATTTACCTCAAAACTTTTGTTTGTAATCTTCTCCAAATGACACACCGTGATATTTTTTGGTACATGAGCTTCATTTAGGATTTTCATTAACGCCCTTCGGTGTTTATCGGAATGAATCAGCAGAGATAGTAAAGATATTTGAGCTGGTGTCTTCCTCAGTTGATCAACTATGGTGTAATATTGAGCTATCATTTTCTTTAATAACTCCTCGGATTCTTCTTCGGTTACCGCTTTCTTCACATGGGCTGGATTTTCTTTCACAACTTTCGCCTTCCTCAAATCGTCAGGAGCAAAACATTGCCCAGACCGAGTCAAACCATGGGTTTCGCAGATCTCTCCCTTGACTTCTTTCCCTTTGTACATGATAGTTACCTTGCCATAATTCTAAGGTACGACTTTGATGTTTACAATCGGCATCTGAACGACCGGCTTGATAACAACTGGTTCTATATGTGCCCCTTTCATAGTCAATATAGGCTTCACCCCAGGTACTATCACTTTTACAGGTTCAGGTTCAATTACCACTGCTGGCTGTCTTGCAGGTGGCTCGACTGACACTTTCTCACTCCCGACTTTCTCCTATGTCTTGATATTTTCTTTGATTGGAATCACAGTCTGAGAGGGTTTTTTTGCAGCTTTCTCCCTGTACTAGCTCTATCATATGTGTTTCATGGTGCACCGGTAAAGGATTTTACATTATGTTGGGAGTCTCGGGTGCTTGCGCCTCAATTCTTCTGGAGTCAATAAGCTCTTGTATTGCAGATTTTAGGTGCCAACATTTCTCCGTGTCATGTCCTGGTGCCCCAGACAATATTCACAATGGATGGATTGATCTAAGTTTCTCGGTGGAGGGCTGGGAATTTTAGGCTCAATAGGACTTAGCATCCCCAATTATTTTAATCGGTGAAAGAGGCTAGTATATGATTCTCCCAGAGGAGTGAATGTTTTCTTTCTCTGAGCCCTATCACTTTTGACTTCAGGATCGGGACGGAAACTGGTTCGGTTAGGATTTCTATAGGTTTTTGGTGGTGGGTAGGTATTTTGGGCATGGTAGACATTCTGAGGAGCTGGGGCTCGCCATGAACGAGGAGGCAGTGGGTGAGATTAGGCATGCTGAACAGAAAACTGAGGACCAGTTGGAGGATAATAATGTTGAGGTGGGTTATACGGTGTTGGTGGGTATGGTTGATATGGGCGAGGCCGATGATGATATGGGTTGGGGCCCCGGGACCAAGACCTTCCCTCTATAACTAACACTTCTTCTTTCTTTTTCTTCCCAATTGATCTTCCCGTCCCCGTCTGAATTGCTTGATTTGTAGCCTTGATGGCTGATTAACTCATGATCTTATTCGTTTTTAAACATTCTTCCAAAAAAATCCGCATATTTACTACCTCATTAAAGGTCTTTCCGATTGCAGACACCAGATGCCCGTAGTATGTCAGCTCCAAAGCTTGTAAGAAACAATCTACCATTTCTCCTTCTTTCATTGGTGGATCCACACGGGCCGCCTGTTCTCTCCACCTAAAACCATACTCCCGGAAACTCTCTCCGGGCTTTTTTCTATTTTGGTCAATGACAACCTATCCGCGATGATTTCCAGATTATATTGAAAATGGTTCGCAAATGATTGAGCCATATCGTCCCAAATGAACCATCGAGTATGATCTTGATGGGTGTACCATTCCAACGCTGAGCCGCTGAGGTTCTGACCGAAATAAGCCATAAGTAGTTCATCTTTTCCCCCAGCTCCATGCATTTTACTGCAATAACCTCTCAGATGGGCCACTGGATCACCATGGCCATCATACATGTCAAATTTCGGTGATTTAAACCCTGCGGGTAGTTGTACCTCGGGGAACAAACACAAGTCCTTGTATGCCACACTAACTTGGCCTCCTAGACCATGCATATTGCGAAATGACTGCTCAAGACTCTTCATTTTCCTGGCTATCTCCTCTTGTTCAGGGTTTCTAACAGGTTTCTCCTCCTCCGTCATATCGATAAGTGGGGTGTAAGAATCATGTTGTCTGAAAGTGGGTTCTAGAGGGTAGTAATGATTATCCTGGATATGAAATACAGGCTCACTAGAGGATTTGTGTAAAGTGGCTGGTGGTGGTGCCACATACATTGGAGCAGCCTGGGTGGTGGTGGTGGAGCTTGTTTAGGAAGTGAGGGTGGTACTTGTGATGTAGTGGCGTAATAGTGTAGGTATGTAAGGTATGTAGAAGATGAGTTTATGGTGGGTGGATCTTGGTTCGGGATTGATGGAGGAATATATGTGGGGTTGGCTGGGTAAGTAGGTAAGGATTGTCCCCTCGACCAAGCCTGATACATTTCCGACATCTGGTGTTTAAGCTTATACATTTCTTCCTTCATGCTATTCACATCTACTACTTCCTCCTCTTGCACGGGATCCATGATTGTCAGCTCAATTTCTTGGGTAACTGCTTTTGTCATGCTTTTAGAACGAGTGTTGTAGTTGTGATGTGCCAGAATGCCAGTTGCTAACTGTCTTATCTGATACTCATCTACGACAAAAACTTGTTAATTGTTAGATCATAATAGACGGACATCACAAGTTTTAAAAACACAATTTTTGCCTGGCAATTATGCGTCATCCCGGCATTATTGTCTTTCTTTTGACCAACCAATTTTCTTTTTCGGCTTTTCTTTTTCTTTTCTTTTGTTTCCATCCATCTTTTTCCATTGTTTCTTTTTTCTCTCTTCTTTTTATTTTCTTTTTCTTTTTCTTTTTTTTTCTTTTTATTTTTCGATCCTATATGTTTGCCTATTGCTCAAGCAATTGCATGTAAGGAAAAGTAATGACAACTTTTGGATTTTCAATTTCATTGATATTCAAACATTGATTACAAAAGATGATGTTGTACTACAATCTTATAGATGCAAAAAATAAAAATACATAAAATGCATGCCCTATGAATACATTAAAGCTCCTAGTGCCCGCGAGACATCGTTCGGCTCTTATCGCGGGCCTATATGCTAATCCCTTTTGGAGTTTGTCCAGGTCGGTCATCACTTGTTTCACAAAGATATTTGCTGCTATGGTAAATGTGGACTGGGTCATATCCTCACAAAGTTGGCATTTCCGCGTAATATAGTGAGCAATGTTGAGAATTCTTTCCCTAATAATCCCTTTCTCTTGAAGCAGCCTCCCAATCTATTCGACACGAGCATCCAAGGTTTGCTGGCTCTTCTTTTGAAGTTGTTGTAGCTCCAATTCTAACCGGGCCATGGCCATGTAGCAATGCTCTCTACTATGTCAAATTTTTTTGTTTGTTTGCTACTTTTGACCTCGGTCGTGACAATCTTTTTCTTTAGCCGAGCAACTTCAACATTATGTTCATCCTTTAACTGTTGGATCATCCGAGCCCTTTCTTCGGTATTCCTAGCCAATTGTTTTCGAACCCCAATTAATTCATTCTCAGCTTTATCAAGATCAAAGCTATAATCGTTCATCTTGCGCCGCAAATTATCAATTAGCTTTTCATCTCTAGCAAGTCGAACTGGGGTTTCGGTTGCTGCTCTCATCTTCACAATTTGAGCCTTCAATGTTTCATTTTCTTTCATCGGCTGTTTCTCTTCACCCTCATCAGTCGCTGCTTGTAGGTTCCTTCGAATTTGAGGTCTTGAAATTGTTTCTCAAACATACTGATTTTGGCTCGATATTCATTCTCCTTCGCCAACCAATCCCATTGTTCCTTTGATAGCTCGGCAAATTCTTGAATGTGAGGTCTCTTTGTCGGTCTTTCATGCTCAAAATCTCTACGGTACAATGTGGAATACCCTGGCGACACTTCACCTCTAGCTCGATCTCTCTTACAAGTATCCACTCTCAGACATTGGCACTCATTCCATATTTTCCATACTTTTGCTTCTGGAAATTGCCCATCGGGATTGATCTCTATTGCTTGAAGGCTGAGGTCCCCATCTTTCGGCACAATTTGATATTTTTCGAGTTGTCGTAGTACTTGGTATGGCGCATAAGGTTGGATACTCTTAAGACCCATTAAAAGGAAATACGACCCTTCTGCTGGCATATATATGACTTCATTGATGGGCAACCATCCGTATGCCCATTCTATCTGGCTAGTTGTAATTGATTGGAAATATGTGATCCAACCTTTCGACACTTCTGGCAACTTGGCCTCTTTTGTCCTCATGTAGAATTCTTCGATACAAGTCTTTTCAGATGATCCATAACTCAAAAATTGAGGGTGGTGGCACAAATGCTCTATCATCCACATCTGAAGTAGTAGATTACACCCCTCGAAGAAATCTTCTCCTGCTTTGCAGGCTGTGGGAGCACAGAAGATATTAGCCACTATCATTGATGCCAAAGTACTATTTTCCTATGTAAGAAGAGTACTGGAAATCCCAACAACTCTGATGTCGATATTCCCGTCTTTCCTTGGAAATATTATTAACCCCAAAAAGGCTACCATGAAGGCAAAATGCCTGTGTTCCTCCCATTTAGCCCGGTTCGCTTTGTTGTAGAGTTTGTTCGTTGGAACATTGAATCCTTCAACGTGGCCATATCTGCAGTATATAATGTTCATGGTACAAAACCCGTGGACCAAATCTTCATTGTGAACATTTCCGGCTATTTTCAAAGAGTCGAGGAATCTATGCACAGTGATGGCTCTTGGAGCAACCGGATACTTGTCTTTTAAGGGAACCTCACCCTTTCCAATGTAGTTAGCAATTTCCTCTGATGTCGGAGTAAGCTCAAAGTCCGAGAAATGGAGCACGTTATGTGCGGGATCCCAGCAGGCAACTAAAGCTCGAATAATGTCGCCTCGAGGTACGATGTCAAGCAACCCAGTAAGATCTTTCAAATATTTCTTGACCCAATCTGTCCATCTTGGCCCAAATCATTCCACCATAATCGTTACTCCAAAGGGATCTTATTCATTAGTGAAAAAGTTTCATTTTGCGTTGTGCTCATCCTGCACATTTATTAAAGGCGATTTAAACTCATATTATTTGACTCAAAAACAAAGTATTTTTCTTTTTTTTTTCAAAGAAATTATTTCAAAAGAATCAGCCTTTCGAAGATTTCAAGGCTATTATTATTTAAGGGAAATGACTTCAAAAGTGGCCATTTTTGCGCAAATAGCCTTCCGGCATCTTTTCGGAACATCGGCTATTTTCAAAAACGACATCACTTTGATTTATTAAAAACTAAAAGAAACTTGACATTTTTTGGTTTTTGAAAAGGGGTGGTTTGACCCGTCACTGGTTGCTTACGTATATCGCCTAGTTGTGAGAATCAAACCAGCGTAGTTCGGTCAAATTGTTTTAAGACCAACTATTTTGACAAAATTAACCCGACTCTTTTCATATTTTATTTTTCTCAAAATTTTGACAGCGTTTTGTCAGCATTTAGGTGTTGCTATTCTAGATATTGCTATTTTTCTCTATTTTTTTCCAGGTATTTAGCCAGTCAGCATAATAGTCCAGGACAAATAAATGCAATATATAATCATGCTCGGTCTTTAATATCCGGGTCACATGTCCTAGACGGACCCAACCCCTGTGTTGAGTCCCCTAAGTTAGATATGATGCAAATAATCGTCCTAATTCTAGGCTCAATATCCTGATTTTCAATGGTACTAGACTGTGTACCTGAGCAGACAACTTGGATCGAGGTGGGGGCTGCGTACCGGGGACCCTCGGGATCGTCCGGCTTTGTAACTTTTTCGGCCTCTATTTCTTATTTGGGTATGACTTAATAGAAAGAGGAGTCTTAACTAGTAAGCACATCCCCAAAGGTAAGAAGAGAAGGGTTTTCGACACAATTTTATATCTACAATTCACATAATATCAAAGCAGTAAACATATAACATGTTGATCAAAGCATATAATGAAATTCGATATAAACAAAAAATAGCAATTTTAACTGAGCTCGAATTCTTAAACCCTGAATCGAAGTTCTGGGTCTCTTGTCCCCAGCAGAGTCGCCAGAGCTGTCACACCTCCTTTTTCTTACCGAAATGTATATGCCACTAATTATTACTACACCCCGGGAAGGCATATAATAATAATAGGGAAGGAGTTTTTCCAATTAAAGGACATTCGGAATGAGATTTATTTATTAATTTTCAGAGTCGCCACTTGGGAGAATAATGGTGTCCCAAGTCACCGGTTTAATCCCGAACCGAGGAAATTAATGACTCTGTTTAATAGTATGCGAGATCAGAAATCCGGATAAGAAATTCTGTTAACCCGGGAGAAGGTGTTAGACACTCCCAGATTTTGTGGTTCTAGCACGGTCGCTCAACTGCCGTATTTGCTTTTATTCGATTTCTTTATATGCTTCAATTTCTATACATTATTAATGCCCCGCTTTGTTATTTCTTAAGAATTGCGACGTCGTGAAAACGCATTTCGAGTCACACCACACTTGTGACTTTAGTGCATTTCAGCTTTGCCGGGATTTGAGATTTGGGTCACATAAATGTGCACCCGTATTAGGAATGTAATATTATTAATCACGCCTAAAATGTCTACGTCTTTATTAACTTTGGGAAAGACCGTAAAATTCGCTTAACGGTCCTTTCGAGTCAAGAATCTTATGTTGAAATTTATTTGGGGGCCCCGTGTATTTTTCATTCATTGTAACGAGGCTCATCCCTTATTTTTTAAAAAAGTCCAATCCTATTCATGCACTATATTTTCTATTTTTTATTTTTTCTTCCTATATCTGTTTTTGTATTAATTTCAGAATTATTGATATGGGAGTCCATGCCATTATTCATTTTTGGGCCTGGACTTCAGACTGCCTAACAGTCTATAATCAAAAGACAACTGGGCCTCTGGAGCCCAGCGTATACCTCTGATCCTAATCGAAGGCATGATTGCCACATTAATTTGATCCAAGCCTGATTCCTTTTGAGGACCAAATCATTTACATTTAAAGCTTGATCGGAACTAATTGTCATTTTTAGTAACACTTATGAATGTAACAGTTAACAAGTTAAACGCTAATTTTGCACTTAGCCACCACTGATTTCAATATTTAACAGCTACTTAAGAATTCTAGCATAATAGTTTGTGTTAGTGTTATTATTCTATAAGGCAGAACCTGATATTCAAGTAGTTATCATGATACTAGTTTGCAGGATTATTTTTGTCACTTTATTTTAACTAAAGAAAAAATAGTATTCTGATTTAACTAAGCATGCTTGAACTACTGAAAATCACAAAATCTAAAAGCGAAGTTGTAGATAACTCATATTTTGTAGGGATAAACAATAATACAATCTGAACTACTTATACTTTTTGAATTAAATGGTTCTGATTCAGTATTCAACTAACAAAATAGATAAGTACCAATTTTATATATCTAATTTCAGAACATATTTATATATCTAAGTGTATTAGCTGTGTCTTAGCAGGTTTTAGTTTTAGAATTAGGTGATAATTATATCTAACCTACTAGATACGTCTACTATAGTATTATCTACTACTACTTTAATCTAATCGAGTTCGTATGGTGTATTATTTATTACAACCCATTCCTAATGAATTACAAGAGATCTAAGATTATAACTACAAATAATAAGAAAAACAGAGATACAGCTTCAGCGAAAATCAAACTAATATTTCATTCCTTCATCATGTTTTCAATTACAACTTCAAGAGATAGTAGTGTACCTGATCAAATGAAAGGAAATTGATAAGTTCTAAGGGATGAATGAGAAGAGAAATCAGAAATAGCAGCAGCAGAATATCAACAACAAACAAGAGCAGATATTAACACAGCAAACTTCCAAACTCAGTAGATAACCAGCGAATAACTCGAGAAATAACACTTGAATTGAATACTAATTAGAAGACCAGTAGAGTTCTGAAGATTAGAACTCTTAGATTGAACCCTCAAACTATGATTTTCTAAACTTAGAACCAAAATCAGACCTAATTTCGAATTTCTAAAGCTGGAACCCAAGAGTTGAATCCCAAAAATATAGCCTAATGTGAAGATTTTCGAACTCCTTTTTCAGGCTTGAAATAGCCTATTTATAGAGTAAATTTTAGGGGGGGGGGGGATTTTGAATTAATTATTTCTATTTCCCTCCCCAACTCTTTTCAATTAAATCCATTAAGGTATAGTAGAATTTTAACGGAATGCACTTGAACCCCTACTAGAAGGTTCTAGGTTGTTCCTTATTGTTCTATTGGGCATATTTTACCTAGTTGCCCTCATTTGCTAAGGTCTACACAATTACCTTTTAGCTATGCCTAGTCTACCCTTTATTATTCATGTATTTTCAGAAAAACCAAGCACTAAAGTCATTTATATTCCCATAAGCTCTATGTAATCTACAGAAATACCATTTGCCTTTCCCCTTTTACCCTTTGCATTTAATCATATTTACCCGACCTGTATTAGGTCTATCAAGACTTGGGTAATTTGAATGTGTTTAAAATATAAACCCCTAAGACTCATTTTAAAAATTAACCAGTTTCAAACTAATTAACCCTTTCAAAATTAACCTCTATTACAAAGATAACCATTCTAAGACACATACTGTGTTGCAAACATAACCACAAAAGACATTTACACATATAACCTAAATACACATAAGCACTCAGAAGTTCAGAAGAAACTAACATACAAATCATATTGCAAATGTAGCCATATTCATGTTGTTTTGCACAAGTAGCCCTAATTACGACTAACTTTCAGATTAATCAGAAATCAGAGAGACAAATTGATAATGGTTGAATTCCAACTAATCAGAACCCTAATTGAGACAGGATCTATTGAACAATCACATGAGAATAGCTAATAGCACATGATTTACATGTAGCTAATATCAGAACTTAAGAATACTAAATCAATTTTTGGCATACATGTAATAAGCTCAGGGCTAATATGAACACAGAATAGCAAGATATAGAACATAGGTGGATTCAGTTTTTTTTTAACATCCATAGGGATTTTCTAAACATATCTAAGTTTTAAACAGATAAGCACGCAAAAAGCTACTGAACAGAAGTAGGTTTAAACAGGTAAGAACACAAAAACCACTGAACAGGTTTTAGGGTACTTAGCTTTTAGGGCTTCATCCTTTCTTTCTTTTTCCTTTTCTTTCTTTCTTTTATTCTTTATTTCTTCTTTCTTTCTTCTTTCTTGATTTTTTCAACCTTTCAGAGACTTGTGGTCTCTTAAGTGACAGATCTCCCAAACAGGCTCTTGGAAGTATGATTTGAGTGTGAGAGGGGTGTTTGGGGACTTGGGGTAAGGTTCTAAAGGGCTTTTGTTTTTGGGTACTCGCCGGAGTAGGGTTCCAGCGAGACTTTTTCTAATATTCGAAGGGTTAGGGAAATATTCGAGATATGGGACTATGGTGGGGTGATAGATCGTCTTAAGACGGTTATATGGTGTTAAAGTGGAGGTATGGTTCATACATTGGTGGTCACCGGCTAGGGTTCCGGTGACCGGAATTTCAAGAACTGGAGACTGGTGGGTTTCTGGGTAGGGTTAATGGTGTTAGAGGTGTTAGAAGAAGAAGAGAGGGGCTTAGAGGGTTGGCCTGATCTGGAGAGGGTGGTAGGAGACTGACCACCGGTAGGGTTCCGGTGGTCTCTGTGAGAGAAGGGGGGAGAAGATGGAATCTGAGGGCGGCTATGGTATTGTGTTGTGAGGAGAGTGTGTATGTAATGAAGATTGAACGGGGGAGGGGGGTATGATATATATTGAAGCTATAGTATTGCTTCTCAACCGTTAGATTTAGTTAAATGAATTGTCCAGATCTTTTGTCCTTAAAACGTTGCCGTTCAGTTTACCGAGATCTCTTATTTGGTCCGTTAGATTAGATTATTGAACGACTGAGATTAATTGCCTTAGGCGACGTCGTTTGGTTTGGTGATACACTAGTCTCGTCCGTTTGATTAAGTTTGATGGACGGTTGTGATTGATTCCCTCAACGACGTCGTTTTATTAATACAACCACCGCCTTACTTGGTCCGTTTGATTTAAATCATCAATGGCCCAGATTATTTGATGTTAGACTGCATCGTTTTGTTTTAGTAGGAGACTGGCCGGTTCAATTGTTTGGGCCTGGTATGTGTTTGTGTATTTGGGCTGAATATATTATATGTATTTAGCCCAATTTGGCATTTCAAATTGTATGTTTGTATTTTGTTATTTATGAATTGTATTTATTTTAATTTCTTGTATTTTCCTTTGTATTTTATACTTATTTTCCCTTGTATTCATTTACACTAATGTATTTCCTTTTATTTTCCAATTTCTTGTATTTTTCCTTGATTTTATCGATTTTTTGTATTTTTGCTTGATTTTCTAATTTCGTAGTATTTACTCTATAATTGTCACGACCCAAACCCTGGTCGTGATGGCGCCCAACACAATGCTAGGCAAGCCCGACCATATTATCCCTTAAACCAGCCAGTTATTAATCAAATTAAACTTAAACAGTAAATGATCATATCAGGTGATAAACGAAATGTAAAACATATAAAATACGGTCCCAACCATATCGTGGTGTCACGAGACTGAGCCTCTACGGAATAACATCCTAATACAACCAAGTCTAGGCAAATAGGAAATCAACAAGATGATAAAGAAGGAGAAAACAAGCTCTGCGGACGCTGGCAGCTACCTCGTAATCTCCGCAAAAGTAGACAAGGATCAGCAGCTACAATGTCTCAACTGCTCTCGGGCACCTGTGGATCTGCACAGAAAGTGCAGGGAGTGGGGTGAGTATATTTCAACTCAGTGAGTAACAATAATAAATAATAATTGAAGGTGAGAACTCCTGTGCTATCACTTAGCAGTTCTAAGGCAACCCTCACAGGTACATCATCACTATGGTAGTACTCTGAACTCCAAACCACGTTTATCTCTAGAAGATTCTACACTGATCCAACCCTCACTCGTACCCCTACGGTGTACGGCCATCTCAACATATAAAGACGCATACCTATGTCTATAATGTATAAGTATTTAAATAGATGGTAGGATATGATTAAGTATAATGCTGCGGCGTGCAGCCCGCTCCAATACATATACCGCTGCGGCGCGCGGCCCGCTCCATTTAACGTCGACGGCGCTCACTGGGCGTGTATACAGACTTCGGAGGGGCTCCCTAGGCCCAAGCACTATTATACTGCGGCGTGCAGCCCGATCCACACATGTATTACTGCGGCGTGCAGTCCGATCAAATATATATATATGTATATATATTTATAATGCTGCGGCGCGCAGCCCGATCCCATAATATACACCAGTGCTCACTGAGAATGTGTGCGGACTCAGACTCCGAAGGGGCTCCTACAGCCCAAGCGCAATAATACTGCGGCGTGCAGTCCGTCCCACATGTATATTACATGTATATTACTGCGGCGTGCAGTCCGATCCAATATATATACTGCTGCGGCGTGCGGCCCGATCCAATATAGGTATATATATATAATACCCCATAATGGGTCCTCGACCCTATCCCAGTCAATATGTGCTTGGCCTCTCAGGCCCAATATAATGTATCACAGTGGGTCCTGGACCCTGTCTCAGTCAATATAGACTTGGCCTTTCAGGCCCACTATAATATATCACAGTGGGTCCTTGACCCTGTCTCGGTCAATATAGACTTGGCCTTTCAGGCCCACTCAGCTAGAACAGGGAATTCCACCTTAGATAATCTCTCTCAATGTACGCATCTAGTACTGGCTCATATTATGCTATACAACTAGAGCTACGGCTGAGTGAATGTTTCCAACACGATATACGGGTCACCTAGCTCTATAGGTTCCCTAATGCTCTACAGATCGGCACAAGGCCCCAAACATGGCTATTAGCCCAATTGTACAGTTATAATCTCATTAGCAGTCATACAACACATTATTCTATTAGCCGGGAAGGACCAAATCCAAGTCCCCAATCACAATGTCACCACACTCGTCTCAAGACGTGTGTCTTATCTTAACATAGCACTGTGAAGTGCTAGTACGGGGTTTCAAACCCTCAGTACATTGTTTACTACCACCACTCACCTCGAACCGGTAGAAGCTTCAATCCGCCTTGCGCTTGCCTTGCAAATCAATCTCCTCGGGTTCCAAATCTGCTCAAAATCATAGAGAATGCATCAATATATGCTAATTTCACGTAATTCATTCGAAATAACCCAAATTATATCAAAACCCACAAGTTGTCAAAACCCGACTTTTGGTACGCTTCTCGAAAAATTATAAAAGTTATATATTCGGAACCCTCGTCTCAATACGAGTCTAGGCATATCAAATTTACCAAAATGGGACTCCATTTGCCCACTCAAATCAATGTTTTTCTTCAATTTAGGCCTAGGGCTCAAACCCACCTTTAATCTTCCATTTACAGAAATTTAACCAAGGATTTCATGTTAAAATAATGTAATTAAGCCACAAAACTTACCTCCGACGAATCCCCAATGAATTCCCAGCAATTCCCGTGAGTTTCTCTCTCTAGAACTCAAAAATGGCGTTTTGGGGTATGAAACCCGCGACTGGTTCTGTTCTGAACTTAAACTCACCGCCAGGCCAATTAACCCTACGCGATCGCAGCCTTTGGCACGCGATCGCGATGCACAAATCCCTGGGGCCTGATTTTTCCTCTACTCGATCGCAGCCTTTGGCACGCGATCGCAGTGAACAACCAAGGATCCCTACACAATCGCAACTCCAGCCCCGCGATCGCATTGCATCCGGACTTGACCTTACGCGATCGCGTGAACCCAAACGCGATCGCACTGCATTCCAACATTGGCCTACGCGATCGCAGACATCACCACGCGATTGCGATACACCCAAACGCTGCCTTACGCGATCGCATTCAAAACTTCGCGATCGCAGAGAGCAAAAATTCTCTGCAATTATTGCAGCAGAACAGCAGTGCCTTTTGGCACAAATTGGTCCGTTTGGACCCCCGAATTCATCCCGAGGCTCCCGGGACCCCAACAAAAACCACCAACATACTCCAAAACACGATACAAACTCATTCCAATCATAAAAACACGTCTAACAACATCAAAACCCATAATTCACATCGAATTCAAGCCTAAATTTCTTAAAACTTTCCGAATTGCACATTCGATCAAAAACCCGACCAAACGACCTCCGAATGACCTGAAATTTTGCAGGCACATCCAAAATCACCTAACGGAGCTACTGCAACTGTCGGAATTCCATTCCGACTCCCAGATCAAAATCTCACCTATCGATCGGATTTCGCCAAAATTCAACCTTAGCCGATTCAAGCCTATTTCTACACCGGATCTCCAAATTCAATTCCGACCGCTCTCCTAGCTCACAAATGATCTCCCGGAGCTGACCGAGTCATCAGAATTCGATTTCGAGCTCCCTAACTAAATAGTCAACTCCGGGTTGACTTTCCTTATTCAAGTTTCCTCCAAAAAGGCTATATGCCTCATTTTCAATCCAATTCACTCCTAACTCCCCCGATAGACTCTAACACCGATATAAAAGCATGAATTATGTAATTACAACATAACGGGGTGGTAATTCCCGTGATGACGGGCCGGGTCGTGACAATAATGTTTTGTGATATTTTCTAATTAATTTCCTTTTGTATTTCATTTTAAAATTCTATCAATAAAAAACACACACATGTATTTTCTATGCACTAATCAAACTCATTGCAACCAAAAATCATTTTTGTATTTTATTATTTTGGAATTTAATTGCTTGGGGCAAAAATTACGTGCTCTCAAACACCTCATCATCTTTCTCTACTATAACATCCACATCATCGATAAGGGAGCAATTTGCAAACTCACTTGGGCGCCTCATAGATTTCTGCACATTAAATATGATTTCTTCATCATTTAGCCTCATCTTGAGCTCCCTAGTTTCACAATCAATTAACGCTCTCCCAGTGGCCAAGAAAGGTCTTCCTAAAATTATAGGAATCTCCTCATCCACTTTGCAGTCTAAAATCACAAAATCAGCGGGGAAAACAAACTCCCCCACCTAAATAAGCACATCATCTAAGATCCCAAACGGCCTTTTCACGGTCCTGTCAGCTAGCTGTAGCGATATCGAAGTGGGTCTAGCTCTCCCAATTCCCAACCTCTTATAAATCACTAAGGGCATAAGATTAATACTAGCCCCCAAATCACACAATGCCTTCGTAAAGGCAAAGTTCCCTATAGTGCAACGAATAGTAAAACTACCTGGATTAGATAACTTTTCAGCTATGGGTCTAGATACCACTGCACTACAGGTTTGAGTAAGTGTCACTGTGGCCAAGTCTTGAAAGTCAAACTTCCGCGACACCAAGTCTTTCATCATTTTAGCATACATAGGCATCTCTTTCAAAGCTTCAATCAAAGGAATATTTAGCTGGATTTGCTTAAGTATTTCAAAGAACTTCTTGAATTGCTCTTCCTTTTGGTGCTTGGCCAACCTTTGTGAGAATTGAGTAGGAGGTCTCTTCTTCCCAATCACTTGGGACTTTTCTTTCTCAACTACTTGTTCGATGATTGGCTCTTCCACCGGCTCAACTACATTCTCAGTCTCCTGCTGCATATCATTATTTTTAGGTGCTGACTGGACTGTAACTTTTGTTAATCCTGTAGACTCATCCAGTTCAATGGGTACTGGAATAAGTGTCTCAGCCTGCAAATTACCTCTAGCTCTCTCTTGTTCAGCATCAAGATCTCTACCATTTCTATGACTCACCGCCATCAGCTGCTTTGGGACTTGATATTTTGGGTTGGTTTGAGTATCTGCAGGTAATGTCCCTTGGGGACGATTGTTCAATGTCATAGAAATCTGGCCCACTTGTACCTCAATATGTTTAATGGCTGCATCATGTGTGTCCACTCTATCATTGATCTTGGCGTTGGACCCAATAACCTGCTGTATCATAGCTTCCAGTCTTGTGAACCCATCTTCTTGTCTACCCCTATGCTATTGTTGAGGTGGATGATATCCTTGCTGCTGATTGCTGAAAGACTATGGTCTAGGATATGGTGCCGTATTGTTGGATGGTCATATACCTCCCATATTTCCTGCATTGTATTGTGACTGAGGTGACCTGTACTGTTGTGGAGCCTGCTGGCCCCAATTCTGATTTACTTATCGCTGACCGCCATAGTTAGCCACATAATTCATGCATTCATGCTGAAATATTCATGTTCTGCAGTCCATGGATTACCTATTTGTTGGCTATGCATAAGCCCTCATTGGTAGTGTCTACAATATGCACCTGCTGCTTAACTCTTGATTCCTCCACCTTTTTGGTGAGGATGCTCATTTGTGTAAAGAGAGTAGACATGTTTTTCGCCATAGTGTTGGAAGGGTCCAGAGGCACTGAGTGTACTGTCGGAGTAATAGGTGCATTCTTGGTTGTCCATCCTGAAATTTGTGCCATCTTGTCCAGCAAATTTTGGCCTTCTCTCCAGGTCTTGCTCAGAAACGCCCCACCTGCTGAGGCATCAACTATATTCTTTATGCTATCCGACAGCCCTATATAAAACCTTTGTCCCAACATCTATTTTGGAACACCGTGGTAAGGACACATGACCAACATTCACTTAAACCTGCCCCAAGTCTCATGTAAAGTCTCCATTGGTTTTTGCTTAAAGCTCACGATCTCATCAATTTGTTGAGCTGTTTTGTTGGGCGGGTGGAACTTGTTCTGGAATTGTTTGACTAACTCATCCCAAGTTTATATAGAGATGATAGGGAGTGAGTTAAGCCATACATGTGCAGCTCCTATCACCGAGAAAGGAAACAACAATAGCGTGATTGCTTCCGGAGTCACATTGGGCTGCCTTTGCGTTTTGCATATAGAGAGGGAATTTTTTAGATGCTGCTGGGATCTTCTATTAAGCCATACCTGTGCAGCTCCTGTCACCAAGAAAGGAAACAACAATAGCGTGATTGCTTCCGGAGTCACATTGGGCTGCCTTTGCATTTTGCATATAGAGAGGGAATTTTTTGTGTCCCAGAAAAGAGTCCCTTGTTTTGCAACAAGTGTAGCATATTATTTGTGACCTGGAATGATTCAGCTTGTATTGCGGGCACAACAATGACAGTAGCCAATTTGTCAGCAGTTGGTTGTACCCAATCATAAAGTGCACCCTCAGGCACATGAGGTGCCTCTTCCCTAGCGTTTAACCCAGCTTGCTGATTCATACCATTTTCATTGGGATTATTCATGAGGTTCTATCAATCATAAACACTAATCCTACCGTAAATCTCTCCCGAGTAATCACATTAATCTACTATTGCTTTCTTTCGAGTTACACTAGCTTGATTTAGTTATCACAATTCACTTTAGATTACACTCAAGGCTTCGTTCTTCCTAATCCTACCTTTAAACCCACAATTATAGATTCCTCTAATAATCTAGGAGTGGTGTTGTTCAAAAATACCCTAAATATGCATTCTTTTCCAAGTTATGCACACTAATAGACATAGCTAATTGAAGATCCTGTCAATTAACTACAACAAGAACGAAGTTGAACAAATAGAGATTAACTAACAATTTGTATTCATATAAATCAGAAGTTCATTAACCAATAGGTTCCATCAAAAGCTTAGATATGAATTTAGCTACTCATACCTATGAAAACAAAAGTTAGAATAGAATACATAATGAAAATTCAAAGGAAAAATAAGAAAGATGTTTGGAGAAATCTCTCACACTAGGTTTCCTTGCAAAAGTACTTTAAAATACAATCCTTGCCTCCTTTAGGCGAATCCTAAGGTCTTATATAGGGTTTAGGTCTTAAAAATTCCGTTTTTACACACCAAACTACCCCTATAAATCTCAATACTTCAGCAGCATACATCCACCACGGTTCTGCCGCGGTCGTGGTAGAACCGCGACCAAACAGTGTTTATGATTCTTCAGGGTTGTGCAAGCGTGGCTTCCATGGAATTTTGCATATATGGTCTTTTTCTTCTACTTTTGACTCCAAAATTGCTCATTAGCCTTCCTTAACCATTTTGTACCTACAATTCATGAAAAACACTAATAAGAGCATTTTGTCATCATATATATTATCAAAACAACTTAAGAAGGTGATTATTTAGGACATGAATATAGTAAAATTCACCTATTATCAATAAGTTTGTAAATGACTCATTATTCATAATATTAGGAGGTATAGTCTCAAAAATAGGATAACAAAATAAATAAAAATAAAATATAAGCAATTACATGAAATATAAAGAAATAAAGGAAGAGAAATAAAAGATAAATAAAGTACAAAGAAAAATATATTTTAAAATTTTAAAAGAAATTAAAAAGTAAAATAAAAATAAAAAATTTAAGAAATAGAAATAAAAAGTTATAAAGAAAATAAAAATGAAAGGAAAAGAAAATAAAAATTAACCTTGTAATTACACAATGTAATTACCACCAATTCTCACCTTCTATTTGAGAATTGGAAAGTGTAATTATACCCTCCAATTACACCCAATTCTATGCTCATCAAGTAATTACTTGGCCAAACAAGCATACCAAACTGTGTAATTACACCCAATTACACCAAATCCAATTCTTATGTGTCTTTCCAAATATACTCTTAATGTATACACAAACCTTATTATTATCTTGTCCAAACTAAAAAGGTTATTTTTGACATACCTTTGGCTCTACAAAAACAAAAATCATTGTCGGATTTTCCAAGTAGCTTAAAATAACAACTCGTTACCGAGTGTCGCAAAGGAAATAATTTCTTCTATTATCTTTTTTTTTCTTCAAAAAACAAACTAAGCCCCAGTTTGACCATGAGTTTTTCCAAATTAAATTTGGGATTTATTTTTAAATCTCATATTTAGTGATAAATTTTGCTCATATTTTGGCCAAATTCTAAATCTCAAATTTCAAATTCCAAAATCAATTATTGAGCTGATTTTGGCTAAATTTCCAAAACTTAGAAATTATATACATGTTTTCCTAAAATAAAGTTTAAAAATATGTTTTGAAATCGTATATCTAAACACATTTTTATCTTCAAACCAACCTTCACCCAAATTAAAATTTTCAAAATAAATTTAAAATATATGACCAAACGCTAACTAAATCTATACCATATAAATTAAAAATCTTTAACTGTTCCAAATTAGAGGAGAAATGAAAGGTCTTTGGACTTTTGATACGTGTCAACAATATATGATCCTAATTGTATCAGCCGTGGACCCCAGAAGTTACACTACACATAAATTGTCTGTCCGTCTTGATCTAACGGCCAATTAGAGTTGACCATTAGTATATGAAATCTCGAGCCGCTTCTCGAAAAGCATGAACCTACTTAGCTTCTTCTCGAAGAAATATCCGCAAACCACTTCACAATAGAAAATCCACTATAACAAAGCGCAACGATTCCTAAAAACCGAGTGAATCACGAACAAATAGAAAGAACAAATGTTGAAAAACTCCATCAGTATTTCTCTGCTACTACTGTTTCAAGTTCTACTAGCGATTGCGATACGCTCAAGCGCTGATGAATCCTTCGACGTCCGTCAACATCTGTCAACTGTTTCGAGGTCTCTCTCCCTCCCTCTCTCTCTCTCTCTCTCTCTCTCTCTCAAAATTTGAAATACTGTTGAAGAGAAATGTGATTCGATATATGCAGCAATTGTTCTAATTTTGAGCTTATGTGAATCGAAGATTTAAAGTTGCAGAGTACAACTGTATCCACTATGCGGTATGAGTGTGGACTAATATCACTATGGATTTTTGTTCTATATACTGATAATGTAATTCTTTTTTTTACATTTTCATTAATTTTAACATGTGACGGCAGGTTAGTTAACATATTTGCCAACTATCAATTGTTAGGTCTAAGAGATTTAGCTGTAATTAACTAAGTGACATGATTGTGTAATATTTTTATATTGTTTGTGCGTAGAACTTAAACTTAATAAAGTGTTTATAGTTTGAAGAGGATTCAAGTTATAGACTGTGTGGAAACTACTTACATTGTTAAGTAATTTAACCTGTTATAGCATGTTACCGATGTTCTTTTCAGGTTACTAATCAATCTTATTGTAGAGTTCCTGTAATAACCTATTAGACGATTTGATTGTGTAACATAAGTGGCATAGAATTTAAAAAAAAATAATTCATTCAACATATTCCATTGTTGAATTACGCTATTGATTTACTTGTTTATTGGTTTCGCTTGCAGATACCATATTGTGAAGGATATATCTGACAATTCTTTTGTACCTTCCCAAATTCCAGATCAATGTACTCCCATTCATTTGAATCTTGTGGTGAGTCTTTGTTTTAGTGTTTCTACTGGTCCGCTTTTCTTCTTCTGGTGCCAAACGCAAATTGATTTAGAAATTTTAAGTTGTAGTTGCTGTATTTTTTTTAAGAAAAGGGCAGCTTCGTGTATGAGGCTTCCTGTGTTCGTTCAAGATCTGCGGAAGGGGCCGTACCCCAAAGGGTGTGGAATGGAGGCAGCCTATCCCGATTCAAGCGTTAATGGATGATTCCATGACTTGAATCCATGACATCACAAAGAGACAAATTTACCATTGCTTTGTGACTTTCTTTCAGTTGTGTTATTTTCTGTTATTTGATTATTTGTTTTGGTAACTACATGGAAGCTTTTCATTATCTTTGCTGAATAGGAAATCGGTGTTTTATAATATTATCCTTATTATTCCTCTGAATCTGAAAGAACTATAACAGTCATGGAAATTGTGGATATATATGCGTAGGGTGCATCAACACTATATCACCTTGTCTTTATACTCTAGGCCTCAGAGTACGATTTGATATTTTCTCGACTTCATTGAATAATACAAAAGTTTAGGCTGCCATTGGAAGTCTATCTGTGCCAAGTTGGAGCAATATTTTGCTTATTACTTATTTATTTTTTATCACTGTGGTGCTTGGGCTAGCGCGGCCTTGGATGCTGCTGACTAGTCCACTAGGTACCTGTTAGCTTCCATCAACATACGTACCGGGAACCAAGATTTAGACAAAATGGAGAAATCACCTAGTATTGCTTTGGTTTGAATGCAAACCTTAGCTCCTAAGATTGTCACTCCAGCTCTTCAGCCGGTTGGCCATCCTATTGGGGAGTGAAGCAATCAGAAAATCTTAATTCTTTTAAGATTTGGAAGATGCTAAGTATATAATACTGAAGGAAAGTTACAGAGGGTATCCCATAAATCTAGATTGCTAGTAAAGTCACATCTAATTCACCAAATGATTCTAGCTCAAGATAAATCTAACCTATTAGTGGCTACAAATCTGTATGACTACTCAAAAATTTGAACAGGATTGTCCTCCATTTTTGAGTGTCCTGTATCTTGTCCTACCGTTCTGTTTCATTCTAAATGTAGGTTCAAGCTTCTTCTCACCCATGTCGATTACTATTTTGGAACTTTATCTGTCTTCCATTTTCCCTTTTGAGCTTTATAGTAGAAAATACGTAGATATTAGTTGCTCGTAAAACTTGCACAAATGTGAATTTAGGGGTTCTCTTATATAAATTGTTATTGATATAAAAGGAAATATATGATTGTTTCTCTCAGGTAATGCTATGTTCATAAGAGATAGTTCTATATTGATTCATCTTAATGGGTGACTTCTTATTTTGTAGGCACGGCATGGCACTCGTGCTCCGACCAAGAAGAGGATAAGGGAGTTAGAAGCCTTGGCTGGTCGACTGGAAGTCCTTGTACGTGATGTTAAGGAACAGAAGCAGTCTTTGGATAAAATTCCTGCTTGGTTAACAGGATGGAGCTCTCCTTGGAAGGGAAAGCTTACAGGTGGAGAGTTGATCCGTGAGGGCGAAGAAGAGTTATATCAGCTTGGTATCAGAATCCGAGAACAATTTCCAGACCTGTTTAGTGATGAATACCACCCTGATATATATTCAATCAAGGCTACCCAGGTTAACAGATCAGTTATTTACCTTTTAAAATCTGCCAAGTAATCATCACTTTAAGGGTCAACACACTTATTGTTAGAGTGGTTTTATTACGCATTGCCTCACAACGCTTTCAGAATTGCACAAGTTCTTCCTTTACCCACCATAGCACATGTTCATTTTCTTCATCAAGTGATGCATCAAAGGATTCTGCTGCTTTAAGATTCTTTTTGATTTGCAAGATTATAGAACTTGTTAGCATTCGTGTCTTCCTTATAACTGGTAGTCATCTGATTCTGTCCCAACTTCTTGCTAGATCATGCGTAACAATAACTCTTGACTGTGATAGCGATATTTATAGGTTCCTCGGGCATCAGCTAGCGCTGTGGCATTTGGAATGGGGCTGTTTAGTGGAAAAGGGAAGCTTGGGCCGGGGGCTCATCGAGCTTTTGCTGTAACCAGTGAAAGCCGTGCAAGTGATATAGTTCTGAGATTTCATGATTGTTGTCAAAACTACAAGGTATGCTTGCAAATTCTATTTGGTGGCTGTCTTTAGTAGGTAGCTTCAAATACAATTTGCAATTGGTAATTCTTTTGAGTTTTTGCTTGTTTGTTGGGGCTTGATTTTATAATTGTGAGTACATTAGACCTGGAAACTAGTGCATTGAGCATCTCTAAGTACACCATATTCCAGTTTCCATTTTCGGAATTGTTTGAACCTGACTTCAAAGACCCATTTTTGTGGGTGATCTTTTTTCTTCTTCTGACTTTAAAAGGAGTAATTGATAATTGCTTCCATGATCAAGTGTGTATGAATCCAAGTCACTGTTTACTCTGGCTATTTTATCTAGTACCTCAAGTCCTAACCATATGTACTTTATATAAATTCAATCAAATCATGCACTGAGAGCTGACATATCACAAGAGAATTTAAGTTCTTTATTATTCTGATATGCCTAGTGGTATTATTTGGAATTCAGCGCTAAAAATGGTTTGCTCTCATAAAGTGGAAGTCAATTTTTCCCAATTGAATTTACCTCTTTCCTTAAAAATGGTTTACTCGCATAAAGTGGAAGTCAATTTTTCCCGATTGAATTAACCTCTTTCCTTAACTGCCAAAGTTCCCATCTCTTTATAATTAGCATGCATAAAATGGAAAACATTAGAAAATTTGAACTTTGATCAGACATTCATTTTTCAACAAACTCACTTCCTCTCATACAATCATTATTTTGAACATACTCCCTACTAAACCTTATTTTTGAACGTATCTCCTAACAATTTCCAGTAGGGTCTCTTCTCTAGTTAAATGAGGCAACAGAAATGGGTTGGAAGGAGTTGTAATGAAAAATCATGGGAAACATTTTCTTTTCCTCATTACTGTGAATCCAAGAAAAGACCCTTATCCAGATTTTGAGTTGCTAGTTGTCGAGAATGATAATAATAGCAGTTACTAGGAAATTCTTTCCACCAATAAAGTGTAATCTTTTCTGTGTTAATAGAAAAAGTGCTTAAGTCCTTGGGGCATATTACCAATTTAAAAATTGAAACAGAATTTCAAAAAAAAAAAAAAAAAGGAACTCGTTGCAGAATATTTATGACTTAGGTGTCAAAATATTATTTCAGCTATTCAACGAGGTATCTAGTATCAAAGGCCTTGATTATTCACTATTTTCTTGAATTGCACCTCCAGTATCCTATCTTCCCCTCCCTGCATTTTCTGCTTTTTTCTGCATCTACTTGTATTACTGCTGATTTGGTTTCTTTCTGACATATGTGTACACAATAATGTTTGATTTACATGACATTTCTTTTGGTGGCAGGATTTTAGGAAAAGTCAGAAGCCAACTGTAGAGAATCTCAAAGAACCTATATTAGATGAAATTACTCATGAACTAGTGAGGCAATATGGGCTAAATTTTACTAAACAAGATGTATCTTCTTTATGGTTTCTCTGCAAACAGGTTAGTATTGCAATTATTAGTGTTCCAGTGGTGCTAAACCTTTTGCCTTTTCTTTTTTATTTGTTTTGATCTGGGAATAGTTACTTGTCTCTAATTGACAACTCCTACAGGAAGCTTCCCTGTTGAACATCACCAATCAAGCTTGTAGTATATTCAGGCCATCTGAGGTACTTTAAGTTAATCCCTTTTTTCCATGGTTCCTCTTGGACTTAATAAGCAGCAGAGAAAGGGAGGAGGGGTTTGTAGGTTCCTAGGTTTTGGTAGTTTTAGTTCTGCATTATTACGTTGTAAGGAGCTCTCCTTTGTTTATCTTAGGTCATAACTGGGGAAGTTGGGACCTTAAGAGTGATTAGGCTAACTCAATTGATGTTTGATTAAAAGGTAGTCGGCCCTTGTTATAAATTGATTTCTCTATTATACAATGTATCTCCAGCTCTTCATCGGGATAGGAAGATGAGTCCTAGTTGTTTCCATCCATCCTTATTGACATCATTTTTTAGGTTTCTTTGTTGGAATGGGCCGATGATTTGGAGTCGTTCATACTGAAGGGCTATGGTAATTCACTAAATTACCGAATGGGAGTTCCGCTACTTGAGGATGTAATTCAATCCATGGAACAGGCAATCAAGGCTAAAGAAGGTAACATAATTGAATTAGCATTATCTTGTTGTCTTACTTTCCCCGTCATACAAGATTTTAGAGGAAGAGATAATTGGGAAAAAGGTGAAGCCAACCCCCTAAAACTTGTGTACTCAATCTACAAGAGTTGCTAGATATAGGATGTATAGGATGTGATATCTCTCCTTATTAAAAGGAGGCCAAGGATTTCTCTCCTTATTAAAGAAAGGCCAAGTCAACTTCATTATATGTTATATTTCCCATAACCTGTTAACTTTACTGATTCTGTTCTTATTCCACGACTCTATTCCCGGGGTTATTGAGCTATCCTTTCAACTACTAACTAGAGGATAGTTGGATAAGGCTAGAAAGTGGAGCCTTTAAAATACCAATTACTATTTTGTTTAATTATACCAATTATTTGGTATTGTTATTTGTTAGATGTTAGTAACTAGTACCTTCCATTATTGCTCACATTCATCTCTCTAGAAATCATTTTGCCTATACATATCTTTATGGAAGCTAATCCTTTAAATGATGGAAGTTTGATATCTGGTGTTCTTCGTTTCACGTGCATTCTCCTCCTTTAGAAGGATATGCTTCCGGGAGCTATGAAAAGGCAAGACTACGTTTTGCTCATGCAGAAACTCTACTTCCTTTTTCATGCTTGCTTGGGCTCTTTCTTGAAGAATCTGGTGAGTGTTTATCAATAGGATTGTTTTAGGCTTCTACTGCCTCCGGTTTCTTAATCAATTAAATGCATGGAATGTTGCAGAGTTTGAACTAATACAAAGAGAGGAGACGTTGCAATTCCCTCCTAAGCCTCCTGCAAAGAGAAACTGGCGGGGAAGTATTGTGACACCTTTTGCTGGAAATAACATGCTAGTCCTGTACAACTGCGTGTCAAATAACTCAAGCAAGTACATTGTGAAAGTGCTGCACAATGAACGTCCCATTCCTATTCCAGTAAGTTTTCTGATCACATTCTTGTGAACATGAACATTGGTGGTCTTTCTTTTCGGATCTTGATCAGCCGGCCTTCAAGTATTTTTCCCTTTATTTTTCATTTTCAACTCTTGAAAAAAGTTTCAATGGCTGTGATGTCCAGTCTTCCAACTTGTGCCACAAGTGACTCAAATTCATTCCTTTGGAGGTTTCAAAGGCTGCATTCACAAATTTTCATGATATTATTTGTTCCCCTTTTCTGTTCTAAGCTTTTGATGCTTCGATTTCTCTTTGCTCATAGGGTTGCAATGGCTCAGATTCCTGCCCATTTGAATTATTTAAGGTACAACTTCTACATTACACTAGAGGATTCAATTTACTGTTACATTGGCCATCACTTACTCGTTACACTGCGTTCCTCCAGGAAAGAATTGTTGCTCCTCACTTGAAACATGGCTACAACGCGCTTTGCAATGTAAACTTGGAACAAAAAGAGAAGAATTCTGCCCCCACCAAGTTATCACAAATGTTCAGTTGGTTTTTCTCCCTAAGAAATGCTGTTATACCCGTTCAGAACGATGAGCTATAACAACTATTGCGCCTCAATTTCAAGCGCTGGGGAACTTTGATCTGTGTTCTATAAGCTGATTCAACCAGTAGCCAGCGCGCGCCTTGGTGTGATACAATCTCCAAGGGAACTGTCTTGTATAATCAAGTTTTTCGGTGACTGGTCTAACCATAGGGTAGCCTACATGGAATGTATTCCATTACGTAGTTTATAGTTGTAGTTTTCATATCCAAAAATGTAATGCTCCATTAATCTAGGTCCTTTGATTTCCCTTTATCCTCCCAAAATTGAATTACTTTGTGGATGTATAGAACAAAAACAGTTTGCTGAAGTCCTAATTTGGCAAGTTTTAGATGCACAATTGATCTGAAGACTGACCCATGAATAACAATAGAGCTGCATTAGAAACTGGTAAAAAGCTATTGGTGTGTATGTTTGGTGTGCCTTCATTTTTGAAACTATCTATTTGACACAAATTTTCTTTTTGATTATTGAAACTCTTCAAATTTTCTTCCACATTATATTATACTTTGAAATTAATAATAGCATGGAATCTGATAGCGTGCTACACACTGTAGTATCTTTTTTTATCTACACTTGTCATCAGCAAAACAGAATCTCAACATTTTAAACATCTTCTAAGAAGCCAATCTATGAGACGGGCGGATGTAGTATAGAAGTTAATTGATTTATCTGAACTTCAGCTCGGATCCTATATATGTGCTAAATTTATTATTAATTAAATAAATATAAATAATAGATTGCTAAATTTATTATTAATTAAATAAATATAAATAATAGATTCTGAGACCAATACATCAAATGGGATGTGATACAAAGATAAATTTAGGATTTAAATCGTATAAGGAATTCTATCACATCGCAACTAACTTACTAAACATTTAAAAATATCTTTTTCTTTTATTTAGAGGATGTTTGGATTGGTTTATTTTAAGTGCTTATTGACTTTTAAGTCATTTTTTAGTTTGTATGGTCTTTGATAATGAAAAGTGCTTAAAAGCACTTATTTTTAGGCATAAAAAGTAAAAAAATAAGCCAAAAGCCAAAAGTTGGATATTTCCAACTTATAACTTTTGACTTTTAGCTTAAAACCTACTTTTTATAAGTCAGTCCAAACACCTTCTTAATGGATCTTTCAACGCATATACATGGTCTAAGGCAATGTTATAGGGTTAAGATGAACCCATAAAATCTTCATTGGCTCCTCCCCTGATTAAGAATTTCCAACTTGAACTTATAAAATTTAAATCCATTTGCCTATGTACGTGCTACCTATTAAACTAACTAAAAATTGAAAATCGTCCTAAATTCATGTTTTTTATCCTAAAATGCAAAAAAAAAAAAAAATCAATGCAAGAAATACAAGCATGCGCAAATCATGCCGAGGACGTACGGCCCGATCCAACAATATTTAAACTGTGCACTACTAGAGTGTCGAAAAAAAAATGGAACAATAATAGCAAAGGAATAACGATTGTTTATTAGGTCATTTCTAATGGGCTCACTAATTGTAGACACTTTGGAGCCCTCGCCCTAATACATGAAGATGGCGTGGAAATTAGCGCATGAAAAATAAAAATCGTCTTGGATTCCTGTTATATGGCCGTAAAATGCAAAAAGAGAGAATAAAAAAGAGGAACAGTCATGAAGAATCAATGAGTATTGTTCATTAGGTCTTTTCTGATGGACCCACAAAATTTTAGGCGATTCGAAGCCTGTCATATAAATTTATGTAGATGGTATGGACATTAGCACATGAAAATTAGATAGTCCTAAATTCTTGTTTTATAACCCTAAAATGCCATAAAACGAGGAACGGTCATGGCGAGGCAGTGACTACTATTCATTAGATCATTTTGGATGGACCCATAAAATTTTAGGCGATTCGAAGACTGTTGTCTGAATTCATGAAGATGGCGTGGACATTAGCACACAAAAAATTAAAATCGATATAAGTTCCTATTTATAGACTAAAATGCCAAAACCGAGGAATGGCCATGGCGAAGCGATGACTATTGTTCATTAGGTCATTTTTAATGGGCCCTCAAAATTTTAGGAAATTCGGGCAATCGCCCAAACTCATATAGATGGCGTAGACTATTGCAGATAAAAATGTGTGAATCGTCATAAATTCCTATTTTATGGCCCTAAAACTTCATAAAAATGAGGAACAACCATGGTGAAATAATGATCATTGTTCATTAGGAAATTTTTTATGGGCCCGCAAAATTTTAGGAGGTTTGGGGCCGGTCGCCGAAATTGAGTCATATGGCGTGGACTATAGCATAAGAAAAACTAGGAATCATCCCGAATTTCTATTTTATGACCCTAAATCACCAAAAATGATGAACGGTCAAGGCGAAGTGATGACTATTCTTCATTAGGTTATTTTTTATAAACCCGCAAAATTTTATGGGATTCAGGAGTAGTCGCCCATATTCATACCGATGGCGTGAACAATAACACACAAAAATCTGTAAATCGTCATGAATTCTTGTTTATTCGCCCTGAAATGTCAAAAAATAAAAAGTAAAGGGTTCATTTGGTCATTTTTAATGGGCACGCAGAATTCAAGGAGATTTGGGGCTAGCCGATTGAATTCATGCAGATGGCGTGGACTATAATGCACAAAAATCTGGGAATCAACTAGAATTCTTGTTTATGGCCTTACATGCCAGAAAACAGGAACGTGCATGACGAAGCAATGACCAATGTTCATTAGAATGTTTTTTATGGGACCACAAAATATTAGGATATTTGGGAAGGATTGTTCGAATTCATGCAGATGGCGAGCACACAAAAATTTTAGAATCGTCCTGAATTCCTGTTTTATGGACCTAAAACACCAAAAAATAAGTAACAGTCATGGCAAATCGATGGCTGTTATTATGTCACGCCCCAAAATCCAAGGAGCGCGACCGACGCTCAACCGGAGGACCCCAGTCAAGCGGACCTGGAATTATCTTTTCATCCCATGCGTTACCCCATAATTTCCACTATACATTATCCTTTTTAAAAAGCAATTTAAGACCTAAGCATAAACTTACCACTTGAATTCATTTCTTCTTTTTATCAATTCAAATATTTGATACCAATTACTTACAAAAATACATACAATATTTACCAACGTGGACCGCGATTCCGAACCGTACAGTTACTACCTAAAATACTTTTATACACCACCCACATTGTTTCTACAGAGCCTCTATGAATACTTGAAACTCAATCAATACTTGCCGGCGACAAGGACCCGGCTATACCTTACAATACACAATAACTCAAAAGAAGGTGACATGAACCACACATGACCCCAAGAAGAAGTGGGGCTCAATCAATGCAACTGATGGAGAGTAAAGGAGTGCTACTGCCAGTGGACTTGAATACCTGCTATAGAACCACCTACAATCATAAAACGAATGTAGCACCCCCGACAAAAGGGACGTCAGTACATTTGAATTATACTGGTATGTATGGACAAGCTTTGTCCCAAGTAAACTCAAGCCATAAACAAACAAGTCACGATAATAAAACAACCAGCAGATACACCAAGAAATAATGAAGCAAGCCAAACACGTTCCCACACTAACTTTGTTTCAAGTAGTCATCAACCCATATACAAATAGAGATCAACAAAGAAAGCAATAACCAAACACACACGGAAAGCACAATCAAGTCAAACAAAGGGACAATCAGTGCCCCACAGGTTGCAAACTCTCATGTTGTCTCCTTTCACAATTTCACATCAATGATTTCACATTTGTATTCATATCAATTTCAATGGTAATTTCGATCGCTTTCCACACTTATTACCTCGGCCACCCTTATCGTCACAACCCACACCTTATTACTTCATGTTGCGACGCGCAAACCGATACCACCGTACATGTACAATTCACAACAACAACAAGGAACAATATACAAAGATCACAACAACGACAATAAGCAGTTCACAAAGATCACAACAACATTCCTTTAAGGGGTAGCAACAATGATTCACAAGTCTATTTCCGCCAGATTCCACAATTCACAAATGTTTTATCTTACAACAATACTTGCCACAAGCCATAGATGTTAAGACATAGATGTTAATATCACCATTTTTCTAGTTGCATTTCTTACCATTTCCATACGTCATTTACTTCCTCAGCCAATACCACGTATCATAATCACAATCAAGCAAATCACACAATTTCACAATTTTACCCACGTGGATGTCACATACCACACATTTGAACACATACAAGGCGATTTTACCAGGTCAAAGTTAGCCATACATACCTCGTTTAAGCTTTCCTTAAGTTACTACGACATTTCGGAAATTCTCGCAATCCCAACCTACTTGAAACATAGCAAAATTAAACACAATTTAGGAAGACATTCGTGGTTTCAGCTCCTTGCAGCATTTTATCAAACACTAGTTGGGCGTCTTGATTTTTAATACTCTTTTACAAGATTTTCCTTCATTCCAAAACCCATTCTTTACCTATTTAGGTTCATCAATCTTCCCACAACTCTATTTGCACATGCATGCCTAAATAATACTACTATACCAAGAATCATACCTCAATGACCCATCTCACATAACCTAGGTTAGGCACCTATGGCTCCCAATCACCCTCCCATGAGTTCCAATGTATGTATCTTACATGAATATTCACCATAGAGTAGTTAGAGATGATAGACATACCTCTTGTAGTAAGAATTTTAAGAATCCCCACTTATGGTATTCTTGAAGAATTCAAGGATTTAAAGGAAAATATAAGGATTTTGAAGATAAACCCTTGTTAGTATAAGTGTTTAAGGGGTAGAAATTACTCAAAGTACTCTAAAAACCTTACCTTAAATCATAGGGATGAAGTTAGGGAAGAAACACCCTTGAGAGAGCAAGCCATAACCCCAAAAATGAGTTGGGAAAACTCTGGACCGGTCTTGGGGTATTAAAACTTTCCAGGTGCACGAAGTGTTGTCCAGATGCGCGAAGTGTTGCCCAGATGCACGAAGTTTGTCTGAGCATTCTACCTCAGATGCGCGAAGTACGCGCGAAGTAAAGTTCATGCACGTTTTCGCGCATGAGACACCTTACGAGTAAAATGATCATAACTTTCTGTATACAACTCCAAATGACGAACGACTTGTAGCGTTGGAAACTAGACTCAAAAGGATTTAATTTGATAGGTTGATCATCACACAAATCATTATATAACTGGATATATGATTGTTCAAAGTGAGATCTTGTGCGCACTCTTTTATAGTTTCGTCTAATATGCAATTTTCCATCTTGGATTAGACTTAGGTCTCTCCTTAGACCCCAAATCACTTATAATAAGACTTATACACTTATTAACATATATAATTGATATCCATAATATTATAAATTCTTATTTTCACACGAGATAAAATAATTTAGCCTACATTTGCACAACGAAATCTTAAATTACTCAAAAAACATTTCCGGGGCCTTACATTCCCCCCCCCCCAAGGATCATTCGTCCTCGAATGAGGATTGAGGTCCGTTCACTAGCCTTCCTTATGTAACTTCAGTTTGTTCACATCATGAAATATATCAATAGCCACGAATTTGGCTAACTCCGTAAATGTTCGAAAATTTCGCCAGAGTTTCCTTTGTAATATGGACATATCCACCCGTCAGAGAGCCCCCGAAACATATTTTCAAGCACCATTACACATTTTCTGTTATCCCTACAACTGTTATGCAATTCATTACCTCAATAACCTGTACATATTCATACACTTTAAACAACTTACACGTAGTTCATTCTTTTTATATCATAATTTGCACCTTGTTCAATCAAGGTCATTTAATTTCCACATAACTGAGTCATTTCAATGAGCCATGTACAATCTGGTCACTTTAACATGCCATAAATGCTTCAATTAACCATTACCAATCTACTCTATCATTAATCATTTACCTACCACATAAGTTTTACGAAATTTTCATTTACTTCAAGGGTTGCACATTACCCAAATAGCAACAACATTTGCAATCTGGCACATATTGGGAAGTTATAGCAATAAGGCAATTTCGGGAAAATTGGGTGCCTTTGCACAATTATGAACACCACCTAAAATTGCTTAAAGATAACCATTCGCACGATCACTACTAGACTTGTTCGATCAACTGGGGATATTTCTCTTTCATTTTTTTTCTGCTTCCCACATGGCTTTTTTAACTTGTTGACTTCGCCACAATACTTTAACTAAAGCAATTTCCTTATTCCTCAATTTTTGGACTTGCCCATCAAGAATAGCAACCGGACCCTCTTCATATGATAAGTGTTCACTCACCTCAATAGTCTCAAATGGCATGATGGAAGATGGATCTCAAACCACTTTCTTCAACATAGACACATAGAACAACGGGTGTACTAATGACATTTCAGGGGGCAATTCCAGCATATAAGCCACCTGCCCTTTCCTTTGAGTAACTCGATACGGCCCAACATATCTAGGACTCAACTTCCTTTTCTTACCAAATCGCATGACTCCCTTCATAGGAGATACCCTCAAGAATACCCAATCATCAACTTGAAATTCCAAGTCTCTTCGACGAACGTCTGCATAGGATTTCTGTCGACTTTGAACAGTCTTCATCCTTTCCTGAATGACTTTAACGAAGTGAGCTGATTTGGTAAGTCGATCCACTATCACCCAAATTGAGTCAAATTTGCGCTGAGTGTGAGGTAACCCTACCACGAAATCCATGTTGATCATCTCCCATTTCCACATTGGTATTTCCATAAGCTGAGTTAACCCGCCAGGCCACTGATGCTCAGCCTTTACTTTCTCAAAATTCGAACACTTAGATACAAAGTCCGCTACACCTCTTTTCATATCGTTCCACCAATAAATATCTTTAAGATCATGATACATTTTTGTAGACCCTGGGTGCACGGAATATCTAGAACAATGAGCCTCCGCCATTACCCTCTCCTGAAGCTTATCCACATCCGGAACACATATCCTTCCTTGACATAGCAATACACCATCCTCTATGGCAAGTGAAAATTCCAAAGTCTTGTTATTCACAATTGCTTCCTTTATCCGAGCCAATGCTGGATCCATAAACTATTTTTCCTTGATTTCTACCACCAGTGACGATTCTGCTCCATTATGCACCATAACATTGCCCTTGTCTGATGCCGAAATGCAAACCCCTAGAATGGCCAATTGATAAACCTCCCGAGCCAAAGGCCTCTGATCCACTCCCAAATGAGCCAAACTACCCATAGAACAAAGGCCCTCGGAAGATCCTGAAGTAGCGAAACCTACAAATAAATAAAAGAATATCTGTCAAAAGCTTCACCTCGGTAAACCTTTGGAATAAAGATCGTCAAGCCACCGACAACTCCCAGGGTTCACTAAAACAGGGGATACTCCGCGAAAGACTATTGACTGACCTGTCGAGCTGATCCGACACCAAGTGGGCCGCACCTCTGAGGACTCAATATGAAACAGAAAGGCTCGGGTAGGTTGAAAAAGCTGCTAAGAAGAAAAGTTTTCTTTTCTCTTGCGACCTTCCACGCCAAGGAGGGTTGAAGGGATCGACCCCAATAGCCTTTCACGAGGGGAAAGACCCTTTCTGACTGAGAGAGTCGTCCACCACATTCTCCTTCCCTGGATGGTACAAAATGTTCATATCATAATCATTGAGCAATTCTAACCACCGTTGTTGCCTTAAGTTCAAATCATTCTACTTGAACAAATATTGGAGACTCGTATGGTCTGAGAACACATCCATATGGACCCCATAAGGATAATGCCGCCATATTTCAAAGCAAACACAACTTCTACGAGCTCCAAATCATCTGTCGGATAATTCTTCTCGTGATTCTTGAGTTGTCTCGAAGCACACGCTATAACTTTCCCGTGATGCATAAACACACACCCCAAACCAACCCTGGAGGCATAAACTATCACCTTAACACTTTACATCATTAGTGGAACATCTTTATCATATTCCTCTTACATAAGACCTCCCACAAATTGAGTTCTACAATAATATCCATGATATGGTTACAATCTCATGTGAATAATTGCTACTAACTCTTCAAAATTCACAACAAAAGATATTACCGAATTAGTTTTCTCATATGACTTGCTGTCTCAAATGGATACCACCGGCTAACTTGCACATATACCCTGATAACACTAACTTGCACAACATTGCATCAAATGTAAGGTAACATTGTGCTCTAACTTTTCTTATCCAACCTCTTCTCCCCATATGTGCATTATAGAATTTAAGAAACTGCACTACTTCCCCTGTGAAAATTCCCACGATCCCTTTTTACGGTTAAACACCTATCAAAACATATATCAGCAATCTTTATATGTATATAATTTAGGAAGGGTCACTAGCCCGAGAGGGGCATTCTCCGAATCTTTAAATCATCCTCACTTCTTCAACAACGACTTTTGGTTTTACTCTTAAGTGTAAGACTTAGTCCACCTTATTCTATCCTCGATGAGTAACTTACCTCATTCCCCATATTGTAGCTACCAATAGAGTTCCCTGATATTGCGGCTTAGGAGTTTCCATGCTAAACACGTATGGTCCGTAACAAGTGTTCATCCTCTTTCAATCTATTCCGAACCTTTTATTTGCCCTTTGGGTAGATTGTGTTGCCTTTCCCTTATTGATCACCCTTTGGCATGGACAATATGCTAGTGCCATATTTTCTTTCTAATTCGAACTTTCATTCCCATTCTATTTTGCGGATAGTGCATAGTTAATAGCCTTATTGCCCCACACATTTGTTTGCCTCCCGTGAACTTGTAATATCATTATGCCTTGTTTAATCAGTTTGCAGTACCACAACTTCACCAACGGTATTCTCACTTCCCATTGTATGTAGACGTGAACTATCTCTAGATCCTTTAGTTGATATTTAGTGTCACTCATGTCGGTTTCATGGTTAGTCCCTTATAACGTTTATTAACACTTGTGCTCTAAGCGAGTCTACCATTCTGATGCAAGATATTTTATGATAACCATGACCATCTCAATTTAAAGGTTTTCTCCCCATTTCTTCTCACCTCATTCTTCCTAGTTAGTGAATAGCCACGCACTCTTTCAAATATTACATGGTCTCTTACCTTAGGTATTTCATTCGGATCACCTCTTAACTCTTATTGGGATATATGTAGCAAAGTGTGTTCGTCTGAATATCACTTAACACTTATCTGTTTGTAAGATTCTTTAGAGGCTCTCTATCAAGCCCCAAATATGTAACGACCCGACCCGACCCGTCGTTACGGGAGTTACTGCACCGATTTCCCCGTTTTACACTTTCATATGTTTTATTATATGTTTTTGGAGAATTGGAAGTAATTCAGATACAGTTCGGTTAGAAATGAGACAATTAATCTCTTTATGAGAAGGTTAGTTTGGAAAAGTCAACCAAATGTTGACTTATGAGTTAGAAGGATCGAAATGGATTCTCAATGATTCGACTAGTTTCGGGGGATGATTTCTGACTAAGAGCGCAATCGGAGTTGAATTGGAGGTCCGATGTAGAATTAAGCTTGAATTGGCTAAGGTTGGATATTGGCAAATTTCGGTTGATAGGTGAGATTTTGATCCGAGGGTCATAATAGAATTCTGAGAGTTGGTGAGATTTTGATTCGAGGGTCATAATAGAATTCTGAGAGTTGTTGTGGCTTCGATATGTGATTTGTGACGTGTGTGCAAAATTTTAGGTCATTCGGACGTCATTTGATTGGGTTTTTGATCGAATGCGTGTTTCGGAAGTTTTTGAAGAACTTAGGCTCGAATCCGATGTGAATTGATGATTTCAGTGTTGTTAGGTGTGTTTGATGATTTGAACAAGTGTGGATGATATTTTGGGATATGTCGGTGCCTTTGGTTGAGGTCCCGGGGGCCTCGAGTGTGTTTCGGGTTGTGATCACGCTCTTATTTGATATTTCAGTGTCGTATCTTTAGAAATAAAGGGGTACCATATTGAACAAATGAGCTTCGATTACTGTTTTGAATGAATCTTTAGATCCGTATCGTAATTACGGACCTGTATAAAAATGAATCATCGAATTTGGACATCGTATGAGGATTTTATGGTCATTTTACTAAGTTTGTCCAGAATTTTAGGATAATGACGAAATTGCTCCTGACGGCGTATTAGAAACCTGCACTATTTGCAAATCTTAAGACCTACATATCTTCTTCATTATAAGGTCAAATTGAGTGATTCAAAAGCCTAAATTCATTAGAATTTCACAAGGAATCCATTGGGCGCAGTAAAATTCGTGAACAGTATACCTATAATGAGCAGGTCGAGTTTTCTTCTAATTTTGGAACGGGAAGAAGCTTCTGAGGTGATTTTTAAGAGAGAATTCGTGGGATTTCATCAGGTAAGAGTTCTTAGACTCAGATTATGTTGTTATGATATAAAATCATAGATTAAATACTGAAAAACAAAGGATTTAAGGGATAAAAATGGAGGTTACGGCTTGAAACCTAAGAAGGTGTAAAGTTGCAATTTGAGGGGTCAAACTGACTCCGATTTTGATGAACTTTATATATACGGACTAGTGGCGAGACGAAGAATCCGTTGATATGATTTGCAGAATTTTTCAAGAAGCGGGCCCGGGGCTCGGGTTTTACCAACTTTGTGAATTTTAGTAATTTTCCAGTATTTTTGATTGGGTTATATTCTTTTGACCCATATTTATGTATTCGTTGTGATTTTGACTAGATTCGACACACGAGGCGGCAAATTCGAAGGAAAAGGCATCACGGACGAGTCCACGGCCGTTAGAGGTGAGTAGTTAGTGTATATGGTAGCCTGAGGGTTTGAAACCCCGGCGTAGCACATTGTGACGCTATTAGGGTGTGACTCGCATCCCATGGCATGTGCAGGATTGGTTATGACTGGGGATTTAGACTTGGTCCATCCCGAATTTGAATAATATTATATGGGCGGTTGAAACACACTCTGTGTTAAATATATATGTGGGCTATAAGCCATGTTTGGGGCCTTGTGCTGACATGTAGTATCCCTAGGGGATAGATATCTATGTGATAGCATGATTCGTAAAATCATTGATCTCAGTCATGGCTTGAAATCACTATTATGAAATGCTAAGTCACCTATTCTAGGAAAATTAAATAAAATTAAAGTATTTTTCATTGTAAATGAACTGGAACCTGGAAATAAATAAATTGAACTGTTGTGTGACTCATATGCATGTTGTGGACTGATGATGGATCGGGCTGCATGCCGCAGCGGATGATATGAATATATTGCGCTTGGGCTGAAGGAGCCCCTCCGGAGTCTGTACACACCCCCAGTGAGCGTCGTTGACGTTAAACGAATTGGGCTACACGCCATAGCGGTCATGTGCATTGGATTGCATTCATTCATTGTAAATTACCTGTGATATTTGTGATTTGCTGTTGTTGTTAGTTCGTGGTAGGTATCATACTGTAGTTTTAGTTTGCTCTGTGGTATTCTGTGGATTTCCTGCTTTCAGCTATTTTATATACTTTTTACTCACTGAGTACTTAGTACTCACCCCTACTCCCTGCACTTTTGTGTGTAGATTGAGGTACACAGGAGGGTTAGACGAGCATTCCAACTTATTATCAGAGTATACTTGAGTTGCTGAGGTAGCTGCTGGCGTTCGCAGGACCTAGATTCTCTCTTTGTTTCAGTTTATTTCTATATACTTCCAGACTTGAGTATTTTGATCAGTATTCCTATTAATATTCAGTTTTTATTTAGAGGCTCTAGACTCGTGACCCCAGGTCTATGGGAGTTTATTCAGTTTAGCTTCTATCTATTAGTTAAGATTCTAGCTTTATTGTTGATAATAATATTCAAGTAATTGGTTTGAGCTTCATGCTCGGGATGAGAGTGTAAATGGTCGGGCTTGCCTAGCAGTTGTGTTGGGCGCATCACGACCGGGATTGAGGTTGTGACAAAATACAATCTTGGGTTGTTGTAGCAACACATTTATTTCTCCCACTCGTTCTGGCTTTCTTAGTATCCCGGAACTTTGTTTAAATCACAAATCTATGATTAGCCCATTCTAAGAACTCGCAATCTTTCACATTTGACATATTCCTCGGGTTCCATTTCTCCTGACCTTCTAACAAGTAAAAAAATCTCTTTACAAATATACTCTTATTTTCTAGAATCGTTGACCCTATCATTCACATTGCCATGCGTGAAGAATTTACCTTCCTTAACCTTCTTGGGGTACTAGTTGTCTAGCATTAACATATCCTTTTAGAGAGTCATATTACCCATTATCTCTTTTCTAGACCACATATGTCTTCACCAAAATATTCAAATATCATAGCTACATGATCTCACTCTTGTTTCATTGTATTTAAGTGGCCTCACGATGGCCCTCCTTTCCCACATGGGGCGAATGTCCTGGATTTTGACACAAGTCTTGAGTTTAGAAACTTTAGGGACATATGCATATATATATATATATATATATATATATATATATATATATATATATATATATATATATATATATATATATATATATATATATTCGACTATTAGGGAAATTTAAGTCACCATTGTATTAATCTCATAAGTTCCCTACTCTTATTCAACCATGCAGGTATGGGATTCCAAGTTCCCACGCCTATATCCTTTATGAGTGTAATACAACTTCATACATTTCTGGGTCCTTATAAAGTTCGTAGTACAAAGGTCTTCTCACCTTGGGTCCAATTGAGTCTCATTTCATAACTTTTTACCTCATGTGAGAGACTTACACTCTCATCATTAATCTCTTGGTCATTCTCTCATATATCACGTGCTTATATAACCAATATTCTTTCACACCTTAGGATCATTTACATACTTCTCGCACTATCCACGTGTGCTATTCAAGCTTACATATCATTTATCAAATCAATGCCTCTTTGGGCGGGTAATCACTTTTAACACTTTTCTTAAATAAAGTATACTTATAGTATTATGTACTTATACGATATATCCATACTGTTTATTCAACAAGATACATGTGCCATCTCCATAATATCCATGTCTTTTCCCATTGATCATGACATATGACAACACTACATGAAATAGACGAAAAAGCATTTAAACTTACCTTGAATCTCAACGCACGAGTTAGAAAACAATCTTAAAGACAAGCTTTATCGCACGATTTGGAGTGTTGAAGAAGGGTAATATTCCTAAATGTCCATGTAGCCTCCAACTTTTAGATGTGGTCCACAACACACTGATAAGAAGGACTCTACTAGACACGGCTCCGAGACATCCTAGGACATTTTAAAACCTTAAGCTCTGATACCAAGTTTTTCAAGCCCCAAAATCCGAGGAGCGCGACCGGCGCTCAACCGGAGGACCCCAGTCAAGCGGACCTGGAATTATCTTTCCATCCCATGCGTTACCCCGTAATTTACAATATATATTATCCTTTTTAAAAAGAAATTTAAGACTTAAGCATAAACTTACCACTTGAATTCATTTCTTCCTTTTATCAATTCCAATATTTGATACCAATTACTTATAAAAATACATACAATATTTACCAACGTGGACCGTGACTCCGAACCGTAAAGTTACTACTCAAAATACTTTTATACACCACCCACATTGTGTTTACAGAGCCTCTATGAATACTAGAAACTCAACCAATACTTGCCGGCGACAAGGCCCCGTCTATACCTTACAATACACAATAAATCAAAAGAAGGTGACATGAACCACACATGACCCCAAGAGGAAGTGGGGCTCACCAATGCAACTGATGGAGAGTGAAGGAATGCTACTGCCGGTGGACTGGAATACCTGCTATAGAACCACCTACAATCATAACACGAATGTAGCGCCCCCAGCTAAAGGGACGTCAGAACATTTGAATTGTACTAGTGTGTATGGACAAGCTTTGTCCCAAGTAAACTCAAGCCATAAACAAATAAGCCACGATAATAAAACAACAAACAAATACACCAAGAAATAACGAAGTGAGCCAAACACGTTCCCACACTTACTTTGTTTCAAGTAGTCCGTAACCCATATATAAATAGAGATCAACAAAGAAAGCAACAACCAAACACACACGGAAAGCACAATCAAGTCAAACAAAGGGACAATCAGTGCCCCACATGTTACAACTCTCTTGCTGTCTCCTTTCACAATTTCACATCAATGATTTCACAATTGTATTCATATCAATTTCAATGGTGATTTCGATCGCTTTCCACCCTTATTACCTCAGCCACCCTTATTACCTCATCCACCCTTATCTCCATAACCCATACTTTCTTACATCGTGTTGCGGCGCGCAACCTGATCCCACTGTACATTTACAATTCACAACAACAACAAGGAACAATACACAAAGATCACAATAACGACAATAAGCAGTTCACAAATATCACAACAACATTCCTTTAAGGGGTAGCAACAATGATTCACAAGTCTATTTCCGTCAGATTCCACAATTCACAAATGTTTCATCTTACAACAATACTTGCCACAAGCCATAGATGTTAAGACGTAAATGTTAATATCACCATTTTTCTAGTTGCATTTCTTACCATTTCCATACGTCATTTACTTCCTCAGCCAATACCACATATCATAATCACAATCAAGCAAATCACATAATTTTACAATTTTACCCACGTGGATGTAACATACCACACATTTGAACACCAACAAGGCAATTTTACCAGGTCAAAGTTAGCCATACATACCTCATTTAAGCTTTCCTTAAGTTACTACGATATTTCGGAAATTCTAGCAATCCCAACCTATTTGAAACATAACAAAATTAAACACAATTTAGGAAGACATTCGTGGTTTCAGCTCCTTGCAGCATTTTATCAAACACTAGTTGGGCGTCTTGATTTTTAATACTCTTTTATAAGATTTTCCTTCATTCCAAAACCCAATCTTTACCTATTTATGTTCATCGATCTTCCCACAACTCTATTTGCACATGCATGCCTAAATAATACTACTATACCAAGAATCATACTTCAATGACCCATCTCACAACTTCTACAATACCAACATAACCTAGGTTAGGCACCTATGGCTCCCAATCACCCTCCCATGAGTTCTAATGTATGTATCTTGCATGAATAATCACCATAGAGTAGTTAGAGATGATAGACATACCTCTTGTAGTAGAAATTTTAAAAATCCCCACTTGTGGTGTTCTTGAAGAATTCAATGATTTAAAGGAAAATCTAAGGATTTTGAAGATAAATCCTTGTTAGTATAAGTGTTTAAGGGGTAGAAATTACTCAAAGTACTCTAAAAACCTTACCTTAGATCATAGGGATGAAGTTTGGGATGAAACCCTCTTGAGAGAGCAAGCCATAACCCAAAAAATGAGTTGGGAACACTCTAGACCGGTCTTGGGGTATTAAAACTTTCCAGGTGCGTGAAGTGTTGCCCAGATGCGTGAAGTTTTGAAAACTTCGTGCATTTTTCTGAGTATTCTACCTCAGATGCGCGAAGTATGCGCGAAGTAAAGTTCGCGCATGTTTTCGCGCATGAGACACCTTACGAGTAAAATGATCATAACTTTCTGTATACACCTCCAAATGACGAACGATTTGTTGCGTTGGAAACTAGACTCAAAGGGATTTAATTTTATATGTTGATCCTCACACAAATCCTTATATAGCTGGAGATATGATCGTTCAAAGTGAGGTCTTGTGCGCACTCTTTTATAGATTTCGTCTAATATGCAATTTTCCATCTTGGATTAGACTTAGGCCTCTCCTTAGACCCCAAATCACTTATAATAAGACTTATACACTTATTAATATATCTAATTGATATCCATAATATTATAAAATCTTATTTTCACACGACATAAAATAATTTAGCCTACATTTGCACGACGAAATCTTAAATTACTTGAAAAACATTTTTGGGGCTTACATATTATTAGGTCATTTTTAAGAGCCCAAAATATTTTAAGAGATTCGAGATCGGTTGCCGAATTTATGCAGATGGCGTGAACTATAGCACACGAGAATGTGGGAATCGTCGTGAATTCTTGTTTTATGACCCTAAAATGCAACAAAAAAAAAACTAGGAAAGGTATGGCAAAGCGATGACTAGTGTTCATTAGGTTATTTTTATGGGCCTGTAAAATATTAGGAGATTCGAGGCATAATCTCCCGGATTCATGGAGATAGGGTAGATTATAGCACACGAAAATCTGGGAATCGCCCTGAATTCCTATTTTAATGGCTCTAAAACACTAAAAATAAGGAACGTTCATGGAGAAGTGATGACTATGGTTCATTAGGTAGTTTTTGATGGGCTCACAAAATTTTAGGAGATTCGGGATCGGTCTCCCGAATTCGTGCCGATGGCATGGGCTATAGCACACGAAAATCTTAAATCGCCCTGAATCCCTATTTTATGGCACTAAAACGCCAAAAAAGAGGAATTGTCACAACGAAGCAATGACTATTGTTCATTAGGTCATTTTTATGGGCCTATAAAATATTAGGGGATTCGGTGCCTCATCTATTGGATTCATGTAGATGACGTCACGTGAGTTACCGTCCCGTTTTTCCCTTATTATGATGTTTCATGTTTCTATATTTGTATTAGAGTTTATCGGGTGATTTTGGGTTGAACCTGGTTGAAGATAAGGCATATAGCCTCTTAAAATGAAGTTTGACTTAGAAAAAGTCAACGTGAAGTTGACTTGTGTGTTACAGGACTCGGAATCGAATTTAGATGGTTTGGTTAGCTTCGGGGGATCATTTGTGACTTAAGAGAGTGATCGGAAGTAATTTTGGAGGTCCGGTGAATACGTTAGCCTATTTTGGCGAAGCTAGCATTTTGGCGAATTTCGGTTGATAGGTGATATTTTGATCCGGGAGTCGGAATGGAATTCCGAGAGTTGCAGTAACTCAGTTAGGTGATTTTAGACTTGTCCGCAAAATTTCAGGTCATTCGGACGTCATTTGGTTGGGTTTCGGATCGAATGTGAATTTTAAAAGTTAAAGTTAAACTTAAGCTTGAATTTGTTGAAAACGGACGGTTTTGATGTTAACGATAGAGTTTTGATGATTGGAACAAGTTTGAATAAGGTTATAGGATGTGTTGGTACTTTTGGTTGAGTTCCCGAGGGCCTCGGGTGAGTTTAAGGGTGGTTTCGGACAATTTCTAGGCCATTTTTAACTGTTGGTTTATGTCTGTAGTAGTGTTCTACGCGATCGCGGACAACGGGTCACGATCGCGGTGAGTAAAATGTGCGAAAAAAATTGATTAATCGCGATCGCGTGAAATTCTCCGCGATCGCGAAGAAGGAAATTTCTGTTGCATTGATCCTACTTCGGAAGCTCATAGCTTTTTATATGCAAGGAATTTTAAGGTGATTCAAAAACAAAGTTGTAGCTCATCGTGTCTAGTTTTCAGAAAGCTAAAGATATAGTGATTTGGACATCTGTGTCAAACGTTATGGACTGTAACGCCTCGACCGGTTATTTTGAGTACTAGCGCTCCGTGGAAGCCATGAACAACTTCATTTCGGGTATTATAACTTGTTTGCACGGTCGAAATCTAAATTCAGGGAGATGGAGTTGAATAATGAAAATTCCCATTTCAGAAGCTTTAAGTTGAAAGAATGAACTAGGATTGGATTTTTGAGTAAACGACCTCGGAATCAGGATCTAAAGGGTCCAGCAGGTTCGTATAATGATATCGGACTTGGGCGTATGCCTGGTTCAGGTTTCGGATAACCCGGGAGAATTTTGGCACCTATTGTGGAAGTTAGCATTTTGGAAGAAATTTTATAAGTTTGAATTGAAGTGCATTTCCTCGTTATCGATGTCTGTTTGAAATTTCGAGACTGGACGTAGCTCCGTATAGTTATTCTGGATTTGGGAGCGCGATCGGAAATGAATTCGGAGGTCCGTAGGTCATTTTGGAGTCGTTTGGGTAAAGGTAGGAATTTGAAGGTTTTTAAGAAGCTTGACCGGAAATGGAAATTTTGATATCGGGCTCGAAATACGAATTTTATGGTATGGATAGCTTCGTTAGGTAATTTGGGACTTAGGAGTGTGTCTGAAATATTTTTGTGATGAACGGTGTAGAATTACACTTGAATTGGCAAAGTTAGTATTTTGGCGAATTTCGGTTGATAGGTGAGAGTTTGATCCGAGGGTCGGAATGGAATTCCGAAAGTTTCTGTAGCTTCGATATATCATTTTGGACGTGTGTGCAAAATTTGAAGTCAATAGGATGCGATTTGATAGGTTTCGGCGTCGGAGTGTAATTCATGGTTTTAGAGTTGTTTGATGTGGTTTGAGGCCTCGAGCAAGTCCGTAATGTGTTTTGGGGTTGGTTGGTGTGATTGATTGGGGTCCCGGGGGCCTCGGGTGTGTTTCGGGTTGTGATCACGCTCTTATTTAATGTTTCAACATTGCTTCTTTGAACATAAAGGGGTACCATATTAATTAAATGATCTCCAAATTCAGTTTTGTTCTAACCATTAGATCCGTATCGTAATTTCGGAGCCATAACAAAAAGAATCGTCGAATTTGGACATCGTATGAGGAAGTTATGCTCGTTTCCGTGCCGAGAAAAGTGCTGGAGACTGTCAGAACCGCAAAAGCGGAATTTGACCGCGGATGTGGAACCGCAAAAGCAGAAATAGAACCGCAAAAGCGGTCCCGCATATGCGAAAATTATCCGCAAAAGCGGAAAATGGGCCTCGACAGTGTTTAAAACCGAGAAGTTTAGTATTTTGGGCATATTTTGAGTTCTAGAGCTCCAATTGAGGTGATTTTCACGGCGTTTGTTCTCGTATCATCAAGGAGGTAAATATCAGAACTTTATTTTGATGTTTCTCCATGATTATTTCTGCTGGTTTCTATTTTTATCCGTGTTTGGATGGTAAAAATTGGGATTTTGAGCTCTAAAGTTGAAAAATGATAAATCCTTGATTTGAGGGTCGAAATGACATGCGAATTGTATAATTTTGGTATGGTTAGACTCGTGAGAGTACGAGGGTTCTGAAAACATAAAAATATTTCGATTCCGAGCCTATGACTGCAGGGGTATTTCGGTCATTTCACCTATGTTCGCGCCATAGCTTTAATTTTATCGTTGTAATTAGTTACTTGCGATGTTATTTACACTGTGTAATTGGTTAGACTATATTCGGGCCACTCAGAGTCGGATACTCGTGGCAAGGGAGTCGTTTCTTAGCGGTTTTGTACCGAAATTGAGGTAAGTGGCTTGTCTAACATCGTGTGGGGGAACCTTCTCCCCTAGGATATTATGTGTTAATTTAAATGCCTTGTACGTGAGGCGGCGGACGTGTACATGCGCAGATTGTTGGAAACCAACTTACTTGAACTGTTCAATTCATGATATTTTGTTATTTAGCTGATTAAATTGTAACATTTATCAGATATTCGTTAGAAAAGCCTGGATAGATAGGATTTATCTGTCTAAGTGCCTTACTTGCCTTAATTGAATTTTCTTGAAACTTGTAGATACTAGTTTTGGTGTAATTGTAGTTATGTATTTCATATTTCACTGTGTTTTCCTGCTTATTATTGTGTTGGTGGACTGCGGGTTCAATTCGCGGAGATCCAAGGGCTGCGAGTTCGATTCTCGGAGACCCGGAGTTGTAGTGTTTGTGGACTGTGGGTTCAATTCCCGGAGATCCAAGGCTGCGGGTTCGATTTCCGGAGACCCGGAGCTTATTGAGATATTGAGATACGGACTGCGGGTTCAATTCCCGGAGATCCTAAGCTATTGAGAAAAGCACTGCGGGTTCAATTCCCGGAGACCTAGAGATACTGATGAAGGGACTGCGGGTTCAATACCCGGAGATCCTGAGTTGTTGGATATAGAGAGGGGATGCGGGTTCAATTCTCGTAGATCATGGACTTGCTGAATTGAATTTATGTTGTGTTGTTTACTTGTTGTTTGCTTAACTGTAGACGGTTGCAGTAATTACTTTATTGTTGTTATTTCAGACTCACTCTTATTTAAACTGCTTATTATTGTTATTATCATTATGTTATTGTCTCTTGGTAGGGCCCTGACCTTCCTCGTCACTACTCCATCGAGGTTAGGTTTGGCACTTACTAAGTACCGTCGTGGTGTACTCATACTACTCTTTTGCACACTTTTGTTCTGCATATCCAGGTACATCAGATCAGGCACATTTCAGGTGATCTAGCAGCACTTCAGGAGACTCGAGGTATGATCTGCTACGTCTGCGGATCCGGAGATTCCCCTTCTATTCTTATTAGTGATAGCAGTTATTTCCCTTATTCGCGTTGTTTAGACATTCTTAATGTATAGAGCCACAATTGTACTCTTTCTTAGTCTGTGTTGCCCGTGGGTTTTTGGGTCTTGGTAGTATGTTGCCTAGTGTGTTTTTGACGAAGTGTATGTGCCGAGCGGCACTTATTACATTTCATTTACATTATTCCGCTGTTATCTTATCTTTTGTTCATGAAATTGTATATTCCGCATCGTGTTAGGTTTACCTAGTCGCGAAGGCTCGGTGCCGTCATGACAGGTTCATGATTGGTGAGCTAGGGTCGTGACAAGTTGGTATCAGAGCTTTAGGTTCGTAGGAGTCAAGAGACACAGACCGATTATTTTGAGTCTCGCTGATCGATACGGAGACGTCTTTATTTATCTACGAGAGGCTATGTAACTGTTTAGGAAACTCTTCAATTCTTTGAATTCCTTATCGTGCGCCATTTATTCTGTTGGAGCCTATGTCATATGTTCTTTTGCATCCACTCATGTATTGAAATTGCGCACTCGGTATCAAGTATGCGCCGACGGTTCATGACGCTGCAGAGGGATTTCGAGGGGGACAAGAATTTACTCAACCATTGTTACTGCGTGTCGTCCATATCGATAATGCAAGAGAATTGAGAGATCTTCAATTGTGCACATGGGGGTGCACTAGGTTCTGACATTCGGTTGATAAGTACGGTCTTGAGAAGATTTACTTAACTGCCTAATCGTCACAGTAATGGTAGAATCACAAGGTGGAGGTAGATCTAAAGATAGTTGGTGGTAATAAAGACTATATGGTTCATATGAGATATCTATTTAGCGAAGGATTCAGCCAGCAGAGATACTGGGGGAAAATGAGTTTAACTGTCTTAAGAAGGACATGTACCAAACGAATGTCTTGCGCCGTCTTATGATGAAGACGTACGAATGTTAAAGGCTAGTATCATGGATTAGCAAGATGTATCTTATGGCTTCGTGCCAAGAGAAAGGATTTCACTATCAACGATCAAATTATGGGTCATGTGTCATATGAGATTTGGCCTGCGATGTATTTAGGTACTATTTAAAAAGTTCTTTGAAACTTGCTGATGAGTAAGAGTTGAGACTTGTATGGTATGATGTTGGGATTTTTGATGTTCCTGTGTCCATAATAATTCTACATTTCATTATCAGCAGGGGAGACTTCGGCTAAGGCTACATGATGCTTCGTAGGTGTGTGAGAATCACAGTATGTCTTAAGTTGTCGTGGTAAATAATTCTCGATGCATGGAGAGAGAAAATGTTTAGTCGTATTGGTATGAGGTCATACCCTATGATGTCAGAGTGCTAATAGGGCACAGGTGGTTATGTTCGTTGGATCAAGTGAATTGTAGTTGAATAAGAGTAAATGACTTGAGAGAATGGTTCTAATGTGTTCGAGAGTCGTGTAATAGTGGCCTTGAGCTAAGTAGGAGAGTCCCACCGCTTGCGATTGGGTTGCATGGTTAATTACCTGCGTGAATTCTGGGTATTAGCATTAATGGGCTATTGCAGCTACGGAAAAGGACCATGAGTGGTAATTGAGTATATGAATTGTTGAATGCATGTTATGGTTAGCCTTACTGGCTCATGTTCAAACTTAAGGGAAGATTCATGATTTACGCCTCGTATAGGTGCAGGTGCGAGGGAAGTGGTTCCGCTGGGGGGCTTTATCGAGAGGGTATTCATATGTTATAAAATTCGGTAGAGTTGGTTGCATACTAGGGAAAGTCAGGGCCGGATGGCTCTCAATAGCGGTCCTAGTGAATTCAAGAGGTAAAGTGTGGTGCCTGATAATACTGAGACTACAAGTACAGTTGAGAGTCAAGCTTTTGAAGCAACTTATGAAGAAAGTCTCAAAGTGTTCTATGATGTTTTGACTTGGGGTGTAGTATTTGAGTGACATGAAATGGTCGTCGTTCTTGAGATAGCATGGCCTCATGATTTAAGGTCACTTGGGGTGAGTGCGGTTGGAATAAGTTAGGTATTGAAGGGAGATATTAACATTTCTAAGGCAATCAAGGATAAACTGGAAGAAAGTAGATTGATCAGCCATAGTTGAGTTGGCATATTGGTGTCAATGATCGGTTCATGCAACGTGATCGAGCTATGCATGTGATTTGTGGCGGCGCATTTGAGGCTTGTCGGTCGCAGGGATTGATGTTATTCTGAAGTATTCTTCTGTTAGGGGCATGTTACGAGTAGGCAGATCTCGGGAAGGGTTATGGTGGCTTGGACCACTGCTTAGAGATTGGCATATTCGATGGTTATGAGAATTCACCTGTATGTTGCTATAGTTCTCCTGAAGTGAGTTAAATGAAAAGTTTTATGTGATGAAGTATTAGCCTATCGTCAGTTCTAGAGTTGTGATGGAAATCGTGCCTATCATATATCGGCATGTGAGGTGCAGTGAGTGGTATGGAATTTGAAGTAAGGACCAAGGTCGCAGTTTGGTCAATGAATTGTGATATAAAGAGCTCGGATGAGCAGGAAAGGAGTTTCAGTGTTTTGAGTAAGATGGGTATTAACGTCAGTATCACTTGAGATCGGTGTTCTGTGAGAAAGGCTTTGCATCCTGGTTAGGGACTCTTATCGCTTTTCAGCGTTAGTGCAGCCAGTGGTTTGAATATATAGGCCCGTTTAATTATTCGGAAGATGGTGGGAGCTTGTCCCACAAGAAGATTGTATAGGTGTGACATGTAGTCACTTGATTGGTTAGAAATTTAAACCAAGTATGAGGATTTTGGTGATATCATCCATTCGAGAATTTATGCCTGGAGGGCACTCTGCTTATTGGGTTATAGACCTGTGAAATATTATTGGCTTAGCTTGGCACGACCAGGATAGACTTAAGGTCGGTGGATAGATTTAAATGTGGAAGTGAGCCTTGCGTCAGGCCAGTTGTGTTTCTTCCAGCAATGCGCCCGTTATAGAGGGGTAGTCGTGGTCTTATTTCGTGGTATGTTAAATCATGTAAAGATATATTGCATCGTATGAGTTGTGAGACGGCTTGGTAAATTCCTTATGTGTTGAGGTTCCGCTCAGCGGTGATGCTATATGAGCATGATGGCTCTTAAGACTTAGATTATGTGTCGCACCTCAGTTGTGCTTGAGTTTGTAGCCTATAGCGCTATATGTTTCCTTGCGAATGATATCATGCACCTTAGTGTGCTTATGATCGATATTCAGTATTTTGATGTGATGAGCTATTTAGCTCGACGTATGGCTCCTTGTGTGAGTTATATATTTGGATCGGGTGGCACACCGCCATGGTTATATTATTTGGATCGGGTGGCACGCCGCCATGGTTATATTGTTTGGATCGGGTGGCATGCCGCCATGGGTATACTATTTGGATCGGGTGGCACGCCGCCATGGGTATATTGTTGGAATCGGGTTGCACGCCGCAACAGTGTGATGTTTATTTCAGTGTCCATAATTGCTTTTATGTGTTATGTTTCCTATTTTTCTGAGGAAGTCCATGTTAGTGTGAGAGTTGAATAGTTCTCTCTAGTGTTCGCCTTCCTTTTGTATCGCGTACGAATTAGTAGCCTACTGGCACATTGTGTCATCTTTCGGGTCTTTTGATTATGTCTGAGGTGGCTTATCGCCTGAGCAGTTCGTACTGGGTGAGATGAGTTTATTGGATTTGGGGTCAGTGCAAACTGATTATATGAAGTATATTATAGAGAAAAGATTATTCTCTGGTTTAGGACAACGTAATGGATCTTGTCAGGAGTATAGATCCAATGAATTGTTGATTCAGTAGTTAATTATGAATATCAGCTCATCTCTTCCATCGTGTCGGTGTTGTAAAAGTTAGAACAAGACCTATGTAGGTCATGAGGTGCAATGGGAGCATCTGATTCGTTGAAATTTGGCTAATTTGATCATAAGATATTATCGTGGCCCTGTGGATTTTGTGTTGCAATGTAAGAATCTAGTAAAGTTATGCAGTCATGTTTGAGGATGGCGTGTGGTGAATAATTGAGTGATCTCTTGATGAAAACATGCCTGACATAGAATTTCGGATGTTGGAATTAGGCTCTAAGACTTATTTGTTTGAATAAAAGGGGAATATCTTCAGATTATATTAGGATAATGTGCTCAGCTGAGTTCTGGAAGCACAGGAAGGTGCATAAGATGCTAAAAAATGATTTCAGACTACTCCAGTACAGTTCTCAGCACGTTCGAGGACGAACGTATGTTTAAGTGGGAGAGAATGTAAAGCCCCGACCGGTCGTTTTGAGTACTAGCGCTCCGTGGAGGCCATGAATAGCTTCATTTCGGGTATTATGACTTGTTTGCACGGTCGAAATCTAATTCAGGGAGATAGAGTTAAATTTAAATGAAAATTCCCATTTCAGAAGCTTTAAGTTGAAAGAATGAACTAGGATTGGATTTGAGTAAACGACCACGGAATCAGGATCTGAAGGGTCCAGCAGGTTCGTATAATGATATCGGACTTGGGCGTATGCCCGGTTCAGGTTTTGGATAACCCGGGAGCATTTTGGCACCTATTGTGGAAGTTAGCATTTTGGAAGAAATTTCATAAGTTTGACTTGAAGTGCATTTCCACGTTATCGATGTCCGTTTGGAATTTCGAGACTGGACGTAGCTCCGTATAGTTTTTCTGGATTTGGGAGCGCAATCGGAAATGAATTCGGAGGTCCGTATGTCATTTTGGAGTCGTTTGGGTAAAGGTAGGAATTTGAAGGTTTTTAAGAAGCTTGACCGGAAGTGGAAATTTTGATATCGGGCTCGAAATGCAAATTTTATGGTCCAGATAGCTTCGTTGGGTAATTTGGGACTTAGGAGTGTGTCCGGAATATTTTTGTGATGACCGGTGTAGAATTACGCTTGAATTGGCAAAGTTAGTATTTTGGCGAATTTCGGTTGATAGGTGAGATTTTGATCCGAGGGTCGGAATGGAATTCCGAAAGTTTCTGTAGCTTCGATATATCATTTTGGACGTGTGTGCAAAATTTGAAGTCAACCGGACGCGATTTGATAGGTTTCAGCATCAGAAATAGAAGTTGGAAACGTTAAAGTTCATAAAGCTTTAATCGGGGTGTAATTCATGGTTTTAGAGTTGTTTGATGTGGTTTTAGGCCTCGAGCAAGTCCGTAATGTGTTTTGGGATTGGTTGGTATGATTGATTGGAGTCCCGAGGGCCTCGGGTGTGTTTCGGGTTGTGATCACGCTCTTATTTGATGTTTCAACATTGCTTCTTTGAACATAAAGGGGTACCATATTGAGTAAATGATCTCCAAATTCAGTTTTGTTTGAACCATTAGATCCATATCGTAATTTTGGAACCATAGCAAAAAGAATCGTCGAATTTGGACATCGTATGAGGACGTTATGCTCGTTTCCGTGGCGAGAAAAGTGCTGGTGTCTATCAGAACCGCAAAAGCGGAATTTGACCGCGGATGCAGAACTGCAAAAGCGGAAATAGAACCGCAAAAGCGGTCCCACATATGCGAAAATTATCCGTAAAAGCGGAAAATGGGCCTGGACTGTGTTTAAAACCGAGAATTTTAGTATTTTGGGCATATCTTGAGTTCTAGAGCTCCGATTGAGGCGATTTTCACGGCGTTGTTCTCGTCTCATCAAGGAGGTAAATATCAGAACTTTATTTTGATGTTTCGCCATGATTATTTCTGCTGATTTCTATTTTTATCCGTGTTTGGATGGTAAAAATTGGGATTTTGAGCCCTAAAGTTGAAAAATGATAAATCCTTGATTTGAGGGTAGAAATGACATGCGAATTGTATAATTTTGGTATGGTTAGACTCGTGAGAGTACGAGGATTCTGGAAACATAAAAATATTTCGATTCTGAGCCGATGAATGCAGGGGTATTTTGGTCATTTCACCCGTGTTCGCACCATTGCTTTAATTTTATCATTGTAATTAGTTACTTGCGATGTTATTTACACTGTGTAATTGGTTTGACTAGATTCGGGCCACTCGGAGTCGGATACTCGTGGCAAGGGAGTCGTTTCTTAGCGGTTTAGTACCGGAATTGAGGTAAGTGGCTTGTCTAACCTCGTGTGGGGGAACCTTCTCCCCTAGGATATTATGTGTTAATTTAAATGACTTGTACGCGAGGTGACGGGCGTTTACATGCGCAGATTGTTGGAAACCACCTTACTTGAACTGTTCAATTCATGATATTTTGTTATTTAGCTGATTAAATTGTAACATTTATCTGATATTCGTTAGAAAAGCCTGGATAGATAGGATTTATCTGTCTAAGTGCCTTACTTGTCTTAATTGAATTTTCTTGAAACTTGTTGATACTAGTTTTGGTGTAATTGTAGTTATGTATTTCATATTTCACTGTGTTTTCCTGCTTATTATTGTGTTGGTGGACTGCGGGTTCAATTCGCGGAGATCCAAGGGCTGCGAGTTCGATTCTCGGAGACCCGGAGTTGTAGTGTTTGTGGACTGTGGGTTCAATTCCCGGAGATCCAAGGCTGCGGGTTCGATTTCCGGAGACCCGGAGCTTATTGAGATATTGAGATACGGACTGCGGGTTCAATTCCCGGAGATCCTAAGCTATTGAGACAAGGACTGCGGGTTTAATTCTCGAAGACCTAGAGATACTGATGAAGGGACTGCGAGTTCAATTTCCGGAGATCCTGAGTTGTTGGATATAGAGAGGGGCTGCGGGTTCAATTCCCGTAGATCCTGGACTTGCTGAATTGAATTTATGTTGTGTTGTTTACTTGTTGTTTGCTTAATTGTAGACGGTTGCAGTAATTACTTTATTGTTGTTATTTTAGACTCACTCTTATTTAAACTGCTTATTATTGTTATTATCATTATGTTATTGTCTCTTGGTAGGGCCCTGACCTTCCTCGTCACTACTCCATCGAGGTTAGGCTTGACATTTACTGAGTACCGCTGTGGTGTACTCATACTACTCTTCTGCACACTTTTGTTGTGCAGATCCAGGTACATCAGATCAGGCACATTTCAGGTGATCTAGCAGCACTTCAGGAGACTCGAGGTATGATCTGCTACGTCCGCGGATCCGGAGAGTCCCCTTCTATTCTCATTAGTGATAGCAGTTATTTCCCTTATTCTCGTTGTTTAGACATTCTTGATGTATAGAGTCACAATTGTACTCTTTCTTAGTCTGTGTTGCCCGTGGGTTTCCGAGTCTTGGTAGTATGTTGCCTAGTGTGTTTTTGGCGAAGTGTATGTGCCGAGCTGCACTTATTACATTTCATTTTCATTATTCCGCTGTTATCTTATCGTTTGTTCATGAAATTGTATATTCCGCATCGTGTTAGGCTTACCTAGTCGCGAAGACTGGGTGCCGTTCTGATAGGTTCACGATTGGTGAACTAGGGTCGTGACATGGACGTTACACTATAGGCTGTCCGAGAAGGATCTCTAATACACATGTATAAATTGGGAAGCTTATATATCGAAATGTATAAGGATTCAGGAAATGAGCAACAAATGAAAGTTATATCCCTATATGTCTAGTTTCCAGAATATCAAACCATTTGTCATTCGGAGTTGTGTGCAAAAGGTTATGACCATTATATTGAAACCTGTTCGGAGGAACCGGAATTGTGCACCGCGATCGCGAAGCATTTCCCGCGATCGCGAAGGGTAAATTTTGGGCCCAAAAATTTGTTTTCCGCAATCGCGGAGCAATTCCTGAGATCGCGATGAGTAATATGCCTGGGCAGAATATTTTAAAATATTTCATCCGCGAACCCCAACTCATTTCCACCATTTTTGAGCGAGCTTGGGAGCTTTTGTCGAGGGTTTTGAAGGGATTTCATTGGGAATCAATTGAAGGTAAGTTTTATGAGTTAAATACATGATTTAATCAAAGCATCTTCCATTAATTCTCTGAATTTGGGTAAGAAATCAAGAAAATTAGGGCTTTGAGCAAAAATCTTACAATGGGGATTTGAAGGATCATTTGTGGTCCGAATTGGGAGTTCTTGGTATGTACGGACTCGTGGAGAGACTAGGATTCCAAAAATGTAACTCTTGTAATTTTTCGAGAAGCATACCAAGAGTCGAATTTTGGCAACTTCGTGGGTTTTGGTGTAATTCGAGTTATTTCGATTGGGTTGTATTCATTTAGCCTATTTTGATGTATTCTTGTTGATGTTGATCAGATTTGGCATCTGAGGCGATTGATTTGCAAGGCAAGCACAAGGCGAGCTAGGACTTTTGCCGATTCGAGGTGAGTGGTGGTAATAAATGATGTACTGAGGGTTTGAAACCGCGTACTTGCACCATATAGTGCTATACTGAGATGAAACACGCGTCATGTGACGAGCGTGGTGGTATTGTGACTGGGGATTTGGACTTGATCCTTCCCGACTGATTGTTTACTGTGTATAATGACTGAGATTGGACTTATATCTATGTATTTGGGCTAGTAGCTGTGTTTGGGGCCTTATGCCGATCTGTAGAGTATTAGGGAAGCCTGTAGAGCTAAGTGACCCTTATACCATGTTGGACACATACACTCAACCGTATTTATAGTTGTATAGCATATCATGAACCAGTACTAGATGTGTACTCTGATTGAGACTACCTGGGGTTGAATACCCTGTTCTAGCTAAGTGGGCCTGAGAGGCCAAGTCTATATTGACTAAGATAGGGTCGAGGACCCGCTGTGAGGTATTAATATATATATCGGATCGGGATGTACGCTGCAATAATATATACATATACATATAGTGGATCGGGCTGCGCGCCGTAGCATTATATATATATATACTATATATATTCGATCGGGCTGCGCACTCTACATATTGGATCAGGCTGCATGCTGTAGCGCTATATATATTGGATCGGACTGCACGCCGCAGTATCATAGCGCTTGGGCTGAAGGAGCCCCTCCGGAGTCTGCACACACCTCTAGTAAGCGCACTATATATATTGGATCGGGCTTCACGCCGCAGCATTATATCTATATATTGGATCGCGTTGCATGCCGCAGCGCTATATATATTGGATCGGGCTGCACGTCGCAACATTATATATATTGGATCGGGCTCCACGTCGCGACATTATATATATATATATATATATATATATATATATCGGGCTGCACGCTGTAGCAGGACTAGGTCAGTGTGGGACCATTGTGAGACAGTAGTGAACTAGGATTGGACTTATCACTGTAGAGATGACTTACCTGTACGAGTACCCTTAGAACTGTTTAGTGATAGTACATGTGTTCTTACTTTCAGTTGTTATTTATTATTATTACTCACTGGGTTGAAAGATACTCACCCCACTCCCATATACTTTATGTGCAGATACATGTGTTCAGGAGGGCAGTTGAGCTACCCGCAGCTGCTACATTTCTGTTATTCTGAGGAGACTTCGAGGTAGCTGCCGGCGTCCGCAGGACCCGATCTCTCCCTCTCTATCATTTTGTCATTTACTATTCTGCCTAAACTTGGATTGTATAGGTTATTTCCATCTATTAGAGGCTCAGACTTGTGACACCGCAATTGTTGGACTGCATTTCATGTATTTCCTTTCCGCACTTGTTGTTTCTTTTAAGAATTAAGCTATTAACTTCAATGAATCAGTATTAATTAATAAATGGGTTGGTTATTTGGAAATTATGGTCGGGCTTGCCTAGCAATGTGTTTGGCGCCATCACGATCGAGGTTTGGGTCGTGACAATATAGCACACAAAAATCTAGATATCTTCATAAATTCCTTCTTTATAGCCCTAAAATGCTAAAAATGAGGAACGGTCATGGAGAAGTGATGACTATCGATCATTAGATCATTTTTTATGTGCACAAGATTTTAGGAGATTCAAGGTTAATTGCCCGAATTCATGCAGATGGCATGGACTATATCACACAAAAATCTACGAATCATCTTGAATTTCTATTTTATGGCCCTAAAGCACCATAAAATGAGGAACAATCAAGGAGAAGTAGTGATTATTGCTCCTTTTTATGGACCCGCAATATTATAGGAGATTCAGGAGCTGTCACCCATATTCATGCCAATGGTGTGGACAATAGCACACAAAAATCATAAATCGTCACGAATTCTTATTTTATGGCCCTAAAATATCAACAAAAGTAACGGGTTCATTTTGGGGTTTTTAGTGAGTCCAAAGAATTTGAGGAGATTTGGGGCTAGCCAAACGAATTCATGTAGATGGCATGAACTATACTGCATGAAAATCTGGGAATCATACAAATTTTTTATTTTATGGCCTTAAAATATCAATAAAATAGTAACTTACATGGTGAAGCGATAACTATTATTCATTAGATCGTCTTTTATGGGCCTATAAAAATTTAGAAGATTCGGGATAGGTTTTCTGTATTCATGGAGATGGCGAGCACCCAAAATTTCAGAATCATCCTGAATTCCTGTTTTATGGACCTAATATGCCAAAAAATAAGGAACAGACATGGAAAATCGATGAATGTTCTTATTAAGTCATCTTTTAACAGCCCAAAATATCTTAAGATATTCAAGATCGATTGCCCGAATTCATGTAGATGGCGTAGACTATAGCACACGAGAATTTGGTAATTGTCATGAATTCTTATTTTATGGCCCTAAAATGCCAAAAAAAAAACTAAGAACGGTCATGGCGAAGCGATGTATAGTATTAATTAGGTCATTTTTTATGGGCCCGTAGTCCCAATTTATAATATATAAGTGGACGGCGTGCCACACGATCCCAGTTCATAATATATAAGTGATCGGCGAGCCACGCGATCTCATTTCATAATATGTAAGTGGTCGGCGTGCCACACGATCCCTTTTATATTTCAACACAATAAACAACTAATCCCGGCAAGGGAATATTTCTAATATTACTAAGTCTCGACAAGAGAGCGATAACAACAACAACAATACCCCGGCAAGGGAACAATAATACAACTTTCAACAAGGTCCCGGCAAGGGATTAATCATAATTTCGTTCAATACTTTCATCTTCTACTCAACAATAATTATCATTCGAGCCAACGCTCCAAAACATTTATTTTTCATAGCTCATTCTCAGAATCTTCACATTTATAGCAATTTGTATATTAGCTTAAAAGAGTTCTAAATTATCTCACAACATGTACAACAAAGACCCACGGTCATGCTAGACTCTAGTGTATAGATGCTTGTCACTACGCCTATACACCGCACTAGATTATTTAGCAATTAGAAACCGACCTAGGGCCCGCTTGGTAAAAAAATTTTGAAAAATGTACTAACGGATTCCTCATCTCTCCACGAGTTCGTACATATAAAGAAAACCAAAATCAGAGTCTGTTTGACCCCCCAAATCGACCCCTAAAGGTCTCATAATTTTAGGCCCCAAAATCCTATTTTTCTACTGTTTTCATGATTTAAATAATGAGATTGTGGTTTATAATCACCCATAAATGAATTTTAATAATCAAATTACTTACCTCTGTGATACCTACTGATTTTCTCACTTAAAATTGCCTCAAAAGCTTCTTCCCGTTCAAAAATTAAAAAACAAAAACTCGACCTGCTCATTATAGGTATACTGTTCACATGTTTTACTGCTCCCAATGGATTTCTTGTCACATTCTAATGAATTTAGGCTTTTGAATCACTCCCATTGACCTTATAATGAAGGAGATATGTAGGTTTTAAGATTTGCAAATAGTGCAGGTTTTTAATACGCCGTCAGGGGCAATTTCGTCATTAACCTGAAAATCTGGGCAATCTTAGTAAAATGGCCATAAAATCCTCATACAATGTCCAAATTTGATGATTCTTTTTGCTACGGATCCATAATTACGATACGGATCTAATGCTTCATTCAAAACAGTAATCGGATCTCATTTGTATGATATCATTTATGCTTGAACAAACGATGTTGAAGCATAAGAAAAACGAGCACAACGCAACCCAAACCTATCCGAAACACGTCAAACGACGTCCATTTTCGACCAAACTTTACAGGAAATTTTTAAACGACATATAAGACTTGTATCGGGCGTCGGAACTAAAATATGAGCCAGATACCATACTCTTTTAATATATTTGCATTCTCATTTTCCTTAATAATTTCAGAAAAATAATTTAACAGAAAAATTCTTTTGCTCAGGTTCTAGACCTCAGATTTCGACTCCGGACACATCCCCGGGTGTCATATTTTTCTACGGACCTTCCGAGACAGTCCGATCTCGGGTCCGGGTCCGTTTACGAAAAATGATGACCAAAGTCAACTATAGTCATATTAATATCAAAATTCTTCAAATTTTTCACAGAATTCACATATTTCCACATAAAAAAATTTCGGCTATGCACCCAGATTGTGCACACAAATCGAGCCAATATAAAATGAGGTTTTTAAAACCTCGGAAGCATGGAACATATGAGGAAAATAGGTGATGACCCTTTGGTTCGTCACATTGTGACACGAAGTCAACACCATCTCGCAGTGGGAAAAAGTATTTTATTACTTTTATTGACGATATCACGAGATATTGTTATGTTTATTTACTTAGTAAAGATAAGGCAAATGATGCTTTCAAGCAATATTAGAGTGAAGTTGACACAACTAAATAAAAAGATAAAAATGATATGAAGTGAGAGGGGTGGAAAATATGAATCTCCTTTTGAAGAAATATATTTGGACAATGGCATTATTCACCAAACAACTGCCCTTACTCTCCATAATTTAATGGAATTACAGAGAGAAAGAATCGAAGATTAAAATAGATGATGAATGCGTTGTTGATAAGTTCTGGTTTACCTTGTGGGGGAGCTATTCTTATAGCTAATCGAATAATTAATTGTATACCTCATAGTAAAACACAATCCATTCCTTATGAAAAATAGAAAGGAAGGAAGCCCAACTTGAAATACTTCAAAATGTGGGGGTGTTTAGCTAAGGTACAAGTTCCTAAACCTAAAATAGTTAAGATAGGTCCAAAAATGGTTGATTGTGTATTTATTGGATATGTAACCAATAGCAAGGCATATCGTTTTATGGTTCATAAATTAGAAAATCCTGAGATTCACATTAATACGATAATATTATTAGATAATACTGACTTCTTTAAAATTATTTATCCATATAAAAAGGAAAGTGAATTGACCTACCAAAAGTCAAAATGACCTCAAGAGGAATTAATAGGTAGTATGCTTAATGATGAAAATCCGAGAAAAAGTAAACTTCAACGGACATCTACTTCATTTGGTCTAGATTTTCTGACTTTCCTGCTAGAAAATGAGCTCGTACCTTCAAGGAATCAATGTCTTCTTCAGAAGAACAATATTGGAAATAAGCTGTCAATAGTGAAATAGAATCCATATTGAGCAACCATACCCGGGAATTGGTTGATCTTTTTCCAGGTAACAAAATATTGGGTTCTAAATGGATTTTCAAGAAGAAAATGAAAGACGATGGTACTATTGAAAAATACAAGGTAAGACTAGTTGTCAAAGGATTTACATAGCGAGAAGGTCTTGACTATTTTGACATATACTCGCCGGTAACAAGAATTATATCCATTCGGTTGTTAATAGTGTTAGCTGCCTTGTATGGTCTTCAAATCCATCAAATGGATGTAAAACAACCTTCTTAAATTGTGATCTAGAGGAAGAAATTTACATGAACCCACCTTAAGGGTTTATGGTTCCGGAAAAAGAAAAGAAGGTATGTCGACTCGTTAAGTCCATTTATGGACTAAAATAAGCACCCAAGCAATGGAATGAGGAATTTGATCATACAATGTTGTCAAATGGATTTAAGATTAATGAGTGTGATAAGTGTATTTACATTAAGCATGTTCCAAATTGAATAGTTATTGTTTGCTTATATGTTGATGATATGCTAATAATGAGCAAAAACATTGCCGACATTCAAGCTACTAAACGTAAATTGCTAGTAAGTTTGATATGAAAGACTTAGGAGTTGCCGATGTAATTCTAGGAATTGAAATCCAGAGGACTCCTCAGGGTCTAGCTTTGTCTCAATCACATTACATGAAAATGGTACTTGAAAAATTTAAACACTTGGAATTTAGAAGTGCAAGAACTCTAATTGACTTAAACCATCATCTTATAAAGAATAAAGGTAAAAGCACGTCTCAATTGGAGTATGATCGTGTGTTGGGAAGATTAACGTATATCATGAACTATACACGTCCTGATACAACTTGTACAATAAGTAAACAACTTGTACAATAAGTTAGTTGATTCACAAGTAATCCCAACAAATATCACTAGTTGGCAATTAAACGAGTTCTGGGATATTTGGAATATACCTAAGACTACGCTTTACATTACAATAAATATCATGCGGTTATCGAAGGATATAGTGATGCAAATTGGATAACTGGCTCAACAAAAACAAAGTCCACAAGTGGATATATTTTTACTGTTGGTGGAGGAGCAATACCTTTGAAGTCTTCTAAATAGACGTGCATCGCTCACTCTACAGTGGAATTAGAGTTTATAGCTTTGGGTAAGATCGGCGAAGAATCCGAATGGCTTCAAAATTTCTTAGAAGACATTCTGTTCTGGCCAAAACCTTTGGCTCATATATGCATACATTGTGATAGTGAGGCTGCAAAAGGACGGGAAGAAGCGTTATGTATAACATAAAGTCTCATCATATTTGACGAAGACATAACACCGTTAGACAACTACTTTCTAGTGGAATTATCACTATTGATTATGTAAATCAAAAGATAATATGGTGGATCCGCTTAAGAAGGCTTAACTAGAGAGGGGGTTGAGAAATCATCTAAGAGAATGGGACTATGGCCGAGGACGAGTCAACATGGCGGTAACTCTACCTATAATTTTTGATATTCCAAGATCTAGGTTCAATGAGCTCAAATAAAGTTGTGATTGACCGTTTCAATATTGTCAAAGTAAAATCTTTGGTTCCTTCTCGTGATGAAGACAATGATCAGTAATAAGGATAGAACTTTACATGTTCTTTAATGATTACCTAAGTTTGATGTGGTATTTATCAAATAGTGTCAATCTAAAGGGTTACACATTTAGGAATCACCTATGTAAGTGTGAATTGGAAGTTGCTTCAATGAGAATTCTCTAGGGCCAATTCTCTACACACTTACGAAACCAGACAGTGATCATGGCTGAAACGAACACAACAATGAGAACCAAAAGATGATTAAGGGTTGGTTGTGTGACATATGATTGTCTAGGTATACACTTAAGTTCAACGGTTCAAAGATATCAAATCTACCTGTTGACCGAGTATATCCGACATATGTTCACTACGGAGAGTTCAAAGGGAAACCTACTTATCCAGATGCAATTAATCCTTACTTTCAAATCACACGACTTTCATCTATGATCATTCTTGTTAAAGCCATTCCCATTCATGTGGTGGCTTGTTGGACTTTAAGCATTAGGCTTTAAAGACTTTATGCATTGGGCTTTAAAGTCTAAGAGTGTGAATTGGGAAATGGTGGAAAATAAAGTGGAGGAAAATAAAAATTTGAATCAAGTGAGCTTTTGTCAAAAACTTTGTACCATATTGATGAAAGACAACTACACTTGTGTGTATAAATATAGGATCACTTGTTAGATATCTTACAAAGAGGTGAAGAGAATGAACCATCACGCCGTCGTCGTCATCGTCGTCGCTCGCTCGGCTCAACTTTGGCTTGGATTTGGATTTGTCAAATGATCGATCGATAAGATTATTTTTTGGACAAAATTTATTTAATAATTAATTAAATGTCAGTTCGTTCATTAACGAAATTAGCTGGAATTAAAAAAAATGCCGCATTTACTAAACGTTACTTTCCCTTCTGAATAGACACTTTTTCCTGAACAGATATCACACCTGTTCCGATAATTGCCTATAAATTCTGAGGCATGGCTTCTTTTTCCACTCACTGGAAATTGAGAATTTTCTTCTAAATACTGCATTCAACTTTGCAGTCTCTCTCTCCCAAAATTCGTAAGTGTGATTTTGCTCCGTTCTTTGAGTGCGTTGGTATCCTGCAGTTTGTGTTGCCACTGTTACAAGAAGGTTTATTTTGTTTCATCTTGGGAGGATTTAATCTATTACCTTGCCAACGTGCGAGGGAGTTAAAAAATTTTAAGAATGCGCAAGCAAATTGTGGACTCGAAATATTTCTTATAGTTTACTATTTTTCCAATTTTTTTATAACAATCTTTCTAATTTTGTATTTTAACACAGTAGCGACAACAAAAATTGTTTGATGATGTAGAGTGTGGAGTGAATATTAGTCGGATAGGAAATAACGTGCCATGATATCAAGAATATCTTAAGGATTTTTCCTTACTTCGATTGAGTGTTACGTGCTCTTCGCAAAAGACATGTGTTAGAGGGATTATCAAGAGTGTGAGCACGTAATTTTTACCCTATATATGAGTTATTCCCATAAAATTCAAATAAAATAATTTTTCCTTGTTTTAAATAATTTGTGTGAATTCTGTGTTGATTGTTTGCATGTTATTTGCGTGTGATAAATAAAAATACAAAAAAAAAAGTGTGCATTTTGCATTTAGTAGGTATTAATTCATTTTAACAATTTAAAGAAAAATCAAAGTAGCATTTTTGTGTTTTCATTGAAAAATGGTCAAATAAAGTTAATTAGCCTATCAAATTTAATAAATCCAAACTAAATACAAATAGGAAAAATTGTAGAAAAATACAAAGGAAAATTGAAGTACAACATAAATACAAAATACAAAAAGAAAATACAAGAAATTAAATAAAATAAACAAGGAAAGAATTAAAAGAAAATAATGGTCTTAATTAAGAGACCTACATTGGGTTAATTAACCCAAATCCCTTCAGCATCAGGCCCAAACGGACAAAACCCAGCCCCAGGCCCAAATGTTAATCACCCAGTCCGATTTTGAAAGAAACCAAAACGACGCCGTTTGAGCATCGTTCAATCCCAGTCGTTGAAATGCCAAATCTAACGGTCCTGATTCAACCATATGTAATTAATATTAAACTCTAAAATCACTCTCTTCTCTTCTATTCATAGACCCGTTACAGACTCCTCATCATTCACACACCTGTCATCCTTCCATCTCCCCTGTCGCCGCTAGGGTTCCGCTGTGTATGGCGGTGGCAGGTCTCCGTTACCGACCAAATTAACACCAAAATGTTCCTCCTCATCTCCCCATCATAGATCCAACATTGGTTTTCTTCAAATACCAACCGAACGCCTAAAATATTGAAAACCCTAGGCGCCGCCACCACCCAAAACCGCCTCAAACTCACACCCAGGGTTCTTTTTCATCTCCTCAAGCCTTAGAAGTCACTAGAAGGCCTCGAATGAACAAGAATGGCTTGAAAGTGAAGACAACTTCAAGAAAACAATTAAAAGGGGATTTTTTTGAATCAAGAAAAGAGAAGAAAGAAAGGAAAGAAGAAAAGAAGAACGAAAGAAAACTAATTTTTTATCTTTTATTTTTGACCCATTTTTTAATGCATATTTTTTATTTTCTGTTGATCAAAGTCTGCTTCTTCTCATATTGTTTCTGTTAATTTCTGTAAAATAAGCATGCATTTTGGATTAGTCTTTCTACTTCATTGTTAATGCGTTTTGGATTTCTGTAAGACAAGAATGGCTTGACTGTTAATGCGTTTTTCGGATAAATGTGTTTTGAATGCATGATTGATTTTATTATGCTGTTTTGTTTTAAATTAGTCTTCAATAATAGTAGTAACGTTTTTAAGGGAAAATACATGTATAAATTTGGTTAAAGACTGTTAGTTCATATCCTTTGGTTCTTAATTCGATTAATTAGATTAATTTTGGGTTTCAGTTTTGTCATGACTAATTAGTGTTAAATTCTAGTTTTAGTATTTTTTTTTAATTAACACCTAGGGTCTGATTGGTTATAACGGTGATTAGTAATTAATTTCGATTATAAGATTTGTTCCTTAACAATCATAGGTTTACATATGTCGATAGTTAAAATCACACACTTCGTATCCACCTAAGGTGCTTACTTGATAGATTCAATTACGATTAAATATTCTGATTAACAAGATTCAACCATCTATCAATTTGTTCCCCTAAGTCTTATTAATTGAATGATTAATCATAAAGTGGCTATGTTTGTTAGACTGCCTGATGTTGGCTATTGCTGTAATGTGATTTTGATTATTGACTATTCTGAATTTTGATTAGTTAAAAGGGCCAATTGATTAATTAGACTAATTACCTAGTTGTGGCTATTTAATAAATATAATTCTGAAAATTGGTCAAGTAAAATATAGGATTTAGAAATGGTTTAATGGTAATAATACTAAAAGGATATGGGGTACAATTGGGAAATGAATTGGTATAACTGTTATAAATATAGAGGATTAAGGGCAGTTTGGGCATAAAAAGGGTAAAATCAGTAGTTTCCCTACACAAGTAGGGGTACAATAGGAATTCTAAAGAAGTGGAATATGGTAGAATTAGCTAGAATGTTCTAAATGGGGCTATAGTGTAAACTTTAAATAAACACATGCACTAACTTGTGCAACAAACTAGAAATTAGAGGGTTAATAAAGAAATAATTCAAAGCTGAAATTCCCTCCCATTTATGCCTATAAATATGCAGTAATTCTGCAGAATATGGAAAAACTTTTGAACCTAGAAAACTTTTGAACCTAGAGAACTTTTGGAACCTTAGGAAAAACTTTGAACCTTATAGATTTTTGAATCCTATTAAGCTTTAGAAAACCCAGAAAAATCATAAAAATATATCTGTTGTTTCTGAAAATCTGAAATAATACAACTTCAAATCCAAAATCAATAATAAATCAGTTATTGTCCAATGAAGATCCTCAATTAAATGTCAAATTTGATTGGATTTAGATAAGTTGAAATTCAATTGAGTTATACTTGGAGTTAAATTGATTTTTTGCTGAAAGTGTTCAAACATTCCTGGGCTATTTATGTTCAGTGATTGCTGCTGTTGATCTCACTGCTGATTTCTACTCACTACTGATTTGCTGTGATTGTTATTGTTGAAATTGTTGCTGAATCACATTTTTTCTATTGTATCTGCTAGATCTAATAGATCTGTTTCATTTGCTCCATGTACACATTCTGTAAATTTCAAGCTTGCGGAAATGAAGTGAATGCTATTTGAAGTTATTATGTTGAAGTTTTCATTTCTGTTGTTTTTTAATACTTTGTAAAAGTGATGTATTTAGATGCTTTTCATTCCTGTTTTTTGTGTATGATTTGTTAATTAGACCAATTCTAAAAACTGTATAATGAGGACTATAAACACTATACTGCAATTACTCGTATATGTTATACAGAAATGGAAGGTTGTAGTTTATTCTAAAACTGTTTTCGTAATAGAACTAAAAAACTATAGTTTGGTTTGTTAGTTTGAAACAAGTTCATAAACAAAAATGATCAATTAAGTAGACTTTGTTAGAATTGATTTGTATAATTTTCAGTTAAATAACAGCTCAATAGAAAGCATGATTCATGATGTATCAACCTGATTAATATATGTTATAATACACTCAGTTTAATTCTTACATTTTCAGGAAACTACTTACGTTAAAATGGAGTTTTAGCATCATTAGTATTAGGTCAATATTATAATTGTAACATGTCATTAATAAATTAGGTTAAGTCACGTTAATTGTAATGACCCGACCAGTCGTTCTGAGCTCCGGCGCATCATTCAGCAGATTGAGGCCATGAACAGCTTCATCTCAGGTATATTGACTTGTGTGTATGGTCAGAATTAAAATTTAGGAAGTTTGGAGTCAAATCTAAATGGAAATTCTCATTTTGAAAGCTTAAAGTTGAAGAAATGAACTAGGATTGGAATTTCGATTAAATAACCTCGGAACTGGGATCTGAAAGTTCCAGCATGCCTGTACGATGATTTTGAACTTGGGCTTATGTCGAATTTTGTTTTTGATAACCCGTGAGCATTTCGGCGTATATGGTGGAAGTTAGTATTTAAGAAGAATTTCATAAATTTGGGTTGGAAGGCATTTTAGAGTTATAGATGTATGTTTGGGATTTTGAGTTTAGGAATATATCCTAATGGTGATTTTGGAGTTGGGAACGCGATCGAAAGTGAATTCGGATGTCCGGAGGTCATTTTGAAGTCATTTGGCTAAATATAGGAATTTGAAGGTTTATGAGAAAATTTGACCGGAAGTGAAAATTTTGATATCAGGGTCGGAATGCGATTCCAAAAGTTGGTACAAGTCCGTAATGTCGAACGTGACTTGTGTGCAAACTTTGAGTCAATTCAGATCGATTTTGGTGGGAAATAGGAATTAATCTCTTTAAGGAAAGCTTAAGTTGGAAAAGTCAATGAGTTAGAGGGCTCGGAACTGAATTCCGATGATTCGGTTAGTTTCGGGGGATGATTTAAGTCTAAGGAGCGCAATCGGAAGTAATTTTGGAGGTCCGGTGAAGAAGTTAGCCTATTTTGGCGAAGTTGGAATTTTGACGGAATCCGATCGATAGGTGAAATTTTGATACGGGAGTCGGAATGGAATTCCGACAGTTGCAGTAGCTCGTTAAGTGATTTTGGATATTTTTGCAAATTTTCAGGTCATTCTAACATCGTTTGGTCGGGTTTTTGATCGAATGTGAATTTTGAAAGCTTAAGTTTATGTTTGTATCGAATTCTAGGATTTTGGTGATTTTTTATATTTAAGGTAGCGTTTTTATAATCCGAGCAAGTTTGAATGAATTATTAGGTTGAGTTTCTGTTTTTGGTTGAGGTCCCGAGGGCCTCGGGGTGATTTCGGATGCCTAACGGACAATTATTGGTTTTGGAAAAAGCTGCTGAAATGCAGCAGATTTTCAGCGCTAGTAGGATACTTTGAGAGCTCATATCGTGTAATCTATTAGGAATCCCAAAAGGTTCTAAACATGAAAGGTGTCGACCTTCATGTCTAGTTTCTGGAAAGCTAAAGAACTCGTAGTTTGGACATATGTACTAGAAGTTATGATCGACGGAAAATGACTGCTGGAGCAATAGGATGTACAACTTGTATAGCGCAGGTGCAAGGTACAACTCGACGAAGCACAGGCAGATTCTTTATTACACGAAATTGGTTTATTTCTTTCATTTATCTCATTTGGTTTGGATGATTTTGGAGAGCTTCAAGAGAGGATTTTCATCATCAATGTGAAGGTAAGTTATCCCCACCTATTTTGAGTTAAGTACATCAATTATGTATGGAATTGGGCATGAAAATTGTAGAAAAATTGAGGATTTAAGCCTAGAGATTTAAACATAAGATTTGGTAATTTAAGGGGTCAAATAAACTTCAATTTTGATGAACTTTATATGTACGGACTCGTGGCGAGATGAGGATTTTGAAAATATGAGTTTCATAATTTTTCGAGAAGCGGTCCCGGGGCTCGGGTTTTGGCAACTTCGTGTTTTTCGACTCCTTTCGATTGGGTTATGATTCATTAGCCTATTTGGATGTATTATTATTGGTTTTGATCAGATTTGGCACCCGAGGAGGTCGATTTGCGAGGAAAGCGCAAATCGAGCTAGGACTTCTACCGGTTCGAGGTGAGTGGTGGTAGTAAATGATGTACTGAGGGTTTGAAATCCCGTACTTGCACTATACAGTGCTATGTTGAGATGAAACATGCGTCATATGATGAGCGTGGTGGCATTGTGATTGGGGATTTGGACCCGGTCCTTCCCGATTGATAGTTTATTGTGTATTATGACTGAGATTGAGCTTATAACTGTGTAATTGGGCTAGTAGCCATGTTTGGGCCCTTGTGCCGATCTGTAGAGTATTAGGGAAGCCTGTAGAGCTAGGTGACCCTAATATCATGCGGGATACATACACTCAGCCATAATTATAGCTTTATAGCATATCGTGAGCTAGTACTAGATGTGTACTTTGAGAGAGACTACCTGGGGTGGGATTCCCTATTCTAGCTGAGTGGGCCTGAGAGGCCAAGCCTATATTAATTGAGATGGGGTCGAGGACCCGCTGTGAGGTATCGATATACCTATCTATTGGATCGGGATGCACGCCGCAGCATTATATATATATATATATTGGATCGGGCTACACGCTGCAGCGCTATATATATTGGATCGTACTGCACGTCGCAGTAATATACATGTGGATCGGACTATACGCCGCAGTATTATTGCGCTTGGGCTATAGGAGCCCCTTCGGAGTCTGCACATACCCCCCAGTGAGCGCAGTTATATATTATTGGATCGGTCTGCGCACTGTAGTAGTATATCTATATATATTTTGGATCGGACTGCAGGCCGCAGTGATATACATGTGGATCGGGCTGCACGCTGTAGTATCATAGCGCTAGGGCCAAGGGATCCCCTCGAAGTTTGTATACACCCCTAGTGAGCGCCGTCGATGTTAAATGGAGCGGGCTGCACGCCGAAGCGTTATATATATTGGAGCGGGCTGCACACTGCAGCGTTATATATATTGGAGCAGGCTGCACGCCGCAACATTATACATATATATTTAACTGGGTTGCACGCCGCAGTAGTTTGAGTGAGGACTAGGTCAGTGTGGGACCATTGTAAGACTGATGTGGACTCGAAATGGGATTATTAACTGTAGAGACAACTTACCTGTGAGGTTACCCTTAGGTATACCAATCCTTTCTTGTTACTATTGGGGGTTTGGAGACCCGAGTTGACTTATTACTATTGGGCATGGTGGATTTCGACGTGATTCTAGGCATGGATTGGTTATCTCCTTACCATGCGATTCTGGACTGTCATGCCAAGACAGTCACATTAGCTATTCCAGGTAATTCGAGGATCGAGTGGCGTGGCGTGTCTGATTATGTATCCAACAGAGTGATTTCCTTCCTAAAAGTCCAATGAATGATTGGGAAGGGTTGTTTATCTTATTTGGCCTTCATTAGAGATGTTGAGGCTGAGACACCCAGTCTTGATTCGGTCTCCATTGTGAGGGATTTCCCAGATGTATTTCCAGCAGACCTGTCGGGCATGCCGCCGGACAGAGATATCATGATGACTCGGGAGAGGGTTTTAAGTCGTACATTTGAGGATGCTGTGGATATTTCTCGCGACATAGAGACAGATCGTCGCAGAGAGCGGGATGAGAGGGAGGCCAAGAGGCCTCGAGGAGCAGCTAGTTCCAGTGGCACTCAGACCAGAGGCCAGAGTCAGCAGAGCCGAGGTCTCTCTTTCAGATCTTCGCAGTCGGGTCGCTCAGATCATCGCAGATGGTCTTCTAGACAGGGTTATCATGGTTCGCACCAGAGCCAGCCATCTCTCAGTGCCATGCCAGCTCAGAGTTCTTCACAGGCCCCATCTGCTCCGGGTTCATCTCGGCCTAGTTCATCAGCTGGCCACTCCATCGCATGGGTCCTTATCAGTCTCAGTCCTCAGCACCGGGGAGTTGCTACGAGTGCGGAGAGTTTGGGCACCACCGTAGGGAGTGTCCCCTCCTTGTTTCCAGATCTTATCAGCAGAGGGGGCAGCCCTCGTCATCCGGTCCTTCTGCTTCAGCACCCGCCTCGCCAGCTAGGGGTGAGGGTCAGACAGCTAGGGGTCGCTCTCGAGGGGGAGGCCGATCAGGCGGACATGCTAGATGCTATGCTTTTCAGGGCCGATCTGAGGCCGTTGCTTCTGATGCTGTCATTACAGGTATTATTTCAGTCTGCCACAGAGATGCCTGAGTATTGTTTGATCCCGGTTCTACTTATTCTTATGTGTCTACATATTTTGCTCCTTATTTGGGCACGACCCGAGGGAGTCTTGAGCTGCCAGTGCACGTATCTACCCCGGTAGGGGATACTATTGTTGTGGACCACGTATACCGGTCTTGTTTGGTCACTATTGGAGGTCTGGAGACCCGAGTAGACCTGTTGCTTCTCAGCATGATTGATTTTGATGTTATATTGGGCATGGAGTGGCTATCTCCATGTCATGCTATTCTGGACTGTCATGCTAAGACAGTCACTTTGGCTATGCCGGGCATTCAGAGGATCGAGTGGCGAGGCACGACTGAGTATGTACCTAGCAGGGTAATATCTTTCCTCGAGGCCCAACGAATGGTTGGGAAGGGATGTCTCTCTTATTTAGCATTTGTGCGGGAGGTCGAGGCCCGGACTCCCAGTATTGATTCTATTCCCATTGTGCGAGATTTTCCTGATGTGTTTCTCTCAGACCTGCCGGGCATGCTGCCGGACAGGGATATTGATTTTGGGATCGATTTGGTGCCAGGCACTCAGCCTATTTCCATTCCTCCGTATCGGATGGCACCAGCTGAGTTGAAGGAATTGAAGGAGCAGCTCCGGGAACTCCTAGATAAGGGGTTCATTCGGCCGAGTGTGTCGCCGTGGGGTGCACCGGTCCTGTTTGTTAAGAAGAAGGACGGATCTATGAGGATGTGTATTGACTACAGGCAGCTAAACAAAGTAACAGTGAAGAATAAGTACCCTCTGCCTCGTATTGATGATTTATTTGATCAGCTCCAAGGAGCTAGGGTGTTCTCGAAGATTGATCTTCGTTCAGGCTACCATCAGCTGAAGATTAGAGAGTCTGACATTATGAAGACTGCATTCCGGACCAGATATGGTCATTATGAGTTCCTTGTGATGTCTTTTGGGCTGACCAACGCCCCAGCAACATTTATGCATCTGATGAAGAGTGTATTGAGGCCGTATCTTGATTCATTTGTGATTGTGTTCATTGACGACATTCTAGTCTACTCTCGTAGCCAGGAGGAGCATGCTCGGCACTTGAGTATTGTGTTGCAGAGATTGAGAGAAGAGAAGCTGTATGCCAAGTTCTCCAAATGTGAGTTTTGGCTTGAGTCCGTGGAATTCTTAGGACACGTGGTGTCCTGTGATGGTATTCAGGTAGATCCGAGGAAGGTCGAGGCAGTTCAGAGTTGGCCCAGACCGACCTCAGTTTCTGAGATCCGTAGCTTTCTGGGATTGGCAGGGTATTATCGCCGATTCGTTCAGGGATTCTCTTCCATTGCTTCACCCTTGACTAGATTGACTCGGAAGGGTGTTCCTTTCTTATGGTCCAAGGAGTGTGAGGAGAGCTTTCAGAAGCTCAAGGCAGCACTGACCACAACACCAGTTTTAATTCTGCCGTCAGCTTCAGACCCTTACACTGTGTATTGTGATGCCTTAGGAGTGGGCATTGGTTGTGTGTTGATGCAGGAGGGTAGGGTCATTGCTTATGCTTCTCGTCGGTTGAAGCCCCACGAGAAGAACTACCCTGTTCATGATTTGGAGCTAGCAGCCATAGTTCATGCTTTGAAGATTTGGAGGCATTACCTGTATGGTGTCTCCTGTGAGGTGTTCACGGATCATCGCAGGCCTTCAGCACTTATTCAGACAGAAGGACCTTAATTTGAGACAGCGAAGGTGGTTGGAGTTGCTTAAGGATTATGACATCACTATTTTGTATCATCCGGGAAAGGCCAATGTGGCGGCCGATGCCTTGAGTCGGAAGGCGGATAGCATGGGCAGCCTAGCTTTCATCCCAGTTGGGGAGAGGCCATTTGCTTATGATGTTGAGGCCCTAGCCAATCGGCTAGTGAGATTAGATATTTCGGAGCCGAGTCGGGTGTTGGCTTGTGTTGTTTCTCGATCTTCCTTATATGATCGCATCGGGGAGCGACAGTATGATGACCCACATTTGCTTGTCCTTAAGGACAGAGTGCAGCATAATGATGTTAGAGATGTGACTATCGACAGTGATGGTGTTCTGAGGATGCGGGGCCGTATATGCGTGCCCAATGTTGATGGTTTGCGGGAGTTGATACTTGAGGAGGCACACAGTTCGCGGTACTCTATTCACCCAGGTGCCGCAAAGATGTACCAAGACTTGAGACAGCACTACTGGTGGAGGAGAATGAAGATGGATATTGTTAGGCATGTAGCTAAGTGCCTCAATTGCCAGCAGGTCAAATATGAGCATCAGAGATCGGGCGGTGTTCTTCAGCGTATGGTTATTCCCGAGTGGAAATGGGAGAGGATCACCATGGATTTTGTTACTGGGCTACCTCGGACAGCGAGGAAGTTTGATTCTGTATGGGTGATTGTTGATCGACTGACTAAGTCCGCACATTTCATCCCAGTTAGTACTACTTACTCATCGGAGCGGTTGGCGGCGATCTTTATTCGGGAGATTGTCAGGTTGCATGGGGTCCCAGTGTCTATTATATCTGACAGAGGCACTCAGTTCACTTCTCAGTTTTGGAGAGCATTTCAGCGAGAGATGGGTACGCGGGTTGAGTTGAGCACCGCATTTTACCCCCAGACAGACGGACAGTCTGAGCGCACTATTCAGATCCTGGAGGATATGTTGCGGGCATGTGTGATTGAATTTGGTGGTTCATGGGATGAGTTTTTGCCACTTGCTGAGTTTGCCTACAACAACAACTACCAGTCGAGTATTCAGATGGCCCCGTACGAGGCATTGTATGGCCGACGGTGTAGATCTCCCGTCGGGTGGTTTGAGCCTGGTGAGGATAGATTGATAGGGACTGAGTTAGTTCAGGATGCTCTCGATAGAGCAAAGTTGATCCAGGAGAGGCTTCGCACAGCACAGTCTCGCCAGAAGAGTTATGCAGACCGTAGGGTTCGAGAGTTGTCTTTCATGGTTGGTGATAGAGTATTGCTGAAGATTTCACCCATGAAGGGTGTCATGAGGTTCGGGAGGAAAGGGAAGTTGAGTCCCAGGTACATTGGTCCTTTTGAGATACTCAGGAGAGTTGGAGAGGTGGCATTTGAGTTAGCCTTGCCACCCAGCTTATCCAGCGTTCATCCAGTATTCCATGTGTCTATGCTCCGGAAGTACTTCGGGGATCCGTCTCATGTATTAGACTTCAGTACCATTCAGCTTGATGGTGATCTATCCTATGATGTGGAGCCTATTGCTATTTTGGGTCGCCAAGTAAGGAAGTTGAGGTCGAAGGAGATTTCATCAGTTAAGGTTCAGTGGAGAGGTCGACCCGTAGAGGAGGCTACTTGGGAGGTTGAGCAGGAGATGCGGAGCAGATACCCTCAGCTATTTGAGACTTCAGGTATGTTTCTTGACCCGCTCGAGGACGAGCGTTTGCTTAAGAGGGGAGAATGTGACGACCCGGCCCGTCGTCATGGGAATTACCACCCCGTTATGTTGTAATTACATAATTCACGCTTTTATATCAGTGTTAGAGTGTATCGGGGAAGTTAGGAGTGAATTGAAATGAAAATGAGGCATATAGCCTTTTTGAAGGAAACTTGAATAGGGAAAGTCAACCTATAGTTGACTATTTGGTTAGAGGGCTCGGAATCGGATTCTGATGATTCGGTTAGTTCCGAGAGGTAATTTGTGACTTAGGGGAGCGATCGGAATTGAATTTGGAGGCCCGGTGTAGAAATAGGCTTGAATTGGCTAAGGTTGCATTTTGGCAAAATCTGATCGATAGGTGAGATTTTGATCCGGGAGTCGGAATGGAATTCCGACAGTTGCAGTAGCTCCGTTAGGTGATTTTGGATGTGCCTGCAAAATTTCAGGTCATTCGGACGTCGTTTAGTCGGGTTTTTGATTGATTGTGTAATTCGGAATGTTTTAAGGAATTTAGGCTTGAATTCGATGTGAATTATGGGTTTTGATGTTATTAGACGTGTTTTGAGGATTGGAGCAAGTTTGAATAAGGTATTAAGATGTGTTGGTGTGTTTGGATGAGGTCCCGGGGGCCTCGGGGTGTTTTCGGATGGCTAAACGGGAGAAAATGTGGAAAATTGCAGACTTGTGTTCTGGTTCTGTTGTTTTCGCTCCTGCGGAAATGGGGGCGCAGGAGCGAGTCCGCAGAAGCGGACGAGAAGGCGCAGAAGCGGAGGAGACCGCTGAAGCGGAGCTTGGCTCGCAGGGGCGGCTTCGCTGGTGCGAGAGGGATATCGCAGAAGCGGTCTGGAGGCTTGATGGAGAAGACCGCAGAAGCGGATTGTGGATCGCATAGGCGAGTCCGCTGGAGCGGACTCTTGATCGCAGAGGCGGAAAGGACCGCAGGGGCGGAAGAATTTCCGCAGAAGCGGACCCGCAGGAGCGGTCCGTGTATCGCAGGAGCGGAAATGGCCAAATAGGCCTGGGTTCGCAGAAGCGACCAATTGGTCGCAGAAGCGGTTCCGCAGGGGCGGAAAATGGTCCGCAGAAGCGAAAATCGCAGTGAATTAATTGTATCAGAAGTTAGAAAATTTCAGAAATATTTCACACATTGGGTCTCGGCTTAAGGAGGCGATTTGGGCGATTTTGAAGAGAAACTCAAGGGAAATCATCAGGTAATCAACTATGGACTTAAACTATGATTAGTATTGATAATATTATGCAAGTATATCATGAAAATGGAGGGATTTGGGGTGATTCATGGAAGATTTAACCCTAGGCTTGAACTTTAGAAAATCAAGGTTTTGAATGGGCAAATGGAGTCCGAATTGGGTAAATTTGATATGCCTAGACTCGTATTGAGACGAGGGTTCCGAATATATAACTTTTATAATTTTTCGAGAAGCGCACCAAAAGTCGAGTTTTGACAACTTGTGGGTTTTAATATAAATTGGGTTATTTCGAATGAATTTCGTGAAATTAGCATATATTGATGCATTCTCTATGATTTTGAGCAGATTTGGCACCCGAGGAGATTGATTTGCGAGGCAAGCGCAAGGCGGATTGAAGCTTCTACCGGTTCGAGGTGAGTGGTGCTAGTAAATAATGTACTGAGGGTTTGAAACCCCGTACTAGCACTTCACAGTGCTATGTTGAGATGAGACACACGTCTTGAGACGAGTGTGGTGACATTGTGATTGGGGACTTGGACTTGGTCCTTCCCGGCTAATAGAATACTTTGTTGTATGACTGCTAATGAGATTATAACTGTACAATTGGGCTAATAGCCATGTTTGGGGCCTTGTGCCGATCTGTAAAGCATTAGGGAACCTATAGAGCTAGGTGACCCTTATATCATGTTGGAAACATACACTCAGCCATAGCTCTAGCTGTATCGCATAATATGAGCCCGTACTAGATGTGTACATTGAGAGAGATTATCTAGGGTGGAATTCCCTGTTCTAGGCTGAGCAGACCTGAAAGGCCAAGTCTATACCGATTGAGATGAGATAGGGTCAAGGACCCACTATGAGATGTTATATTGGGCCTGAAAGGCCAAGTCTATATTGACTGAGACAGGGTCTAGGACCCACTGTGATATATTATATTGGGCCTGAGAGGCCAAGTATATACTGACTAGATCGGACTGCACGCCGCAGTAATATACATGTAATATACATGTAGGACGGACTGCACGCTGCAGTATTATTGCGCTTGGGCTGTAGGAGCCCCTTCGGAGTCTGAGTCTGCACACATTCTCAGTGAGCACTGGTGTATATCATGGGACCGGGCTGCGCGCCGCAGCAGTATAAATATATATACATATAAATATTGGATCGGACTGCACGCCACAGTAATACATGTGTGGATCGGCCTGCACGCCGCAGTATAATAGTGCTTGGGCCTAGGGAGCCCCTCCGAAGTCTATATACACCCCTAGTGAGCGCCGTCGACGTTAAATGGAGCGGGCTGCGCGCCGCAGCGGTATATGTATTGGAGCGGGCTGCACGCCGCGGCATTATACTTAATCATATCCTATTATCTACTTAAATACTTATACATTATAGACATAGGTATGTGTCTTTATATGTTGAGATGGCCGTACACCGTAGGGGTACGAGTGAGGGTTGGATCAGCGTAAGAATCTTGTAGAGATAAACGTGGATTGGAGATTTGAGTATTACTATAGTGATGACGTACCTGTGAGGGTTGCCTTAGAACTGCTAAGTGATAGCACAGGAGTTCTTACCTTCAGTTATTATTTATTATTGTTACTCACCGAGTTGAAATATACTCACCCCACTCCCCTGCACTTTCTGTGCAGATCCACAGGTGCCCGAGAGCGGTTGAGACATTGTAGCTGTTGATCCTTGTCTACTTTTGCGGAGATTACGAGGTAGCTGCCAGCGTCCGCAGAGCTTGTTTTATCCTTCTTTATCATCTTGTTGATTTCCTATTTGCCTAGACTTGGTTGTATTAGGATGCTATTCTGTAGAGGCTCAATCTCGTGACACCACGATATGGTTGGGACCGTATTTTGTATGTTTTACATTTCGTTTATCACCTTATATGATCATTTACTGTTTAAGTTTAATTTGATTAATAACTGGTTGTTTTAAGGGATAATATGGTCGGGCTTGCCTAGCATTGTGTTGGGCGCCATCACGACCAGGGTTTGGGTCGTGACAGTTGTGGTCAAAGCCACCTTGAGCTTCTAGAAGCTCTCCTTATATTCATCTGACCACACAAATGGAATATTTTTCTGTGTCAACTTAGTCAAAGGTGAAGCAATAGATGAAAAACCCTGAACAAACCTGCGGTAATAGCCTGCCAAACTGAGGAAACTCCGGATCTCAGTAGCTGAGGACGGTCTGGGCCAATTCTGCACCGCCTCGACTTTCTATGGGTCAACCCGAATATCATCGCTGGACACTACATGTCCCAGAAAAGTCACAGTATCAAGCCAGAACTCACACTTAGAGTATTTTGCATAAAGCTTTTCCTCTATCAATCTCTGCAATACTACCCTCAAGTGTTGTGCATGCTCCTCCTGGTTGTGTGAGTACACCAGGATATCATCAATAAATACGATCACAAATGAATCAAGGTACGACCGAAATACACTGTTCATCAAGTGCATGAATGCGGCTGGGGCATTAGTCAGCCCAAAAGAAATCACCAGAAATTCATAGTGCCTATATCTCGTTTTGAAAGTTGTCTTCGTAATGTCTGAATCCCTAATCTTCAACTGGTGATAACCCGATTGAAGGTCAATCTTAGATAATACACTTGCTCTCTAGAGCTGATCAAACAAGTCCTCAATACGAGGCAATAGGTACTTATTCTTTACTGTCACCTTGTTCAGTTGTCTGTAATCAATGCACATTCTCACTGTGCCATCGTTCTTCTTTACGAATAATACCGGTGCACCCCAAGGTGACACACTTGGGTGAATGAACCCCTAATCTAAGAGTTCCTAAAGTTGTTCTTTCAACTCTTTTAACTCGGCTGGTGCCATGCGGTAGGGAGAAATAGAAATAGGCTGAGTGCCCGGCACCAAGTCAATACCGAAATCGATGTCCTTGTCCGGCGGCATGCCCGACAGGTCTGCTGGAAATACATCTGGGAAATCCCTCACAACGGGGACCGAATCAAGACTAGGAGTCTGAGCCTCAACATCTCTAATGAAAGCCAAATAAGATAAACACCCCTTCACAATCATTCGTTGAGCTTTCAGGAAGGAAATTACTCTGTCGGATACATAATCAGTCACGCTTCGCCACTCGAAGACTGGTCCCTGAAACTGAAAGGTAGTGAAAGACACCCCACTGGACTCCAATATCCCCGCCGTACGAAGCATCCGACGGCACTTATCCAGAAAACCTTGGGCGTCCTCGCCCGGAGCACCAGTGAACACCGGAGGAGATAACCTGGTGAACCTCTCGAGACGACGCTGCTCATCGTCTGTCATAGCTGGGACCCTGTCCCCCTGAATCTGATCTGCTGGCTGAACCGGTACCACAGGCTGAACTGGAGGAGCCTCTGGTGTTTGTAAGCCCTGCACTCCTGGCTCTGGAGTGCGTACTGCGGGGGTCTGATGACTACCCCCGATCCCCGATGCAGCTGCTGCAGTAGTAACTAAAACCGCCTGTGCTAGGCCAGTACAGACTGCTAGTATCTGAGCCAGGGTCTCCTGTAGACCCGGAATGACAATGGGCATAGCTGGTGCCTGATCTGGTGCTGCTGACACCTACGCAACTGGGGGCTGTGGGTCAGCTGGCACTGCCTCAGCTGCCCTAACTCCGCCGCGACCACGGCCGCGTCCACGGCCTCTAGCAGGTGGTAGTGGTGGTCGTCCTCCACGTCCGGATGATCGAGTTCTCGCCATCTACGAGAGAATAGAATATCAAAGTTCAGATCAAGTCAAAAGTAATCGCACGACAAGAATTCCAAGAATTGAAACTTTTCCTAAAAAGGTTTGTAGCCTCCCGAGGATAAGTACAGGCGTCCCCGCACCGATCCACGAGACTCTACCAACCGGCTCATGACTCGCGAGACCTGTTAACCTAGGCTCTGATACCAACTTGTCACGACCCAAACCCTGGTCGTGATGGCGCCCAACACAATGCTAGGCAAGCCCGACCATATTATCCCTTAAAACAGCCAGTTATTAATCAAATTAAACTTAAACAGTAAATGATCATATCAGGTGATAAGCGAAATGTAAAGCATACAAAATACGGACCCAACCATATCGTGGTGTCACGAGACTGAGCCTCTACAGATTAACATCCTAATACAAACAAGTCTAGGCAGAAAGGAATCAACAAGATGATAAAGAAGGAGAAAAACAGGCTCTGCGGATGCTGGCAGCTACCTCGTAATCTCCGCAAAAGTAGACAAGGATCAACGGCTACAATGTCTCAACTGCTCTCGGGCACCTGTGGATCTGCACAGAAAGTGCAGGGGAGTGGGTGAGTATATTTCAACTCAGTGAGTAACAATAATAAATAATAACTGAAGGTAAGAACTCCTGTGCTATCACTTAGCAGTTCTAAGGCAACCCTCACAGGTACGTCATCACTATAGTAATACTCAAATCTCCAATCCACGTTTATCTCTACAAGATTCTTACGTTGATCCGACCCTCACTCGTACCCCTAAGGTGTACGGCCATCTCAACATATAAAGACACATACATATGTCTATAATGTATAAGTATTTAAGTAGATAATAGGATATGATTAAGTATAATGCTGCGGCGTGCAGCCCGCTCCAATACATATACCGCTGCGGCGCGCAGCCCGCTCCATTTAACGTCGACGGCGCTCACTGGGGGTGTATACAGACTTCGGAGGGGCTCCCTAAGCCCAAGCACTATTATACTGCGGCGTGCGGCCCGATCCACACATGTATTACTGCGGCGTGCAGTCCGATCCAATATTTATATGTATATATATTTATACTGCTGCGGCGCACAGCCCGATCCCATAATATACACCAGTGCTCACTGAGAATGTGTGCAGACTCAGACTCCGAAGGGCTCCTACATCCCAAGCGCAATAATATTGCGGCGTGCAGTCCGTCCCACATGTATATTACATGTATATTTTTGCGGCGTGCAGTCCGATCCAATATATATACTGCTGTGGCGTGCAGCCCTATCCAGTATAGGTATATATATATAATACCTCATAATGGGTCCTCGACCCTATCCCAGTCAATATGTGCTTGGCCTCTCAGGCCCAATATAACATCTCGTAGTGGGTCCTTGACCATGTCTCATCTCAATCGGTATAAACTTGGCCTTTCAGGCCCACTCGGCTAGAATAGGGAATTCCACCCTAGATAATCTCTCTCAATGTACACATCTAGTACAGGCTCATATTATGCTATACGGCTAGAGCCATGGCTGAGTGTATATTTCCAACACGATATAAAGGTCACCTAGCTCTATAGGTTCCCTAATGCTCTACAGATCGGCACAAGGCCCCAAACATGGCTATTAGCCCAATTGTACAGTTATAATCTCATTAGCAGTCATACAACAGAGTATTCTATTAGCCGGGAAGGACCAAGTCCAAGTCCCCAATCACAATGTCACCACACTCGTCTCGAGACGTGTGTCTCATCTCAACATAGCACTGTGAAGTGCTAGTACGGGGTTTCAAACCCTCAGTACATTATTTACTATCACCACTCACCTCGAACCGGTAGAAGCTTCAATTCGCCTTGCGCTTGCCTCGCAAATCAATCTCATCGGGTGCCAAATCTGCTCAAAATCATAGAGAATGCATCAATATACGCTAATTTCACGAAATTCATTCGAAATAACCCAATTTATATCAAAACCCACAAGTTGTCAAAACCCGACTTTTGGTGCGCTTCTCGAAAAATTATAAAAGTTATATATTCGGAACCCTCGTCTCAATACGAGTCTAGGCATATCAAATTTACCAAATTCGGACTCCATTTGCCCATTCAAAACCTTGATTTTCTAAAGTTCAAGCCTAGGGTTAAATCTTCCATCAATCACCCCAAATCCCTCCATTTTCATGATATACTTGCATAATATTATCAATACTAATCATAGTTTAAGTCCATAGTTGATTACCTGATGATTTCCCTTGATTCAAAATCGCCCAAATCGCCTCCTTAAGCCGAGACCCAATGTGTGAAATATTTCTGAAATTTTCTAACTTCTGATACAATTAATTCACTGCGATTTTCGCTTCTGCGGACCATTTTCCGCCCCTGCGGAACCGCTTCTGCGACCAATTGGTCGCTTCTGCGAACCCAGGCCTATTTGGCCATTTCCGCTCCTGCGATACACGGACCGCTCCTGCGGGTCCGCTTCTGCGGAAATTCTTCCGCCCCTGCGGTCCTTTCCGCCTCTGCGATCAAGAGTCCGCTCCTGCGGACTCGCCTATGCGATCCACAATCCGCTTCTGCGTTCTTCTCCATCAAGCCTCCAGACCGCTTCTGCGATATCCCTCTCGCACCAGCGAAGCCGCCCCTGCGAGCCAAGCTTCGCTTCAGCGGTCTCCTCCGCTTCTGCGCCTTCTCGTCCGCTTCTGCGCCTTCTCGTCCGCTTCTGCGGACTCGCTCCTACGCCCCCATTTCCGCAGGAGCGAAAACAACAGAACCAGAACACAAGTCTGCAATTTTCCACATTTTCTCCCGTTTAGCCATCCGAAAACACCCCGAGGCCCCCGGGACCTCATCCAAACACACCAACACATCTTAATACCTTATTCAAACTTGCTCCAATCCTCAAAATACGTCTAATAACATCAAAACCCATAATTCACATCGAATTCAAGCCTAAATTCCTTAAAACATTACGAATTACACAATCAATCAAAAACCCGACTAAACGACGTCCGAATGACCTGAAATTTTGCAGGCACATCCAAAATCACCTAATGGAGCTACTGCAACTGTCGGAATTCCATTCCGACTCCGGATCAAAATCTCACCTATCGATCGAATTTCGCCAAAATGCAACCTTAGCCAATTCAAGCCTATTTCTACACTGGGCCTCCAAATTCAATTCCGATCACTCCCCTAAGTCACAAATCACCTCTCGGAACTAACCGAATCATCAGGAATCCGATTCCGAGCCCTCTAACCAAATAGTCAACTCCGGGTTGACTTTCCCTATTCAAGTTTCCTTCAAAAAGGCTATATGCCTCATTTTCATTTCAATTCACTCCTAACTTCCCCGGTAGACTCTAACACTGATATAAAAGCGTGAATTATGTAATTACAACATAACGGGGTGGTAATTCTCGTGACAACGGGCCGGGTCGTCACAACAACTCCGGTGCTTGTGTTACCATCAGCTTCAGGGTCTTATACGGTGTATTGTGATGCTTCGAGAGTTGGGATTGGTTGTGTGTTAATGCAGGAGGGTAGGGTTATTGCAGATGCTTCTCGTCAGCTTAAGCCCCACGAGAAGAACTACCATATTCACGACTTAGAGTTAGCTGCCATTGTTCATGCCTTGATGATTTGGAGGCATTACTTGTATGGTGTATCGTGTGATGTGTATACAGACCACCGCAGCCTTCAGCATTTGTTTAAGCAGAAAGATCTCAATTTGAGGCAGTGGAGATGGCTTGAATTGCTTAAAGACTATGATATTACCATTTTGTACCATCCCGGGAAGGCCAATGTAGTGGCCGATGCATTGAGCCGGAAGGCTACTAGCATGGGCAGCTTGGCGTACATTCTAGTTGGGGAGAGGCCCCTTGCAGTTGATGTTCCGGCGTTAGCTAATCAGATGGTGAGACTGGATATTTCTGAGCCCAGTCAGGTGATGGCTTGCATGGTATCTCGGTCTTCTTTATATGACCGTATCCGAGAGCGCCAGTATGATGATCCACAGTTGCTTGTCCTTAAGGATAGAGTTCAGCATGATGATGCCAAAGATGTCACTATTGATAGTGATGGTGTGTTGCGGATGCAGGGACAGATATGCGTGCCCAATGTTGATGGCCTTCGTGAGTTAATATTGGAGGAGGCCCGCAGTGCATCCAGGTGCCGCAAAGATGTATCAGGATTTGAGGCAGCATTACAGGTGGAGAAAGATGAAGAAAGATATTGTAAGTCATGTGGCACGGTGCCTAAATTGTCAGCAGGTCAAGTATGTGCATCAAAGGCCTGGTGGTATGTTCCAGTGTATTGATATTCCCGAGTGGAAGTGGGAAAGGATCATTATGGACTTTGTTAGTGGATTCCCTCGGACAGCGAGGAAGTTTGACTCAGTTTGGGCGATTGTGGATAGGATGACCAAGTCAGCTCATTTCATTCATGTGTGTACTACATACTCCTCAGAGCGGTTAGCAGAGATATTCATCCGTGAGATAGTGAGATTGGATGGAGTTCCCATTTCTATCATATCGGACAGAGGTACCCAGTTCACTTCTTAGTTCTGGAGGTCATTTCAGCGAGAGTTGGGTTCACAGGTAGAGCTGAGCACAGCATTTCATCCACAGACGGATGGACAATCTGAGCGTACTATTCAGATATTGGAGGACATGTTGCGTGCTTGTGTCATTGATTTCGGTGGTTCATGGGCTGATTACTTGCCTCTTGCGGAGTTTGCTTATAATAATAGCTATCAGTCCAGCATTCAGATGGCACCGTATGAAGCTTTATATGGGAGGCGGTGTAGGTCTCCAGTCGGTTGGTTTGAGCCCGGCGAGGCTAGATTGTTGGGGACAGAGTTAGTTCGGGATGCCTTAGACAAGGTGAAGGTGATTCAGGAGAGACTTCGCACAGCTCAATCGCGTCAGAAGAGTTATGCAGACCGGAAGGTCCGAGATGTGTCTTATTTAGTGGGTGAGAAGGTGTTGCTGAAGGTTTCGCCTATGAAGGGCGTTATGAGGTTTGGAAAGAAAGGAAAGTTGAGCCCAAGGTTCATTGGACCTTTTGAGGTGCTTAGGAAAGTTGGGGAGGTGGCCTATATGCTTCCTTTGCCACCCAGCTTGTCGGGAGTTCACCCGGTTTTCCATGTATCTATGCTCCGGAAGTATGTTGGAGATCCGTCACATGTGTTAGACTTCAGCACGATACAGCTGGATGAGGACTTGACCTATGATGTGGAGCCGATAGCCATTTTGGGTTGACATGTTCGTAAATTGAGGTCCAAAGATATAGTTTCAGTGAAAGTGCAGTGGAGATGTCGTCCCGTGGAGGAGGCAACTTGGGAGACCAAACGGGAGATGCGGAGAAAATATCTACACTTATTTGAGACTCCAGGTATGTTTCTCAACCCGCTCGCGAACGAGTGTTTGTTTAAGTTAGGGAGAATGTAATGACCCGACCCGTCGTTACGGGAATTATCACCCTGATTTCCTCATTTAATACTTTAACATGTTAATTCATATATGTTTGGAGAGTTAGAAGCAAATCAGATGGAAATTTAATAGAAATTAGGCAATAAACCTCTTTATGAGAAGAATAGTTTGGAAAAGTCAACTGAATGTTGACCGGTGAGTTAGATAGCTCGGAATGGAATTCTGATGATTCGACTAGTTTCGGGGGATGGTTTATGACTTAGGAGAGCAAGTTTCAGAATCGAATTCGGGGGTCCGGTGTAGATTTAGGCTTGAATTGGCTAAGGTTGAATTTTGGAAAAATCTGAACGGTAGGTGGGATTTTGATCCGGGGCTCGGAATGAAATTGTGAGAGTTGCAGTAGCTCTAGGTGATTTTGGATATGCGTGCAAAATTTCATGTCATTCGGAGGTGGTTATATCGGGTTTTAGATCAGATGTTGGTTTCGGAAGTTTTTATGAAAATTAGGCTTGAATCCGTGAGAAAAATGGTGATTTTGATGTTTATGATGGTGTTTTTATGTTGCGAGCAAGTTTGAATGAGGTAATGTGAGGTATTTGTGCTTTTGGTTGAGGTCCCGGTGGCCTCGGGATATTTTCGGGAGGTTAAACGGGAAAATTTATAAGTTATGACACGTCTGAGATTCTGGCTTCTGGTATTTTCGCTTCTGCGGTTGGGGAACCGCAGGAGCGGCCCCGCAGAAGTGGACAGGGTTGTCCAGGATAATTCCGCAGAAGCGGATGGAATTTTGCATAAGCAGGCTCGCAGAAGCGAAGATGGCAGCTGAGGGAGAAATCGCAGAAGCGGCAATGCTCTGCAGGTGCGGTCTCGCTGGTGCGAGTAAGTGACCGTAGAAGCGGTCCTCGCCTTTTAGTGAAAAGTCGCAGAAGCGGACTTGCCTAAGCGAGTAAATTTCTGTAGAAGCGGAAATCGTCAGTGATTTAATGAGAACAGTGTATCGAAACTTCAGAGTTTAAAGAAATACTTTTGACTTCGGGGAGAGACGAATTTTGAGGGTTTTCAAGGAGAAACAGTGGGAAATCATCAGGTAAGGGTTCCTAAACCCAAATTATATTGTTATAACACAAAAACATAGATTAAACGCCCCAAAAAGTGAGGATTTAAGTGAAAAACATGGTGGTTAGGGCTTGGAAATTTAAGAAGATAAAAGTGAAGGTTGAGGGGTCAAACGGACTCCATTTTCGATAAAATTTATATGCACGGACTCGTGGAGAGATGAGGAATCCATTGGTATGATTTTGGGAATTTTTTGAGAAGCGAGCCCAGGGCTCGGGTTTTACCAACTTGGTGCATTATTACGTTTTTCAAGTAAATTGGATTGGGTTATGTTTCTTTAACCCATATTGATGTAATTGATGTGGTTTTGACTAGATTTGACGCACGAGGCGACAAATTCAAAGGGAAAAGGCATCGCAGACGAGTCCACGGCCGGCTAGAGGTGAGTAGTTAGTATATATGGTAGCCTGAGGGTTCGAAACCCCGGCTCACATTGTGACGCTAGTAGGGCGTGGCTCGCACCCCATGGTAGGTGCGGGATTGATTATGACTGGGCATTGAGATTTGGTCCATCCCGGATATGAATAATATGTTATATGCGGTTGAAACACACACTGTGTTAGATATATTTGTGGGTTGTAAGCCATGTTTGAGGCCTTGTGCCGACCTGTAGTATCCCTAGGGGATAGATATATATGTGATAGCTTGGTTCGCTTAATCACTGATCTCAGTCCTGGTTTGAAATCACTATTATGAAATGCTAAGTCACCTGTTCTTGGAAAATTAAATAAAAATTAAAATATTTTTATTATTAATGAACTGGACCTGGAAATAAATAATTTGAACTGTTGTGGGACCCATATGCATGTTGTGGACTGAGTATGGATCGGATTGCATGCCACAGTGAATATTATGACTGAATATGGATCGGGTTGCACGCCGCAGCAGATGATATGAATATTGCGCTGGGACTGAAGGAGCCCCTCCAGAGTCTGTACACACCCCCAGTGAGCTCCGTCGACTTTAAACGGATCGGGCTACGCGTCGTAGCGATCATGTGCATTGCATTGCATTTTTATCTATAGATTATCTGTGCTAATTGTGATTTGCTGTTGTTGTTAGTTCGTGGTAGGTATCGGACTATAGTTTAGATTTACTCTGTGGTATTCTGTGGATTTCCTGCTTTCAGCTATTAATATATACTTTTTACTCACTGAGTACTTAGTACTCACCCCTACTCCCTGCACCTTTGTGTGCAGATTCAGGTACACAGAAGGGTTAGACGAGCATACCAACTTACATCAGAGTTATTTCGAGTTGCTGAGGTAGCTGCCGGCGTTCGCAGAACCTAGCTTCTCTTTCCATTCAGTTATTACTATATGTTTTAGACTTGAGTATTTCATTCAGTATTACTATTACTATTCCATTTTGTTTAGAGAATCTAGACTCGTGACCCTAGATCTTTGGGAGTGTTATTTCGATATTCACACTTCTCAGTATTTGTTCATACTATTATTATTGGAGTAATTATTGACTTATATATTCTTCTTGAAATTTGTCCTTTTGGGACTGGTCTTCTATTTGAAGCCAGTTGTTGGTCTGGCTGGCCTAGCCTTAGTGTTGGGCGCCATCACGACCAGATTTGGGTCGTGACACTATATTTTTATTAATGTGGTGCTTATGTTTTCTTGAGTTGAGAGTTTATTGGAAACAACCTCTCTATCCTTATAAAATAGGGGTAAGATCTGCATATACACTACCCTCCCCAGACCCCATTATATGGGGTAATATTGGGGATATTATTGTTGTTGTTGTTATTGTTGTTAGGGTCGGTCGCCCGAATTTATGCAGATAACATGGACTATATAACACCAAAATCTGGGAATCGTCTTGAATTCCTATTTTATGGCCCTAAAATATCAAAACAAATAAGGAATAATTATGAAGAAGCAATAACTATTGTTCATTAGGATATCTTTATGGGCCCATAAAATTTTAGGAGATTCGGGGTCACTCACCAAAATTCATGCAGATGGCGTGGACTATAACACACAAAAATCTAGAAATCGTACTGCATTCATGCTCTATGACTCTAAAATATCAAAAAATGAGGAACAGTCATGGTAAAGCAATAACTATTGTTCATTAGGTCATCTTTTATGGTCCCGCAAAATTTTAGGAGTTATAGGGTTGGTCGCCAGAGTTCTTGCAGATGGTGTGTACTATAGTACTAGAAAATCTGGGAATCGTCCTTAATTCCTGCTTTATGGCCCTAAACGCCAAAAAAGAGGAACATTCATGGTGATGCAATGTTTATTATTCATTATGTCATTTTTATGGACCCCTAAAAGTTTCAAAGACTCAGGGTCGGTCACCTGAATTTATATAGATGACATGGATTATGCACACAAAAATATGGGGATCATCTTAAATTCATATTTTATGGCCCTAAAACGCAACAAAAAAAAATGGAATGGTCGTGGATAAGCAATAACTATTATTTATTAGATTATTTTTATGGGCTCGTAAAATTTTAGGAGATTCGAGGTCAATTGCCTGAATTCATGCAGATGATATGGGCTATCACGCACGAAAATCTGGGAATCATCCTGAATTCCTGTTTATGACCCTAAAATGCTAAAAATGAGGAATGGTCATGAAAAAGCGATAACTATTATTTATTAGATCTTTTTTTACGGGCTAGTAATATTTTAGGAGATCTTGGAAGATCGCCCAAATTCATACAGATGGCGTAGACTATAGCACTGAAAAATATGGGAATCTTCTTGAATTCCTGCTTTGTTGTCCTAAAATGCCAAAAATGAAGAACGGTCATGGCGAAGTGATGATTATTATTCATTAGGTTGTTTTTATGAGCCCACACATTTTTTGAATACTTCGGGGAAGTATGGACTACAGTACACGAAAGAATCATCCTTACTTCCTGTTTTATGATCCTAAAATGCCAAAAATGGAGGAATAGTCATGGTAAAACGATTACTATTACTCTTAGATAGTTTTTTATGGACCCATAAAATTTTTGGAGATTCGAGGCCGATTGTCCAAATTCATGTAGATATCATGGACTATAGCACACAAAAATCTGGAGATCATCTTGAATTCCTATTTTATGGACCTAAAACGCTAGCAAACGAGGAACTTTCATGGCGAAGAAATGACTACTATTTATTAGGCAATTTTTTATGGGCCCAAATTTATGTAGACGGCATGGACTATAACACACAAAAATTTAAAACTTATCCTGAATTCCTGTTTTATAGCCTTAAAACATCAAAAAAATAAGAAATGGTCATAGCGAAGTAATGACTATTATTCATTAGATCATTTTTGATGGGCTTGCAAAATTTTAGGAGATTCGGGACTAGTCAACCGAGGTCATGCAGATGTCATAGACAATAGCATATGAAAATTTAGGAATCATCCTAAATTCCTTTTTTATGGCCCTAAAACGCCAAAAATGAGGAACGGTCATGGTGAAGAGATAATTTTTATTCATTAGGTCATTTTTTATGGTCCTGCAAAATTTTAGGAGATTTAGGGTTGGCCGCCAAATATCATGTAGATGTCGTGGAGCAAACAAAAATTTGGGAATCGTCCTGAATTCCTATTTTATGGATCTAAAACACCTAAATGAGGATTAGTCATGGAGAAGCGATGATTATTTTTTGTCATGTCATTTTTTATGGGCCCGCAATATCTTAGGAGATTCGGGGCCGGTAGCCCGAATTCACGTAGATGGCATGGACTATAACATACAAAAATCTTGGTATCGTCATGAATTCATATTTTATGGTCCTAAAATACCAAAAAATAAGAAAATATCATGGCGAACCGATGACTATTGTTCATTAGTTTATTTTTTGGGCTCGTAAAATTTTAGGAGATTCGGGCCGCTCAACAGAATTCATATTAATGGCGGAACTATAGCACACGAAAATATTGGAATCATCCTAAGTTCCTATTTTATGGCTCTAGAATGCCAAAAAATAAGGACGGTCATAGCAAAGCCATGATTATTACTCATAGGTCGTGTTTGATGGGCTCACAAAATTTTAGAATATTCGGGGCCAATCTCTCAAATTCATGCAGATGGCGTGGACTATAGCACACGAAATTCTAAGATCGTACTAAATTCCATTTTATAGTCCTAGACAACATAAATTGAGGAACGGTTATGGAGAAGAGATGACTATTGTTCTTTAGATTATTTTTATGGGCCCGTAAAATTTTGGAAGATTCGGGACCGGTTGTCTAAATTCATGTGGATGGCATGGACTGTAACACAAGAAAATTTGGAAATCGTCCTGAATTTATATTTTTTATGGCCCTAAAACACCAAAAAAACCAGGAACATTTGTGGCGAAGCATCACTACTACTCATTAGTTATTTTCTATGGGTCTAAATTTATGCGGATGGAATGGATTATATCACACGAAAGTTTGGGAATCATCTTGTATTCCTATTTTATAGCCGTAAAAATCCAAGAAAAAGGACAATCATGGAGAAACAATAATTGTTGTTCATTAGGTCATTATTTATAGGAGATTCGGGACCGGCCGCCCGAATTCATGCAGATGGCGTGAACTATATCGCATGAAAATCTAGGAATCGTTCTGAATTTCGGTTTTATGGCCCTAAATGGTGAATCGATAATTATTGTTCATTAGCATTTTTTATGGGGACATAGAATTTTAGGAATTCGAGGCCTATCGCCCAAATTCATGAAGATCGCGTGGACTATAGCACCAAAATTTGCGAATAGCCCTAGAATGCCAAAAAATGAGGATCGGTCATGGCGGATCGATGACTAGTTTTCATCAGCTCATTTCTAATGGGCCCACAAAATTTTAAGCAATTTGGTGTTGGTCGCCCGAATTCGTGCAAGGGGGCGTGGACATTAGCACAAAATATCGAAAATCATGTTGATTCCTATTTTGTGGTCCTAAAACGCCAAAATACAAGAAAGGTTCGTGGAGAAGTAATGACGTTTGTTCATTAGGTCCTTTCTGATATGCTCACAAAATTTTAGGCGATTTGAGGCCGACCGTCGAAATTCATGAAGATGACATGGGCAATAGCACAAAAAAATTGAAAATCGTGTTGAATTCCTATTTTATGGCCCAAAATCGCCAAAATGCAAGGTTTTCGCTCATGGAGAATCAATAGCTATTGTTCATTGGAATGTTTTTTATGGGCACACAAAATTTTAGGTGATTTGGTGTTGGTCGCCCGATTCATGAGGATGGCAGGACATTAGCATACGAAAAATAAAAAATCGTGCTGAATTCCTATTTTGTCGCCTTAAAACTAGGTGTGGGCATAAAATTCTAAAAATTGAATTTCAAATTGGCTCAAATTAATTTGTTATTTCGATATCGTTTTATTCAATATTTCGGTATCAATTTTTCGATATTTTGGTACGATTCTCGCTATTGAGATTTCGATATACCGAAGTACTTGATAGATGAATGTACTCAAGCAAAACACATGTGATGAATACAGTTTTTTACTTTTGTTGACAAAACAAAGAGTGGATGTCCACCTCTCCTCCAATAAATGGAACCTAATTCATGCACAATATATCCAATTACAAGGAGAAATCTCAAGCTTTGAGAATTTTCTAACTGTTATTCCGAATTGTCACAGCTTTTACATCTTTGGCTCCATAATATGTTTCGTTGCTGTAGTCAGGGTAAGTTCAAAGGAGAAAGCAATCTATTCATAAAAATGGCATGGATTTTAGCACACGAAAAATCAAAAAATCGTGCTAAATTTCTGTTTTATGGTCTTAAAATATCAAAAAAATGAGGAACACTCAAGAAGAAACAATGACTATTGTTCATTAAGTTGTTTTATGGGCCCATAAAATTTTAGGCGATTCGGGGTCAATTACCTAAATTCATGAAGATGGTGTGGACATTAGCACACGAAAAATCAGAAATCATGCTTAATTCTTGTTTTATGACCCTAAAATACCTAAAAATGAGGAACAATCGTGGAGAAGCACGGGCTGTCATTTTTTATGGGCCACAAAACCTTAGGTGATTCGGGTCGGTCGCCCAATATAGCAAGGACATTAGCACAATTGAAAATCATGCTGAATTCCTATTTTTTAAATCCCTAGAATTCATGGCGAAGATACGTAATTCTAATTCTAGGGATTTTTGGAAGGGTTTAAAAAAAATCTAGGGATTCCTCTTACTCAACTTTCTGCTGTTTTTGTTTTGCATCATAGTATGAGTGGCTTCAAGTTAGTGTCATTGTTTTGTAGTTTATGGGGTTTTGCATGATATCTCTGTCAACAGTACCTTGATGGTTTGGAGCCAAATGCTGCCAAAACTTTTGAATAACTTTCCTATTGATAGCTGGTAAAGTTTTTACATCTACAAGTCTAACTGCTACATTGATGCGCGTGTAAATAGTTTGATTTCCCCTTCACCTCCCAAGCTTGACTTACTTTGTGGATGTATAGAACAAAAAATAAAAATAAAAATTGTTTCCAAGAGCCTTCACGAGTATAAGATTGGGGCTAGGTTGCTTTGTTTTAAATCTGCTTGCTTATCCAATAAATATTTAAGAAAAGGCAAAACGGCTTTGTATGTTTTAATTCTGTCCAATTCTGCTCTTGTTTAGGTGGAGATTGTATAGCTTTTTCAGGGTTACATGCCTGATATTGTACGGGGAAAAGGGCCAAAATTATACCCCTACTATCGAAAATTAATCCCATTAGTATTCCGTTCTACTTTACGGCTAAAATTATCCATACCGCTAACAAAGTATGCAAAATTATCCCTACCGTTACTAAAGTAGATAAATTTGTACCTAAATCTAACAGATTTGGAAAAAAGGCCAAAAAAGTACCCCTGCTATTGAAATTTATCCATGTTAATACCCCGTTTTACTTTCGAGCTAAAATAATACATGTCGTTATTAAAGTAGGAGAAATAGTAGCCAAATCTAATGGAGCTCTTACATGGCAACCCAGTCCATCTTAATAATGTGCCAACTAACTAATAAATTGTCAACTAGACTATTACAACCCGCTCCACATAATAACCTGCCCCATTTGATAACCCCTCCACCTAAAAATAATTTCGGTCGAATAAACTTAGGGTTCAAGCTCAAATTCCTCATCTTTGCCTCTTTCTTTCTCCTTTGTTCGACTCTATTTCTCTCATCTTCATTAATATCGCAAATCAGTACTTCTTCTCAGAGAAGAACCAAGTGGACTCATATTCCCCATTGGTCTTTAAAGTCCTCCTCGTATGTGTTCCAAGCAGCCCACCATAAGCACTTCTTATATTCCCTATGTCCCATTCTTTGCACCAAATTTCCTCTATGTGTCTTACACAACATCTATGGTGTGCATCAGGAAGAACCAAGTGGATTGAATCAATCAAACTCTTAAAATGAAAAAATAGTAAAGAAATGCATCAAAAACTGAACATCTCTAGTAATGCAACAGTGGAACAAACCAATTAAACGCAGTAATGAAACTATAATTAAATGCAACACCAATGAAACTAATGAGATGCTACAGAACAGTAATGAAATGCAACAGTTATGACCTAATGAGATGCAACAAAACAATAATGAGATGTTACAATTATGAACTAATGAGATGCAACAAAATAGTAATGAGATGCAACAGTGAAGAATAGAGGCAAAAGTTTACTAAATGAAATAGTAAAGTCATACCTTTTGCATATCTGAAATAAATGTAATCTCTTCTCCACTTTTGAGGTCCAATGAATGTTGTAGCAGCCTTAAGAACCAACTTCATGTCACTTTGGTCTCTTTATCAACAACAACCCAAGCTAAGGATAAAAATACCTCATGGAGTCTTGGCTAACAGCTACTAACAGTTGACCCTTGCATTTCCCTTTCAGAAAGGTTTCATCCAAGCCAATGAATGGTCTCAAACAACTCTTGAACCCCATTTTCAATGCATGAAAGCAGATGTACATTCTTAGGAATCTTCTTTTACGTATTAACGTGGATAATTTCAATAGTAAGGGTACTATTTTGGCCTTTTTCCCAAATCTGTTAGATTTATGTACAAATTTATCTACTTTAGTAACGGTAGGGACAATTTTGCATACTTTGTTAACGGTAGGGACGATTTTAGCCGTAAAGTACAACGGGGTACTAACGTGACTAATTTTCGATAGTAGAGGTATAATTATGCAAGCAGGTGAGTTGGTCATTGCTTACTTGGGGTTGCTTCAAATGTAACACAAATGGATATATGATACCTGCCGTTAGGTACATAACCTAGTTGACCTGTGACCTGATATTGTATGCAGGCAGGAATTGGTCATTGCCTATATGGGGTTGGTTCAAATGTAACACAAATGGATATATGATACCTGCCGGTCATTGCCTATATGGGGTTGGTTCAAATGTAACACAAATGGATATATGATACCTGCCGTTAGATACATAACCTAGTTGACCTTGTGTTGATGGTGGTATAGTGTTCCAGTGAAAGGTAAAAGAGGATTTTCTTATGCTCTTAGCCCTTTTTTAGGCCTTGGGAAGAACTGAGGCTGTTTTGGACTCAAAGGATCTGCAGAAAGAATCCTTTCCCTGCAGCATTCTTTTTGTGAAACAAGAAATTTTAGAAGGCGCGTAACAAGTGACATGCGATGCATTCGGAGCAACTCTGCACAATTTTTTATCATAAAGCTTTACAAAATGAGAGCAGCTGCTACAAGATGTCTGACATTGTCAAGTAGGGTGGATGACAATAACCTGCAAATAAATTCTCCACTTTGGTTAAGGACAATTTGTTTTCTTGAGCCGAGGGTCTATCAGAAACAACCTTTCTACTTCCTCGGGGTAAGGGTAAGGTGCACACACTACCCTCCCCAGACCCTACTTGTGGGATTTTACTGGGTTGTTGTTTGGGTTGTTGTTTGATACAGGACAAACCATTTACATCTTCATGCTGATTCCCTCAAACTTCCTTTCTAAAGACAGCACAGTGACTTTCTCAATGCTAAAGACAGCTATGTATTCTATCTAATATCAGAATAATGCTTGTGAAAATGTTGAATTCTCTAAATAGTACACTAGAATAGTGGTAGTACAAAGAATTAAGGAACATGTATACTGTGTGAAATATGAGTAGAGAATGAGTTGCCAAAATCTCGAGTTAACCTAACCTGAAATTTGACCATTTACAAGCCGGCTACCTCATTCACATAAAGGACTGTATTTAGAGAATATCCTCCATTCAAATCATGTGAAACTTTGGACTATCAAGTGGGAATAATAGTCGGAGTTCATTAGTATCCCCAGTATTCACAGGATGCAAATCTTTGCCAAGCTCCTCTTAGTAACAAGTTCTCTGTTGTTCTGCACAGTGGCATGGCTTAGTGAGGCCAGACTTCTTGGCTGATAATGTCTGTGTCATGACTCTATTCTATGTAATGTCAAATGAATAAGTAGTAGCCTCATTATGGTGCCTCCAAAGGAGAACATAGGACGGTGGTATATCATGAGATTCATAGCTGATGGTAATTAGCAATTTGGCTAATGAGCCATTAGCAATCATCAGCCCCATGATTTTCTCTTCAAAGAGCAATATTACCATCCGATTTAGACCTTTGGAGGCAAGGGCACTTCAGCCAGTGAAGAAATAAGATCTTCTCGTGATTGGGATCTCCTGCTCTGGAGCCGCTGTTGGCTTCTGTGTGGGGACCAGAAGGAACCCGTGCTACTACTTTCAAATTGCATCTGACCCAAGCTCCCTGATGAAAAACTATGTGCGACACTACTCGACGATGAATATAAAGAAGATTCAGTGAGCTGGATACCATTGCCACCAAAACCATGCCCAGAATCAAACGGTCTCTGTTGTGTATTAGCAACTGTTGGACTGAGTGGCATTTTCACTCTTCCTTCACCTGAAAGACAAATTGGCGTGATCTAAGAAGGATATCTGAGAAATAGTGCTAATAGTAACAGCAATATAAAAGATAACTGTAAAGTGTTAAGCTGATTTTTCAACTCATAATTAGTAAGGCACAGAGATCTCAATGTAGGAACCATGGAAATAGGTCAAATTCATTGCTCCTTAAATATCAAGATGGTGTTATAAGTATGTTTGTTATCTATATGACTCAAAAACTGGTGTTACCTTCTCACTCTAATCCACAACAATTATTGATTATTCTTACCAAAAGGAAATCTTCCTGAGTCAGTACTAATAGTTTAAACAGAATTTCTCCTTTAGAAGATGACAGTCTATGACAACAAGAAAAAAATCATAAGTCAGAGGAAACTGTCTATGCCGGAGGCATAAAAAACTCCATTCAACTCCACTTTGCTGAAGCCTTAATATGACAATTAGCATTAACAACTGGTCTAAAGGCAATTGTTGTGTATATTTAGTGTGACTTCATTTCAGAAGCCATCATTTCTTTATAATCAGCGAAACTATCATATTTTGTTCCAAATTAGACTTTGAAATTAGTACTATCAGAGATGTATAATTCAAGCTAGTATAAGAAGCTTCCAATAAACAAGATAAATGGGGCACAAAGGTGAACTTGATTTCAAAGGAGCTTCCTACCCATAAAAGCGATGATATTTTTGTTTGATTTCCCTAACAAGGAGAGCGATGGACATATTCTAAACTAGAATAGCACGGTACACATGATTTTCAGAAGAAATTACCTGTAATAACAGGACTCCACCGCCTGAAACTGAAAGGAGCTGGAATGTTGATAATAGATGTGGATGAAGCACCATTATTCCCAAAAAGGGGAAGATATTGCCTACGGAAGAACCTGGGCATCCACTTCCCAACACATGATAATGCACAAAGAAGAACAGCTAATGAAGCAAACAAAATAGCAAAAAGAATAACTGGGTGCATCTTCATGAGCAATAGCTTGTAACTAATAAGTTCCACCCCAGTTGAAACTGCCTTTCCAGCTTCCAACAGTGCAACACCTAGCGTCCAAGTAATACTTCCGGAACCAATGGTTACCTGACTATCAGTAATGTGCAAGCCTTCTCTCAACAAAAAGACAACATATGGTGCCCTGAAGCAATACTGTTCTATGAAAGGCTGAGGTGCAACACTAGTCTTTGCGACATCCCAAGTCTTCTCACAAAATTCCTGGCCCTTTTCTAATACATCATCCAGCGCAGCATCAGGGGTCAAGTTGAAAAAACGATATACCACGTAAAAACCAGACATACCATAGAACTGGCCATAAGGACGAGGAAGATTTTCTGCAAGAGCACAGGGCTGCAACTCACAATCAATTCCTGGATTTTTGCCAGACCATTCAGACAAATTGACAGCAACTTTTGCAAGTGAATTGCATTCTTCCCATTTTGGAGCTCCAACAAGCTGAACACGAACTCCAGGCTTTCCCCCTTTACCAGAAACTTCTCTCCCAGTGGTAGGATTACCACCTTCTTGGTATAGGGAAACACAATGAGTACAGATATATTGCTCCTTGTAACCAGAATTCAAACACGGATGCTTGATCTCAATGCTTCCACTGGTGAGATCTGCATTACTGATCTTGGGAAGCCTCTTGAGAAGCTGAACTACAGACTTGTCAAAAGCATCATTCAGGCCATATCCTGCTAAGGAATAAGCAGTAAGATGATGATTAACAGCACCAATATTCAGCCCTAAGCTAGTTTCATCGGGGAGATTTTCCTTGCTCTCAAAAGTAACCTGCAACGATGAGCCACCTAAGTCAAGTGCACCAAATGTTCCTTTTTTAGGTTTTGCCCCCAATATACCGGTATGGTAATTCATAGCTATCCATCCATAATAGGCTTCCTCCATGCCAGTGATAGTTTTGACCCATTCTCTCTTGCACATAAAAGGCGAACTTTTTAAAATGGACCAAGCATTATTGAGAAGCCATTCTGAATCTGAATTTGGCAGCCTGCGGACACCAGCCGTAGCATAAAGATAGAGATAAGTAGATTTATGTGCCTGCTTGGGGATTTGCTTCACTGCCCACTTAATTAGCGGCTTGATTGCTTTTCTCAAACCAGATGTGTTGTGCACCAATTTGTCAAATCCAGGTTCTGTCTCCATTCTGTTGTAAGCCCGTCCACTCTGTAATCTTGAGTTTCTCTGGAAACCCTCTGGCAGTGATCTCAATACAATAGGGAGATCGCTATCTTTTTTATAGTTAGGGGATGATTGATATACATAAACACGAGTCCCAGTGCTACCACAATCAAGCACAACATAAAACTTTGACTCTCCGTGGAATAAATTAAGATAAAAAAACAACATATATAAGAGAAATGCAACCAATAGCAAGCAGAGGAGAACTAAGATAACTCGCTTCCATTTCGTTCGTGCAGAATTGACTGCTGGTGACCCCTTCACCTTGGAGAAGCTTGTACCCAAATTTTCTCTCTTGAAAAGATTTAGCCGTTTTAAATTAGTTGAACCCCTCTCTATTTCAGGGTTAAGATCACCATCTTCCAGATCAACCCGCCGATATGCAGAAAGATCTTGAAGGGATGAGGAAAGTCTCAACTTGTTCTTCTGATCTAAGCTGGAAATATTAAGTGAACCTGGCAGAGGTGGTAACCCCGATGATGGATATGGAGTGCTAGATGTCTTTGGGTTCGAGAAACGAGCCACTGCAGCAGAAACAATTTCTGTAACTTTGTTAAGCACCATGCTTGCACTACAAATTCTAAGCAAAGTTACTTTTCACGCCAGAGTTTTCCACTCCATTCTTTCATTGTACATGAAAAGCTTATTGATTATCATCATACAGTAGATAAGTCAGCCACATAAGCATAGCACATGATACACCAACGGGATCAGTAAGGGAGAAGTGTCCTGCAGAGATTAGCCCAGAAAGAATAACGAAATATTAAAAATGAATCAAAATCATTTGAATGCGGTGTAATGGTAAGGAGAACCAAAGAGGAGCTATGGACCATATAGCCTATGGTCATAGATCTCCAGTATATACTTCATGCTTCAGTAATTAAGTTAGCATGTGTTTAATGGCACTCACACGTGAAGCAATTCAACTGAAGATGAACCACAAAGACCTATCACATCGAAGTATATGCTCAATTACAGCATATGCACCAAGTCATTGACACAGTATTTCTATGTATGTTCCCTCGCTTAACTCTAACTATACGAGCTTCGCATAGCCAGCCTCAAGTCCAAATAAAGAAGATGAGTGGTGGTTGGTTGACAGCCAATGGCAAAATAGTCATACTACGATGAATCCTCCAAATATTTTATTCTTTTGTACACAAATAGCGCGGAATAGATATAGAGTATTCATACAGCCGGCCCCAACTAGTATGGGACTGTGACTTCTTTCTTGATAGGTAAAGTTTTATACGGGACTGCGAATTAGTCGAATCAAACATATCCTACCTTCATTGTTCCTAGAATTTTGCACTAGTGATATAAACATTTTACCCGTATGGATTTTAAAAATAAGAAGATAAACATGCCACCATGGATAGATCAAATAAATTACACCACAGGAAATCCATAATTTGAATTCATGATGCCACTAAACCCACTGACCATTTGATTACTCGGTTCAAAATTTCATATTTATACATGTAGGCGCATAAAAATTGAGGACGAGAGGGCTATGCGTAAGATGAGCAGGGGCACAACGACGAGCCAAATAAAATTCCAGTGGAATTTTGGAAGCACGTGGGTAGGGCAGGCTTGGAGTGGCTCGTTGGGTGGTATAACGTTATTTTTAGGATGAACTATGAAGAAGATGCCAAAAGAATGGTAGTGGAGTATGATGATTCCATTATACAAGAACAAAGGTGATATCCAAAATTGCAACAACAATAGGGGCATCAAGTTACTTAGTTATACTATGAAGGTTTGGGAAAGGGTGGTGAAAATGGCTGGATTCACAAGTTATCCCCAAGAGAGGAAGTTACAAGTATCTTGGATCTGTGATCCAGGGGAATGGAAAGACTTACGAGGATGTCACAAATCGCATCGGAGTCGGGTGGATGAAGTGAAGGCTAGCATCATGTGTCTTGTGTGATAAGACTGTGCCACCGAAACTCAAATGTAAGTTCTACAGAGTGGTGGTTAAACCAACTATGTTGTACGGGACAAAGTGCATGTCAGCCAATAATTCACATATCCAAAAGATGAAAGTAGTAGAAATGAGAATGTTGAGATCGATGTGCGGGCATACCAGATTGGATAAGATTAGGGATGAAGATATCAGGATGAAGGTGGGAATGGCCTGCGTCGAGAACAAGATGTAAGAAGCGAGACTAAGATGGTTCAGGCATGTGAAGAAGAGAAGCCCACATGCCCCGGTGAGGAGGTGTGAGCGGTTTGGCTTTGATGGATACGAGTAGAGGTAGAGGGAGACCTAAGGGGGAGAAGATCAGGAAGGACTTGTCGCGACTTCAGCTTATCGAGGACATAGCCCTTAATAGTAGGGTGTGGAGGTCGAGAATTAGGATAGAAGGTTAGTAGGCAGTCGAGTGTATTTTTGTTCCATACCAATGGTTTTAGGGTTAGTCTGGCAGTTCCTTGTCTTAGATTTCTAGCAATTCCTGTCGTTTCCCCATTATCGTTTACCTCGGTTTTCTTAGTATTTTGTTGTCGGTACAACTTGTTGCTATTGTTTCCTTTATCGTTATTGTCTTTCTGGCCTTCTTTGTTGATATTGCTTGTTTATACTCTTTTCTTTCATCTTTCTTGAGCCGAGGATCTATCGGAAACAGTCTCTCTATCTCCCAAGACAGGGGTAAGGTCTGCGTATACACCAACCTCCCCAGACCACCGAGTGTGGGATTTCACTTCACTGGGTTGTTATAGTTGTTGTATACATATTTAGTAGATTTCTTAACACATACCCATGGTTTGAGCCAAAGTTAATGGGTTCAACTCAACCTAAAACTAATACTATACGTACGCCACTGAATTAAATATAAACTTACCACTCATCACTTTATGCTCGAGTTTCTTGTAGCATATATAAAGCACATCTACATCATTACTCAAAAAGAATGGCATATTCAATCAGCAAATTCAAATTCAGTGTGAACCCGTATATCATTATTTCTTAATCTTTTCGAAATAAAATACCTACATTTAAACACTACATAAAAGTACGATAATCACAATCTTCCTTTTGTAGTTAAAATGCCATTATTTTTGGGCCGAATTTGAGGATCAAAATTTCAGCATTAACTAGATCTCATAAAATCATACAAATCCTAAAAATGATTCTAAAACAGTAAATAAATTCGTGAAAATGCATATGAAAATCGGTAAATTTACTTACGGATCGGTAAAAAGATCGTTTGATGGAGTAGAAAGGAGTGTGACTCGTTTGGCTGTTGCCCTCAGTTTTGAGAGATCGTGAAGAAGGTTTTGAAAATGAAACAGATCTAAAAGGAGATTTGCTTTATAAATAGAACTGAAGAAATTTACCAACCAAACAGGTCTTTTCCGTGTTGAATGACTCCACCAGCCTCTTCTGCCCCTTTCTGTTCTACTGAAAGGGTCGTTGTTTACGCTTGTTCAAAACCTTTTTCCCAATTGTTTTAAATTAAAAAAAAATACGGAAAATGGTGAATTTTATCTAATATATATTCGAAATTACTTTATTTAATCTCTTCCCCATTATTTTGGGGGTCTTAATTTAGCCATTATTGACAAGAGGGGTTGCTCTGATGGTAATCAACCCCCACTTCCAACCGAGAGGTTGTGAGTTCGAGTCTCCCCAAGAGCAAGGTGGGTAGTTCTTGGAGGGAAGGATGCCGGGGGTCTATTTGGAAACAGCATCTCTACCTTAGGGTAGGAGCCATTATTCATAAGGAGACTCTTAACTTAGAAACAACAACTCAGTATATTCTCATAATTTTAAATTATAGCTAAAAGTTGAGGAGTAAATTTATGAGTATATTTTTTCTCGAGAAATTTAGATATATGGAGTTTCACTCATTCAGCTCCAGCTAGGTTAATAGCAAAGGACAAATATGAAATAATTTGCTTATTCATGGTATAAAAGGATTTAAAAAATTAAACGATGAATAAAGTTGAGCAATTTTGAATAATACATAAATAAATTTTAGCATTTTTACTTTTTAATATATACTAATAAGTGTATACAATTTCTTTTAAAATTATTGTATAAAAAATGTTCGAGAATTAAAAGAAAAAAATAACGTATGTCTTTGTAGTCAAGAGGTTATTATTAAAAATAAGATTAGCTTAATTATATTGACAGTAATAAAAGGTCTTACACTAAAATATTATTATTGTTCGAAACAAACCACTCGTCACTCTATGTATACTATATGAAAATGATGGTAATTCACTTCTAATGATATAATACTAAAAATATTCTTAACATATCATCGATAAAAAATAAAAATAAAAAATTTATTGATCAAGGAAAATCTCTTCAATGTTGTTAACTATGTACTCTCATCTCCATTTGTTTAACGGATTTATTTGATCAAACTTTAAAAGCTAAGTCATATTTGATCAATTAATTTTCTCGATGAAAACATTATAAATCTAATATTAATTAAAAATCTCGAGAAAAGAAAAAAGAGAAATACCAAACGTGCGTTACTTGGTGATACGGTCACATGGGAATGAAGAAAGGGTTAAAACTTAAAAGTAATAGACCAAAAATCCCGCCAGTATTTTACCGTTAAGGCTATTTGAGTCAAAATAACGACGTCGTTTTGAATGCATAAAATACATGACATCTTTTTTACGGATAAGTCATGCGTTTTGAATTGGCAGTTAGCAGTTTGTCGGTTGTCCATTGGCCACTGGTGACTGGACCACCGATACATACAGTGTTAGTGCTCTATCCAAATACAAGAAAACTGGAGAATAAAATGTATACATATAGAAAAACGAATATAAGACTTCTGAACATATGGTGTATGAGACATATATATTTTGTGTGATTATAAATAATTATATAAAGGTAAATAATTTCTAATATGAAAAGAGGTCATTCTTTTTCGAACAAACTAAAAAGAAAATAGATTCATATAAATTAAACCGAGAAAAGCATTATATTTTGAGTCCCTTGATACAATCCAAAAGCATGGCTCAGTGTGGTCAAGGGGGGTTTAAAATATTTGTAAGGTCGCTAATTCAATTCACACTTTCCATAGTAAAAGGGCAGCACAATGCACAAAGCATTTCGCATTTATGCACCTAAAAGGGTGTGATTATGGTCCATAGTCTCTTTTATTTATATTTTTATTTTTATTTTTATTTTTATTTTTATTTTATCTATTTTTAAATTTTCTTAACGAAAATCCTTCCTCCGCCGTTACGTATGACATTTTACTTTATAAAATATTTAGATTATGGTATGAGATGAATAGAATCTATTGCAGAGGTGAAAATTGCTAATTTTCAGAGAGAGCAAATCCGTCACTAAAGGAGGAAGAGAGGGCAAGCATGGCATGTAAGTTTCACATCCAAATAGTAATAGCACACGCTTTAACTATTATTCTTGAGAAATGGCCAAGTGAAATAAAAATATATACAATAATCATGAGTATGCAATAGAAATGTATATAAAACATAAAATTATGTATTTTTTAATTTGAAAGTAGATAAACTCTTTTTGAAAACTAACATTTAATATTTATTTGCATGTCCTAATTATTCCGCCGAGTAGATTGAAGCAATATCAATAACATTTAAAATTAAAAAGTCACTTTAGGACAAGTCTAACCAACTACTCGGCGCACAGGACTATCTATATGCTTGACGTCATTGTCAATAAGACGCGGAGCTAGTATTTTATATTTATGAATTTTAAATTATAATTATTATAAATTATTAAGTTTTAAATTAATATTTATATATAATTAATAAAATTTTAAAAAATAAATATAAAATTTGAACTAAAATTATTGTATTCAACCTGTAAAGGGCAGTGTGGCTCCGCCTCCGCCTCTAGTGTCAGTGCTTAGTTTGGTAGCAATAATTGGAGGAGTCCACTTTTCAGATGGTGAACTTTCCAGAAGTGGAACAAATTGAAATGCTTTTGAAATGTTGGATGTTCGTGATTTTAATTGGACCGACGATCACCTCGACACTGTTTACTATCCAGAGTTGCAATGTAACATATATGATCCTTTCATCTTTAATCCGTGTCTCAAATTTGAATTATGAAATTACAAAAATTCTGTTAGGAAGTACTTACTTACCATTTTTTTCTTCCGCACACGGCTTGAATCCAAATTAGTCGGAATTTGAAACGGATATTGAACAACAACAACAACAACAACCCAGTATAATCCCACTTAGTGGGGTCTGGGGAGGGTAGTGTGTACGCAGACCTTACCCCTACCATAGGGTAGAGAGGCTGTTTCCAAATAGACCCCCGGCATCCTTCCCTCCAAGAACTTCCCACCTTGCTCTTGGGGAGACTCGAACTCACGAGTGAAAAATCAAACCTAAGCACTGACAATCAAGTTAAAAATTATAAAAATGATGTCTAGAATGTACATTATGGAAATTTATTTATATTTCTACATTCATATCATTTATCTTATATTATAGACGTGCAAGATGAATTTTTCACTTATTCTTTTTCTTTTAATAATTTTTTCTATCATCAGCTCTCTTTGAAAATCCTTGTTTTTCTTAGCTTGATTTAGAAAACAATTCTGGAAAGAAGTTTGTGTGGAAGCAACAACAGATATTAGCCTTCATGTTATCAATTGGAAGTTTATTCTTGACAGTTTTATTTTGCAGGCGTTTTACACGATTTTCTTTTTCATGAATATGGTGTGTAGTCACTGAATTATGATCCTTAGCTGTATATTTTCCTATATTGTTGAATGGCTTGATAAGAAAAGTGTTGTGATCGATGATGTTGTTGACAAACTTAAGTCTTAACTCTACGTCTTTTCTACTTATATACAAATCCAATTATTATGTATTCTGAACAACTTGTAGAGATACTACAAGTGACTATGTGAGGCCTAATAACTATAATTTTCACAAATTATTATTGTTTAAAGGTTATTAGCTAGTTGTAGATACCATTTACTATAATACTTCCTATAGTTATGTTTTCAGGCTTTTTAGAGTGTATTCGATGTATTTAAGCTATTGTATTCATGAATACAATAGCATTTCTTGGTGTGAAATAGGGGATTTCAGCTAGGCATATAATTGTATTCGACTGTATTCACGGCGTGAAATGGGAGATTACAGCTAGACAGATTATTATATTCGACTGTATTCACGATATGTATTTGTGGACGTAAATAGTGCAATTCATGGTATATTCATATGTTTTTAAATATAAAGTGAATCAATTAACATAATTGACTCCTAATATTACTCAACAAACTCAATTATAAATCTGAATACATAAATACATCTGAATACATAACTTGTATTAATTAAAAAAATATATGAATACATTCATGGATTATAGCGAGACAATGATTACAATGAAATACATGAAATACAGTGAGATACATTGAAATACAATAAAAAAAGATAATGAAATACATAGAATACAGCGATATACAATTAAAAAAAAGGTAACAGACTCTTCAAGTTGCTCACCCCCAAACTACGTCGTCTTTGCTCAAGAATAACCCTAATGTCGTCTCATTGATAGCAGATTTCGAACCTCCTGTGTCAACCCCAATTTACTGTCACGACCCCAAAACACGGTCGTGATGGCGCCCATCATATTGCTAGCCAGCCTGACCAATTACACACAGTACCGAGCTACCAACTCACACACCTTATTTCACAAATCATTAATAGAGACGAATAGTCTGAAATTTAGCAAGTTTATAGAAAATAACCAATTAACCAGTACAAATATCCTCCCACAGACCTGGGGGTCACAATTCGAGAGCCTCTACCGAGTATCAGAATAACACTGACTGTATAACAATAAATCTGAGTACATGGAAGACAAAACATAGATAAATGGGAGAGAAGTCGGGTCCTGCGGACGCTAGGCAGCTACCTCGACAACTCCGAAGGATATGCTAATAGCAGCTAGAAATCAACTCTGCTGAGAGGTACCTCAATCTGCACACACGGTGCAGGGAGTAGAGTGAGCACTTCCAACTCAGTGGTAATAAGCATGTATAATGATATTGAAGGTAAGAACACCGAATAATACCACACAGTAAAACTATACAATACCTCATTTTATCCCTTTTAACAGTATAAGCCTCAGGGAAAACAATAACAGATAAAGCAGTACAACAAAAATGAATAAATGCAATGCAGATGCATGAACATGACCACTACGGCGCATAGCCCGATCCATTTGGGTACTCGCACTCATTGTGGGGGTTCAGACTCCGCAGGGGCTCCTACAGCCCAAGCGTAATATCAGTGACATATGCTGTGGCGCTCAGCCCGATCCACTATCCGTCCAGCTAGATGCAATGCAAGCCTCACAAGCGCAAATAATTATCATTTTTAAATCCGTTTAGCAGAAATTATAGAAAATCAGTGTTCAGAAATCTCAGAATTTGCAAAATCATTTTTGACAGTGTTTAGCTCAGGAGTGAAATCATGAAAACATGCTATAATCAGAGAAACAGTGATAACAATCCTCACGGGATCCAAATAACTGGCACACAGCCCAAATATATCCACAACCATCCAAGTAGGAGGTTTACCGGCTCATTCATAGCCAATAACACAGTACATGTCACGACCCAGATTTTTCCCCAATCACAATCGACCCTGCACTCACAGTAGAGTACATGTCTCGCTTCAATACAGTGTCACATAGTGATATACCGGGGTTGCAAACTCTCATGTCATCATCCACACCCATTACTCACCACGACCTGGCTCAAAAACTAGTCCGCAATGCCTTTCCCTCTAGAATTGACCTCCACATGTGCCAAGTATGATCAAAACCAATAGGAATACATCAAAATAGGCTAATGGAACATAACACAATCGAAATAACTCGAAAAACACCCAAACACACGAAGTTTCCAAAACCCAAGCCTCGAGCTCGCTTCTCGAAAAATTATGAAGCTCACATTTTCAGAATTCTAGTCTCGCCACGAGACCATACATATAAAATTTATCAAAATCGGAGTCCAATAGCCCCTTCAAATTCTAAATTTTCAAAATCCAAAATCAAGCCCTAACTTCTCCAATTTACACCCTAATTTTAATGATTTAGATGAAGATTCTAGGTGAAAATCTCTTACTCCCTCGTCCAATAGCTTCAAACTTTGCCCACAATGGAGAAAATATGATAAACTTTTGACGGAAATGACACTTAACTGATTCTGCCCGACCTAATTTTTCCCTTACGCGATTGCGACCTCCTGCCCGCGATCGCGATACATAAACATCTGGACCCACGTGATCGCGACCTCCTGCACGCGATCGCTTATAACAAAAATCTCAGGCCACCACATCCTTCTTTGCGAACGTGTGAAGATTCCTATGAATGCGTACCTTCCGTTTCTTCCTCTACGCGATCGCATCAGACCCTTCACGATCGCATAAGCTAAATTATCAGAACCCCAAATTTGCCTTCTACGCGATTGCGTCCGTCACCCACGCGATCGCGATGCCTTAAATCCCTGCAATTTCATGACAGCAAAACTGATCCTATGCTTCATAAAAAATGATCCGTTTGACCCCCGGAATCACCCCCGATGCCCCCGGTACCTCAACCAAAACAACCAACCTACTCCAAAATACGATACGAACTTCTTCCAATCATAAAAACACATCCTTAAACACAAAAATCATCAAATCAAGGCGGATTCAAGTCTAAGTTTCAACTAAAACTTCCGAAATCGACATCCAATCAAAAACCCGACCAAACGATGTCCGAATGACTTGAAAATTTGCAGGCATATCCAAAATCACCTAACGAAGCTATTGCAACTGTCATAATTCTATTCCAACTCCCGGATCAAAATCTCACCTATCAATCGGATTCCGCCGAAATTTCAACTTCGCCAATTCAAGCCTATTTTTACAACCGTACCTCCAAATTTAATTCCGACCCCTCCCTAAGTTGCAAATTACCACATGAAGCTAACCGAACCACCGGAATTCATATCTGAGCCTTCTAACCACATAGTCAATTTCAGGTTGACTTACTAAAAAAAACTCCCTTCTAAGAGGTTATATGCCTTATTTTCAACCAGAATCAATCCAAATTTACCCGATAGACTCTAATACTTATATAGAACATGAAACAATACAATAAGGGGAAAACGGGACGGTAACTCTCGTGACGACGGGCCGGATCGTCATATTTAACTTATAAAAATTATCAACCAAAATTGTACTATGCAAATACTATAAAGATCTCGAGAGTGGTCATGTTTCATGAGGGCCATTAGCGTATGGGCGGTCAGTCGGAGCTCCGAATCAGAGGAACATATCATCATTTGAAGGCTTTAAGAAGGCGGGGATCCACTTCCGGTCTACTGGAGTTGGTGGCTTTATCAATTAACCTCACCACCGCCATTTTTCTTTTTCTTCCTTCATCGGGGTTACCTATATCATGGGTTATCTCCTCTAAATCCACTTTTGTTTTCCACGGTATTTGGATATGAAAAATCTCACCGACTTGATTTCGAACCAGAAGAGTGTTTTTAACCCGATGGATTTTGGTGGAATAAAAAGGTAGGCGTGTACAAATCGAACCGAAAAACCGCATCAAATCAAATTATGGTTGTATCTAGGGTTTGATTTCGACATCGATTCAGAGCCCCAAGCTACGGACAATGAAAACTTCATTCGACAATGGAGATGAATCGGTAGAGAATCATGGTTGTATTCATAGAGAAAGACATGCATTGAGAGAGAGGTGGTGGAGAAAAATATGAAAGAGTAGGAGGTGACCATAAATAGATATTTGGCTATAAAAATTAAAAGGTAGCTATGAAATATAATTTTTTTAAAGGTATTTATTTAAAATAAATAAAACATCAACATTTGCTATGGGAGGTAAAAATTCTTTTTTATTTAGTTATCGTATATAACGTTTTACTTTTAAGACTCTTTTGTTTAAAATTGCTTTTGCTTTAACCTTTTTTGTCTGTCCCGTTTATATCGAGTTATTTTCTTTGTTCAACGAGAGAGACGCATAAAACATAAAAATTAAAATTGTCCTTCATATTATAGGGCAAGAGGTTTATTTTGAAAATTTTAATTTGGACTTAAGGTTAAGCAACACAATCTTGAGAGAACAAATCCTCAACAAATATTTATTGTCTTGTCAAAAGGTGAATAAATTAGAAGTGAGAGCAATGTTGGTGTTGGAGGTTACATAGCATCGGCTTAGTCGACCAATGCCGATGATATGCGAACAATTTGAATTAGAGATCTGTAATTTTGGATGGATGAATAATATCTTTATATAGAACTACTTTGCAAAGATTGGAGATGCACTCAAGTTTCTGAAATACTTTATTGCTGGTGGGTGTTTTAACATATAAAACTTTATCTTAGGGAGAAGAATAAATCTTTTAAATTGTTTTGGGAATTGGTAAGTGTTTACTGTTGTCATATGCTTTGAATTGATTTTCTACTAAGTGTTATGCAGGTTTATCTGAGGTAAATGAATATTACGCAATGATGTTTACATGCAACAATTAATTTATATGATAAACTAAGTATGAGTAACATTCCTCTATATTATCTCAATCGACAAGTTTGAGAAAGGTACCAAAATAATTTATCCATTAAAATTTTAATTATTTTCCATCGTTTTCCTTTCTTTGTACTCGAAATTACATAGTTATTCTTGCAAGATTTCCTTCACAATATGAAGAATGAGTGAAGCTTTTCAAAAATAATTTTGCTTTCAATGATTAATTAATTTTTTAAAATGTAAAGTTCATTGCTTGCAATATGCAAAGTAAAGTAGCTTATAACGCAATATAGTACAATTAAGGTCGTCGAACAGTGAGAATAGCATTATTGGTAAGATAGGAATTATGTGAAATTACTTTTATTTAATATTTTATGTGAATTGTGTGGGTATATATACTAGCTACTAATATAAAGATAAAAAGATGAAGTTTTAATTTGAAGCCAATGAAATATTTACTGATATGTTATATGTGTATCCTTGTTATGTTTTGATGATCTAACAAATTTACTATTAAGAACGAGATAAGTAACCTAATACACATACTCAAGAACTTAAAGATGAACAAGTCTTCAGTTGGGCACACAGTTCAACTATTCAGAGATAAGTATTCTAATCTTTGGGATCGATGTAATGCTATAGTGAAATCATGGATCATGCATAATGTTAGTCGCGATTTATTGAGTGGTGTTCTGTTTCGTTCAACTGCATGTGCGATTTGGAGTGATTTGCGTGAGCGATTTGATAAAGTAAATGCTTCACGAATGTATTATCTTCACAGAGAAATTTTTATATTGACTCAAGGTGCTACTAGTGTCTCTGTATATTACTCTAAGCTGAAAGATCTTTGGGATGAATATGATTCAATTATGCCACCACCTACTTGCTGTGATAATTCTAAGAAGTTTGTAGATCACCAACAATATCAGCGACTATGGCAGTTTTTGATGGGACTTAATTACAGTTACAGTCAAGCTCATAGTCAAATACTTATAAAGTCAAAAATTCCCACTGTTAACCAAGCATATGCAATAATTTTGCAAGATGAGAGTTAGAAAATGGTAGCTGGTAACAGTTCATATGTTGCTGATTCATCAGAACCAACAGCCTTATACTCGTCAAAGTTAGGGGAAAAGATAGTGAAAGAATTAATGCAGAATATGATTATTATAATATGAAAGGTCATACAAGATAAAATTGTTACAAATTACTGAGATGTGAATACTGCAACATGAAAGGACATCAGAAGACAAATTGCTATAAGTTGAATGGATATCCTGCAGATTTCAAATCAAAAGGAAGGCAAATATGGCTAGTTGTATTCCAGGTCAAGGTGTATATGTTCAACCTGATGGAATGCAAGCTAAATCCCAAAGTTATGGCCAAGGGCGACAACAATATGCACCAGCACCACCAGTTTTTACACCTGCACAGTATCAACAAATACTTACATTGTTGAATAATACACAGGTTTCAGAGACTCATGCCTCAGCACATATGGCAGGTAATGTCTCCTATGTTCAACAACCTGATGAAAAATGGATTGTGGATACTGGAGCTACTAATCATATGGTTGGTGATGAAGACACTTCACATGATAAAGTGATAACAGGAAATGCAGGGAGTGTACAACTTCCTACAGGAGATTCAGCCAAGGTTTCTCACATTGGAAGTTGTCAATTGAATGGAGGGGAGACTATCACAGGTGTTTTGTGTGTGCCGGCATTTAAATTTAACCTATTATCTGTGTCTCAATTGACAAAGGCTCTTAAATGTTGTGCTGCCTTTTATCCTGATTTCTGCATTTTACAGGATCTCTTCACTGGGAAGGTGAAAGAGATTGGTAAGAAGGAAGGAGAGCTCTATGTGATTCATACACAAAAGAAGGCAAAGAATCCAGCAAAATCTTTTGCAGTAGTAAAGACTAATAGTGAATTGTGGCATAAAAGGCTAGCACATGTTCCTTTTTCTGTTATTAAGAAAATACCTACTTTCACTGATAGTACTAGAATAAGTCATTGTGACTGTCACACCTCCTTTTGGCGCGCCCGCTACCCGGGGGTAGAAGCGTAAAGGGAGTTTTTTCAATTTAAGTGACAATGTTCGAAGCGGAATTATTCTATTTATTTCAGAGTCGCCACTTGGAATAAATTATGGTGTCCCAAGTCACCAATTCATTTAAATCACGAATCGAGGAAATTTCGACTTTCCAAATGAAGTCTGCGAACCAGAAATTCTAAGTAAGGAATTCTGTTGACCCGATGGAAGGTGTTAGGCACCCCGGATCCCGTGGTTCTAGCACGGTCGCTTCAATTATTATAAATGGCTAAAAATTCCTGATTTTATACATGTTCACATCATATTGCAATTTAAACCTATTAACCGCTTCTATCTAATTTTAAGAATGATTGCAATGTTATTAAAACACGTCTCGAGTCACGTCACCTAAATTATACCCGTGATTTTGACATATTCTAATATCATTGAGATTCGAGTCACATAAAATATACACCCGAATTTAAGAATGTAATTTTAAATATCGCGCCTAAAGCGACTATCAGATAATTATTATATAATTTTTTATATTTTTTTTATATTTTTTTTTCTTTTTAAATATGAAATTTCTTAACTAGTATTAAAAAAAACTAATTAGAACGAGATTAAAGCTTGTATTGTAATATAAAAAAAACTAATAAAATTATTTATTCAAAAATCATTTAAAACTAAGTTTATCTTAAAACAATACTAAATTGAATGCAATTTTTAGTCTTTATTGTCTCTAAAAAAAAACCAATTAATTTCATTTATAGATTCGAACCCTGAATTCAAACAAAAGGAAGACCCATCTAATTTGATACGGCTACCTAATTCGAAACTCAATTAATCCCCTATTCCTAATATAATTTATAATGTTCATGATCTTATGACTTAGCACCAACCTATTCTTATTCCTATAAGCAAGACTATGCACTTATTTACTAATGTGATAACATGACAGTGGCGTGTGCACACAAATCACTAGACTTCAATTTCTTTCGTTGCTAAATACATGACCAGATTAGCATATATGCCAAAATTCCCCTTGCGAATGCCATAAATTCTGTTGTTTAAATTATATTAACTCCTTGAATTTGCTAATAAAGGCATTGTCTCAAATAGAAACATCCATAATGAGTTTTCACAAGTGACATATACGTGTACTTCAACAAAGCATGGTTTCCCTTTTCTTCTTTTAAAAAATACGTCGAAAGATATGATAAAAAATTCCAACTTCCAAATTTTAATTATCAAACATACGGTCCTATTTAGTCCACAAATGTCAGAAGCTAAATTTTAATTGTTTAACCTAAACAAATAACGAGAGTAACATCTGAGGAAGGACGGTATAAACAAAGAGAAAACAGAACAATAATAAAACTAGGTAGACGTGACTAAAGAACTAATATACATTTTAACTCCAATTTCGGAATAGCACTTCATTTCAAAACCCGATCTCTTGATTCAAACAACTACATCAATTGCGTCTTAAGTGTATACCTGGAAAATTGAAAGTAATGAGGAGTTGAAAGAATCAATAGAGGCAGCAGTAGCAGCAGTATAACAACAGCAGTGGAATTAGCCCAGAAATGACTAAAGAAAACCAGTTTTGGAACAAGTTTGAACCAACAGAAAGTATCAATGAGGCTCAGTAATCAGAAGAAACTAAGACTTGAATCAAACTCTGACCACGAATTCAATTCAAGATCAGTTTTGAAAATTAAACCACTTTAGCCCCGAGTGAATCACAGATAACAGAGATTAGAAGACCAATGGAACAGTAAACTTTTGTTCAATTTCAGTTGTTTCTTATCTATGGATCTCTCTTGTGTCTTTCTCTATCAAAACTCTCTCTGATTTTCCAGTGAGTCTTGTGTGTGTGTGTTTCTAAAAAACTGTTTTGCTCTTTTTTTTTCAATCAATGTATGTGTTTTTGAGAGAGTATATTCTGTGAGTGTGTATTAGTCTCTCCCAAAAAAATGTCTTCTGTCTCCTTGTGTATCAGTGTCTTCTTATAGCCCTCAAAGCAAACTAACAAATCTGTCCAGCCCTTATCCTTCCCTGTATTCCACTAATAAAGGTACTACACCATCAGACAGTCCTCTTTTCCAATTTGTTTAATTGAAAGCCTGCTAATCTTGTGGCCCCTTTTAGTTTTTTTTTTCTTTTAATTAAGAAACCATGTTATACCTGATTTTTCCACTGTCAAAGTGGTACAACAACTCACATTCTTTCTTTATTAATCTGAGATTCCTAAATTGACAGATCAACTTACATTTCAAAGTTTCTTTAATTCCAAAACAAATCTTAAACCCTGAGAATTATCATTCTGTCATGGGTCCTAAACAATTGTATTAAGAACCAAACTGAATTACGACTAACGTTTGATCATTAACTATAAGATTATACAGCTATAACCAATTCAGTAGCTAACTCATACGCAACATAATTCAACTTCAATCCAACAGTCATATTTTCGGACAGAAAGGCAACAAAAATGCAGAATTGATTACTCGACGATATTAATCGAGTCGCATTCAATTTTCAATGACACATTTACAACAAAGAATAACAAGTAAACAGATCGACCAAATAAAAAGGTCCCAAAGAGATGAAGAAAACAGAGAATTGGCGGAATAATAAAACAACAAAAAAATGAAAACTAGAAACAATTAAACTGAAACGACAAATACAATTAAACAAGAACAGAAATACCTTGAAACAAAGAATTGGAACTCGGCCGACTCGGGTCTTGGTCATTCGAGATCGAAAGGACCTTAATTGAAATGTTTTCGAAGTGAAAACAGTCCAAGGTCTATTGGACCCCAATCTTATGAAATTCGAAGAAATCCCTAATTTTAATTTTAGGGTTCTTGAGTCTTCATTTTGGGGTTTGGATGGTTAAGGCTCGATTTGATGGAAACTAACGGTAATTTGGGAATGAGGGAGATGAGGCGAAGGCTATGTGCGAGTTCGGAGTGATTTGGCATAGGTTTGGTTTTAGCTCGAATCTTCAAATGAAGATTCGAGAAGACGGGGAATGATTCGAAGGAAACGGCTTGTGGATTTGGACTCAGGGTGTTCGGAAGGTCGTTCGGTGTTGTTTTGGTGGCCGGCGGCGTTGTTGCCGCCGGGTTTCAGGCGAGGGGGTGGTCCGGCGGCTAGGGTTTTCTTTGTGAGAGAGACGAAGGGCGAGGGGGGGTCTGTGGGTGAAATGAAATTGAAAAAAATGGTATTGGGGTGTTTGGCATATTGAAACTTGATCGGCTAATCTGGGCCGTTGGATGATAATAACCAACGGCTCAGATTTAAAAGGGGTAACGGGTTGGGTTATTTAGGTGGGTTGGACGAGTTTTACAGGTTTGGGCGTGGGTTTTGGACAAAAAGGTTTTGGGCTTGATTTTTTGATTTAGGTTTTTGGCCCAGTCCGCTTTTCCTCTTCATTCCTAATTCTTTTCTCCAATTTCTTTCTTTTCTTTTATTTATACTCCTAAATTAATTTCCAAACAAAGAATAAAATCCCAATTTAACTCTCAAATAACAATTATCACATATAATAACAAATTAATAGAAATCACATAATTGAGACTTCACAAATAATAACAAAAAATGCAAAAGAAAAATACAATCTTTTGATTTATTATTTTCATTTTCGTAGAATAAGTAATTTATTAATTAACTCAAAAATTAAAAAAATAAATTCTAAATGTTTTTACAATATATTTTTTTTGTATTTTTTATTAATTTAATCAAATAAGCGTGCACACACAAACGCAAACAATTGGAGAAATATAACAGAAAATCTGTAAATATTGCAAACAAATACAAAACTCTTTTATTTTGAATTTTTCTGGGAGTAATTCTCATGTAAGGCAAAAATCACGTGCTCACAGTGACATATGTCCTTTGGCAAGAACATATGTTATGCTTTTAAAACAGTATTAGAGTATATCGGGTGAGTTAGAGGTGATTTGGATTGAAAATGAAACAAATAGCATGTTTGAGGAAAGCTTGAATATGAAAAAGTCAACCAAGAGTTGACTATTGAGTTAGAGTGCTCGGAATCGGATTCTAATGATTCGACTAGTTCCGGGGATCATTTATGACTTAGGAGAACAATCGGAATTGAATTCGGAGGTCCGGTGTAGTTTTAAGCTTGAATTGGCGAATGTTGAATTTTGGCGAAAACCGGATGGTAGGTGATATTTTGATCCGGGGTCGGAATGGAATTCCGACAATTTCTGTAGCTTCGTTATGTGATTTTGGATATGTCTGCAAATTTTCAGGTCATTCGGACATCGTTTGATCGGGTTTTGGATTGAATGTTAGTTTTGAAAGTTTTGAAGAAACTTAGGCTTGAATCCGTGGTTAATTGGTGATTTTGATGTTTAGTATGGTGTTTTTATGATTGAAACAAGTCCGTATCATGTTTTGGAGTATGTTGGTGGTTTTCGTTGGGGTCCGGGGGCCTCGGGATGGATTCGGACCATCAACCGGGCAATTAGAACTTGGAAAAACTCTGCAGAAAACTGCAGGTTCTGCCCAGGTCCTCAAGCCTTCGCGTTCGCGTGACTGGTGTCGCGTTCGCGAAGGCCAAGGCTGGTTGTGCTTCGCGTTCGCGAGAGAAGGCGTCGCGTTCGCGTAGGGTCGGGATGTTGTGCTTCGCGTTCGCGGGAGGCCCATCGCGAACGCGTAGAGGAAATCCGAGTGGCTGGGAAGTTTGAACATCGCGAACGCGTGGGGTGCGTCGCGTCCGCGAAGGGTTGCAGGTTTTGAGCATCGCGAACGCGTGGCCAGCGTCGCGTTCGCGAAGGGTAAGGCAAGGCTGTTCATCGCGAACGCGTAGAGGGTCACGCGAACGCGATGAACAATGGGTTCTGATAGTGAATAAAAATCCAGAAGCAGAGAGTTACGGGTTTTCAACCCAAAAACACACATTTGAGCCCTAGAGAGAAGAAAACTCGAGGAAATCACCGAGAAGTCATCGGGTATCGTTGGAGGTAAGATTCTTGACTCAAAAACATCAATTTATGGTAGTATTAACATCAATCTTCATGAAATTGGGTTGAAATCTTGAAGAAATGTGGCCTAAGTATTAAAAACGGGATTTTTGGATTTGGAGGGTCATTTGAACTCCGATTTCGATAAATTTTATATGCACGGACTCGTGGCGAGATAAGGATCGCATTGGTACTAATTTCGGAATTTTTCCGAGCAGTGGGGCCCGGGGTCGGGTTTTACCAACTTAGTGTAATTTTTGCGAATTTCATATAAATTGAAGTGGGTTATGATTCTTTGACCCGTAATTGATATAATTATTGTCATTTGACTAGATTCGACACACGAGGCATCGCAATTCAAAGGAAAAGGCATCGCGGACGATTCGACGACCGGCTAGAGGTGAGTAGTTTGTGTATATTGTAGCCTGAGGGTTCGAAAACCCGGCTTAGCACATTGTGACGCTAATAGGGCGTGGCTCGCACACCGTGGCAGGTGCGGGATTGATTGTGATTGGGGATTGAGACTTGGTCCATCCCGGAAAGTGAATAACATGTTGTTAGTGTTGGAAATACACTGTATTTGCTATATTTGTGGGTTGTAAGCCTTGTTTGGGGCCTTGTGCCGATCTGTAGCGTCCTTAGAGGACAATATTTATGTGATAGCTATAATTGCTTAAATCACTGATCTCAGTCCTGGAAATTGTAATCACACTTTTGAAATGCTAAGTCACCGGCTTTTGCAAAATTAATAAAGTTAAAGTATTTTTCATAAATTATGAATTGAGAACTGGAAATAAGGAAAAATGAATTGTTTTGTGACTTAATTGCTTATTGTGGATTGAGTGTGGGATCGGGCTGCACGCCGCAGTAGTTGATATGAGGGTCGGGCTGCACGCCGCAGCAGTATTGCGCTTGGGCTGTAGGAGCCCCTCCGGAGTCTGTACACACCCCCAGTGAGCGCCGTCAACGTTAAATGGGATCGGGCTACACGCCGTAGCAGTTATGTGCATTTCATTGCATCTGTATTTGTTGGATTACTCTGTGGTAGCTGTATGGAATTATTGTTGCTAGTTCGTAGGAGATTCGGATTGTAGTGTAGCTTCATTTTGTGGTATTTTGTGGATTTCTTACTGTCAGCTACATGTATATATTTGTTACTCACTGAGTACTTAGTACTCACCCCTACTCCCTGCACCTTTTGTGTGCAGACTCAGGTACACAGGAGCAGTAGACGGACATCTCCAGGCGTTTACATTGTCACATCGAGTTGCTGAGGTAGCTGCCTACGTTCGCAGAGCCTAGCTTCTCCTCTCATTCCAGTTGTTATTGTATATTTTGTATTCGGACTTGAGTACTTCTATATCGTACTCTCTATTTCCTGTTGGGTTTTGTTAGAGGCTCTAGACTTGTGACTCCGGATCTTTGGGAGTGTCAGTACTTTTGTTCAGTATTATTATTATTGGAGTTCTTAAACTCTTATGTTCTTTGGGTTGTCCATTTGGGACTGATATTCATTGTGATAAGTAATTGTTGGTCTGACTGGCCTAGCTTAATTGTTGGGCGCCATCACGACCGGATTTGGGTCGTGACCGGTCTGTCTAGGACAGGTGACCCGGTAATCAAAAGGCCGAGCATGCTATATATTGCATTTTTTAATTTTCTTTTATCACTATGCGGACTGGAAAAATTCCCGATAAAATCATTTTCTTGAATTCATATCGTGCGATTTGTGTTATCATGAAATTAAATCTTTCCATATTCTATTCCCTCGCAGATGGCATAACCACCAGTACCACCTACTTAGGGCACTAGAGGTCGCAACCGTGGTCGTGGTAGAGGCAGAACCGCGAGGGCAACACATGTTGCTCCACCAGCTACCCCAGCTCAGGATCAGGCTCCAGCTGCAGACGTTCCAGCAGTACCTATTGAGGCACCGTTGGTGCCTATTATGATTTCGGGCCTTCAAGAGGCCTTGGATCAGATATTATCTGTATGCACTGGCCTGGATCAGGCAGTTTCAACATCTACTGCAGCGGCTACTTCTCAGGCAGGGGGAGACAGTCAGACCCCCGCTACTCGCACACCCGAGCCAGTTCAGCCAGTTGCACCCGTTGCACCAGCTCCTGCATATGTGGTTCCAGTTATGCCCGACGATGAGCAACGTCGTTTGGAGAGATTTGAGAGGCTACAGCCTCCGACATTCAGTGGAGCTGAGGGCGAGGATGCCCAGGGTTTTCTTGACCGATGTCGGCGTATGCTTCGCACCGCGGGTATTCTAGAGTCCAGCGGTGTTTCATTCACCACTTTCCAGTTCACAGGTGCAGCTTTCCAGTGGTGGGAGGATTTTGAGAGGCGTAGGCCCGCTGGGGCAGTGCCCCTCACTTGGCAGCAGTTCTCCACGGTATTTTTGGAGAAGTACGTGCCTCGGTCTCAGGAGAGAGGAGCTGCGACGTCAGTTCGAGTGGTTGAAGCAGGGAGAGATGACAGTTAATCAGTACGAGATGAGATTCACACAGCTGGCCCGTCATGCCATGTGGATGGTTCCTACAGACAGGGAGAGGATCCGGAGATTTATTGATGGTCTTATTTATCCCATCCGCATATTGATGACCGGGGAGAGAGTTTCGACAGTTACCTTTGAGGAGGTGGTTGATGCTGCTCGTCATATTGAGACAGATCGCCGCAGAGAGCGAGAGGAGAGGGAGGCTAAAAGGCCTCGTGGTACGGGTAGTTACAGTGGTGCTCCGTCTAGGGGCCAATTTCAGCATAGCAGAGGTCGCTCTTTCAGGTCTCATCAGTCTGGACGCACAGAGTCCAGTGGGGTTTCATCTGATCGTGGTCGTCAAGGCCAGCAGGGTTATCAGGGTCAGCAGAGCCGTCAGCAGAGTCAGCCTGCACTGAGTGCTCTTCCAGCTCAGAGCTCTGCTCCTGTTTCCTCAGCATAGGGTTCATCTGTAGCGAGGGGTCCTCAGCAGCCCCTTCTTCCATCTTCGAGCCGTTGTTTTGAGTGCGGTGATTTGGGCCATATCAGGAGAGAGTGTCCTCAGTGGCTCCGTAAGCGGTCTCAGCAGAGGGATCAACCCTCGTCTTCTGCTCCCGTTTCTTCCACACCAGCACAGTCAGCTAGGACTGGTGGCCAGGTAGCCAGAGGTCACCCAAGGGGCGAGGATCGTACTGGCGGAGGCCAAGCTCGTTTCTATGCTCTTCCGGATATGAAGGACGCTAGTGCATCAGATGCTGTCATTTCAGGTATTATCTCAGTCTGCCACAGGGATGCTTCTGTCTTATTTGATCCTGGATCCACCTATTCCTATGTTTCTTCATATTTTTCACATCATTTGGGTATGACCCGTGGTATTCTTGCTTTGCCCGTACATGTGTCTACCCCAGTGGGGGATACTGTTGTTGTGGATCAGGTATATCGATCCTGTATTATTACTATTGGGGGTCCGGAGACCCGAGTTGATTTATTACTACCGGGCATGGTAGATTTCGATGTAATTCTAGGCATGGATTGGCTATCTCCTTATCATGCAATTCTGGACTGTCATGCCAAGACAGTCACGTTAGCTATTCCGGGTAATCCGCGGATCGAGTGGCGTGGCTTGACTGATTATGTGTCTGACAGGGTGATTTCGTATATAAATGCTCAGCGAATGATTGGCAAGGGTTGTTTGTCTTATTTGGCCTTCATTAGAAATGTTGAGGTCGAGACACCCAGTCTTGATTCGGTCCCCATTGTGAGGGAGTTTCCGGATGTATTTCCAGCAGACCTGCCAGGCATGCCGTCTGATAGAGATATTGATTTTGGTATTGACTTGGTGCCGGGCACTCAGCCCATTTCTATTCCTCCTTATCGCATGGCACCAGCAGAGTTAAAAGAATTGAAAGAACAGCTTCAGAGAACTCTTAGATAAGGGTTTCATTCGTCCGAGTGTGTCACCTTGGGGTGCACCGGTGTTATTCGTGAAGAAGAAAGATGGCACAATGAGAATGTGCATTGATTACGGGCAGCTGAACAAGGTAACGATGAAGAATAAGTACCCATTACCTCGTATTGAGGACCTATTTGATCAGCTCCAGGGAGCTAGTGTATTTTCTAAGATTGATCTACGATCGGGTTATCATCAGTTGAAGATCAGAGACTCAGATATTATGAAGACATCGTTCAAGACGCGATATGGGCACTACGAGTTCCTGGTGATGTCTTTCGGGTTGACTAATGCCCCGGCAGCATTCATGCACTTGATGAATAGTGTATTTCGGCCGTACCTTGATTCTTTTGTGATTGTGTTTATTGATGATATCTTGGTATACTCACGCGGCCAGGAGGAGCATGCACAACATTTGAGAGTGGCATTGCAGAGGTTGAGGGAAGAGAAGTTGTATGCAAAATTCTCTAAGTGTGAGTTCTGGCTTGATACTGTGGGTTTTCTGGGACATATAGTGTCCAGTGATGGCATTCGGGTTGATCCGCAGAAGGTTGAGGCAGTGCAGAATTGGCCCAGACCTTCCTCAGCTACAGAGATTCGTAGTTTTCTCGGTTTGGCAGGCTATTATCGTCGGTTTGTTCAGGATTTCTCATCTATTGCTTCACCGTTGACTAAGCTGACACGGAAGAATGCTCCATTTGTGTGGTCTGATGAATGTGAAGAGAGCTTTCAGAAGCTCAAGGAGGCTTTGACCACGGCTCCAGTACTTGTGTTACCATCGGCCTCGGGGTCATATACGGTGTATTGTGATGCTTCCAGAGTTGGACTCGGTTGTGTGTTGATGCAGGAGGGTAGAGTTATTGCATATGCTTCTCGTCAGCTAAAGCCCCACGAGAAGAACTACCCTGTTCATGATTTGGAGTTAGCTGCTATTGTTCATGCCTTGAAGATTTGGAGGCATTATCTATATGGTGTATCTTGTGAGGTATATACAGACCACCGCAGCCTTCAGCATTTGTTTAAGCAAAAAGATCTAAATTTAAGGCAGCGGAGATGGCTTGAATTGCTTAAAGACTATGATATTACTATCTTGTACCATCCCGGGAAAGCCAATGTAGTGGCTGATGCATTGAGCCGGAAGGCTATTAGTATGGGCGGTTTGGCGTATATTCCAGTTGGGGAGAGACCCCTAGCAGTTGATGTTCAGGCGTTAGCTAATCGGATGGTAAGGCTGGATATTTCTGAGCCCAATCGGGTGATGGCTTGTGTAGTAGCTCGTTCTTCTTTATATGATCGTATTCGAGAGCGCCAGTATGATGATCCACACTTACTTGTCCTTAGGGACAGAGTTGAGCATGATGATGCTAGAGATGTCACTATTGATAGTGAGGGTGTATTGCGGATGCAGGGTCGGATATGTGTGCCCAATGTTGATGGCCTTCGTGAGTTGATATTGGAAGAGGCCCATAGCTCGCGGTATTCTATTCATCCAGGAGCCGCGAAGATGTATCAGGATTTGAAGCAGCATTACTGGTGGAGAAAGATGAAGAAAGATATTGTGAGCCATGTAGCTCGGTGTCTAAACTGTCAGCAGGTCAAGTATGAGCATCAGAGACCTGGTGGTGTGTTCCAGCGTATTGATATTCCTGAGTGGAAGTGGGAAAGGATTACTATGGACTTTGTTAGTGGACTCCCTCGGACGGCGAGGAAGTTTGATTCAGTTTGGGTGGTGGTGGATAGGTTGACTAAGTCAGCTCACTTCATCCCAGTGTGTACTACCTATACCTCGGAGCGGTTGGCAGAGATATTCATCCGTGAGATAGTGAGATTGCATGGAGTTCCTATTTCCATTATATCAGACAGAGGTACCCAGTTCACATCTCAGTTCTGGAGGACATTTCAGCGAGAGTTGGGTTCACAGGTAGAGTTGAGCACAGCATTTCATCCACAGACGGATGGGCAATCTGAGCGTACTATTCAGATATTGGAGGACATGTTGCGTGCTTGTGTCATTGATTTTGGTGGTTCATGGGCTGATTATTTGCCTTTGGCGGAGTTTGCTTACAATAATAGCTATCGGTCCAGCATTCAGATGGCACCGTATGAAGCTTTATATGGGAGGCGGTGTAGGTCTCCAGTCGGTTGGTTCGAGCCCGGCGAGGCTAGGTTGTTAGGGACAGAGTTAGTCCAAGATGCCTTAGATAAGGTGAAGGTGATTCGGGAGAGACTTCGCACAGCTCAGTCGCGTCAGAAGAGTTATGCAGACCGGAAGGTCCGAGATGTGTCTTATTCAGTAGGTGAGAAGGTGTCGCTGAAGGTTTCGCCTATGAAGGGTGTTATGAGGTTTGGAAAGAAAGGGAAGTTGAGCCCAAGGTTTATTGGACCTTTTGAGGTGCTTAGGAAAGTTGGGGAGGTGGCTTATATGCTTGCTTTGCCACCCAGTTTGTCGGGAGTTCACCCGGTGTTCCATGTATCTATGCTCCGGAAGTATGTCGGAGACCCGTCTCATGTGTTGGACTTCAGCACGATACGGCTAGATGAGGATTTGACTTATGATGTGGAACCAGTAGCCATTTTGGGTCGACAGGTTCGTAAGCTGAGATCTAAGGATATAGCTTCAGTGAAAGTGCAGTGGAGAGGTCGTCCCGTGGAGGAAGCAACTTGGGAGACCGAGCAGGAAATGCAGAGCAGATATCCACACTTGTTTGATGCTCCGGGTATGTTTCTTAACCCGCTCGCGGACGAGCGTTTGTTTAAGTTGGGGAGAATGTAACGACCCGGCCCGTCGTTACGGGAATTTACCACCCCGTTACCTTGCATTTACATATGTTATGCTTTTAAAACAGTATTAGAGTATATCGGGTGAGTTAGAGGTGATTTGGATTGAAAATGAAACAAATAGCATGTTTGAGGAAAGCTTGAATATGAAAAAGTCAACCAAGAGTTGACTATTGAGTTAGAGTGCTCGGAATCGGATTCTAATGATTCGACTAGTTCCGGGGATCATTTATGACTTAGGAGAACAATCGGAATTGAATTCGGAGGTCCGGTGTAGTTTTAAGCTTGAATTGGCGAATGTTGAATTTTGGCGAAAACCGGATGGTAGGTGATATTTTGATCCGGGGTCGGAATGGAATTCCGACAATTTCTGTAGCTTCGTTATGTGATTTTGGATATGTCCGCAAATTTTCAGGTCATTCGGACATCGTTTGATCGGGTTTTGGATTGAATGTTAGTTTTGAAAGTTTTGAAGAAACTTAGGCTTGAATCCGTGGTTAATTGGTGATTTTGATGTTTAGTATGGTGTTTTTATGATTGAAACAAGTCCGTATCATGTTTTGGAGTATGTTGGTGGTTTTCGTTGGGGTCCCGGGGGCCTCGGGATGGATTCGGACCATCAACCGGGCAATTAGAACTTGGAAAAACTCTGCAGAAAACTGCAGGTTCTGCCCAGGTCCTCAAGCCTTCGCGTTCGCGTGACTGGTGTCGCGTTCGCGAAGGCCAAGGCTGGTTGTGCTTCGCGTTCGCGAGAGAAGGCGTCGCGTTCGCGTAGGGTCGGGATGTTGTGCTTCGCGTTCGCGGGAGGCCCATCGCGAACGCGTAGAGGAAATCCGAGTGGCTGGGAAGTTTGAACATCGCGAACGCGTGGGGTGCGTCGCGTCCGCGAAGGGTTGCAGGTTTTGAGCATCGCGAACGCGTGGCCAGCGTCGCGTTCGCGAAGGGTAAGGCAAGGCTGTTCATCGCGAACGCGTAGAGGGTCACGCGAACGCGATGAACAATGGGTTCTGGCAGTGAATAAAAATCCAGAAGCAGAGAGTTACGGGTTTTCAACCCAAAAACACACATTTGAGCCCTAGAGAGAAGAAAACTCGAGGAAATCACCGAGAAGTCATCGGGTATCGTTGGAGGTAAGATTCTTGACTCAAAAACATCAATTTATGGTAGTATTAACATCAATCTTCATGAAATTGGGTTGAAATCTTGAAGAAATGTGGCCTAAGTATTAAAAACGGGATTTTTGGATTTGGAGGGTCATTTGAACTCCGATTTCGATAAATTTTATATGCACGGACTCGTGGCGAGATAAGGATCGCATTGGTACTAATTTCGGAATTTTTCCGAGCAGTGGGGCCCGGGGTCGGGTTTTACCAACTTAGTGTAATTTTTGCGAATTTCATATAAATTGAAGTGGGTTATGATTCTTTGACCCGTAATTGATATAATTATTGTCATTTGACTAGATTCGACACACGAGGCATCGCAATTCAAAGGAAAAGGCATCGCGGACGATTCGACGACCGGGGCTAGAGGTGAGTAGTTTGTGTATATTGTAGCCTGAGGGTTCGAAACCCCGGCTTAGCACATCGTGACGCTAATAGGGCGTGGCTCGCACACCGTGGCAGGTGCGGGATTGATTGTGATTGGGGATTGAGACTTGGTCCATCCCGGAAAGTGAATAACATGTTGTTAGTGTTGGAAATACACTGTATTTGCTATATTTGTGGGTTCTTGTTTGGGGCCTTGTGTCGATCTGTAGCGTCCTTAGAGGACAATATTTATGTGATAGCTATAATTGCTTAAATCACTGATCTCAGTCCTGGAAATTGTAATCACACTTTTGAAATGCTAAGTCACCGGCTTTTGCAAAATTAATAAAGTTAAAGTATTTTTCATAAATTATGAATTGAGAACTGGAAATAAGGAAAAATGAATTGTTTTGTGACTTAATTGCTTATTGTGGATTGAGTGTGGGATCGGGCTGCACGCCGCAGTAGTTGATATGAGGGTCGGGCTGCACGCCGCAGCAGTATTGCGCTTGGGCTGTAGGAGCCCCTCCGGAGTCCGTACACACCCCCAGTGAGCGCCGTCGACGTTAAACTGGATCGGGCTACACGCCGTAGCAGTTATGTGCATTGCATTGCATTTGTATTTGTTGGATTACTTTGTGGTAGCTGTATGGAATTATTGTTGCTAGTTCGTAGGAGATTCGGACTGTAGTGTAGCTTCATTTTGTGGTATTTTGTGGATTTCTTACTGTCAGCTACATGTATATATTTGTTACTCACTGAGTACTTAGTACTCACCCCTACTCCCTGCACCTTTTGTGTGCAGACTCAGGTACACAGGAGCAGTAGACGGACATCTCCAGCGTTTACATTGTCACATCGAGTTGCTGAGGTAGCTGCCTACGTTCGCAGAGCCTAGCTTCTCCTCTCATTCCAGTTGTTATTGTATATTTTGTATTCAGACTTGAGTACTTCTATATCGTACTCTCTATTTCTTGTTGGGTTTTGTTAGAGGCTCTAGACTTGTGACTCCGGATCTTTGGGAGTGTCAGTACTTTTGTTCAGTATTACTATTATCGGAGTTCTTAAACTCATATATTCTTCTTGGGTTGTCCATTTGGGGACTGGTATTGTGTCATAATTAAATTGTTTGTTTGGCTGGCCTAGCTTGATTGTTGGGCGCCATCACGACCGGATTTGGGTCGTGACACATATGTCCTTTGGCAAGACAAGCTAGAATTCCATTTCAACTAAGTACTACTAGAGCAGAAAACTATTTTGATTTGTTGCATATGGATGTATGGGGACCTTATAAAGCCTTTACTCATAATGGAAAAAGATTTTTTCTTACTGTTGTAGATGATTGTTCCAGATGGACTTGGATTTTTTTACTACATCTTATGTCTGATGTGGTTGCAGTACTTAAACAGTTCATTGTTAAGGCGACACAGTTTGGGAAGATGATAAAATGCTTCAGATCTGACAATGGGACAGAGTTCTTTAACAAGAGCTGCAATGAATTTTTTTCAGCACATGGTATTGTGCATTAAAGTTCTTGTCCATACACTCCTCAACAAAATGGAGTGGTCGAAAGAAGACATAGACACATACTGGAGGCAGCAAGGGCTATAAGGTTTCAAGGTCACTTGCCTATCAGATTTTGGGGAGAATGTATTGAAGCAACAATATACATCATTAACAGGATACCCTCCACTGTTTTACATAACAGATCACCATTTGAAGTGTTGTTTGGGAGACAAGCTTCTCTTTCTCACATGAGGGTTCTAGGATGTTTATGCTTTGCTACTAATTTGGTGAAAGGAGACAAGTTTGGGCCTAGATCAATAAAGTTTGTGTTCTTGGGGTATGCATCAACACAGAAATGTTACAAACTATATAACATTGAGCAAAGATCTATGTTTGTGAGCAGGGATGTGGTGTTTCATGAAGAAGTGTATCCCTTCCAAAATATTGTTGAAGATTTTAGACTATATTCTCCTGCTGATAATATGTTGTCACCTATTAATTGCAGGGATCCTGTTGAGACTGAGAATAGTCACATTGATCAACATGTTGATAATCATGCTTCTGAAATGGAAACACCTACATTTATTAACTCCAGCAGTGCAAAAGGGAGTACCAGTGAAGAAAGAGCTACAGATATTTCAGAAGTCCAGATACAAGTTGCAGAAAATGAGATTCCTACATCCATTACTGAACGTCAAAGAAGGTCTGGCATGAATACTAAACCTCCTATTTGGCTCAAGGACTACATTAGGCCTCAGGGAAGTTCAAATTCTGCCAGTAATTGTCTGTATCCAATTACTGATGTTATACAATATGATTGGCTTTCAGCTAAATATCAGGCATATGTTGCTAATGTTTCTTCAAATACTGAACCTACATCTTTTCATGAAGCTGCCAAGGATAAGAGATGGATTGAAGCTATGAAAGCAGAGATCCAAGCTCTAGAAGACAATCACACATGGGAGGTTGTGACACTGCCTTATGGAAAAAAGGCAATTGGTTGTAAATGGGTTTATAAAATCAAATATACAGCTTCTGGTGATATAGAAAGGTTCAAGGCTCGTTTAGTGGCAAAAGGATACAATCAAAAGGAAGGCTTGGATTATCAAGAGACTTTCACCTGTGGTGAAAATGGTCACAGTAAGATTTGTGATTGCTATTGCAGCTGCAAAAGGTTGGTTTTTGCATCAGATGGATGCATACAATACATTCTTGCAAGGAGATTTGGAAGAGGAAGTCTATATGGAACTACCTCAGGGATTCTCACATTCAACAGGAAAGACACAAGTTTGTAGATTACACAAGTCTCTCTATGGGCTTAAGCAAGCTTCTCGTCAATGGAATATTAAACTAACCGCTACTCTTTTTCACTATGGCTTCAAACAGAGTCATCTTGACTATTCTTTGTTTACTAAACAGATTAATGGAAATATAGTTATCATCCTAGTATATGTGGATGATTTGCTTATTACTGGAGATGATAATGTTCTTATATCAGAAACCAAAGATGCACTACATCAGAAATTCAAGATCAAAGATTTGGGAGAACTCAAGTATTTTTTGGGCATTGAATTTGCAAGAAGTAAAGAAGGGATCTTATTGCATCAGAGGAAATATTCTCTAGAACTCATCTCAGGTGTTGGCTTAGCAGGAGCAAAACCAGTGGGAGCACCAGTTGAGGTGAATCAGAAGTTGACTACGACTGAATTTGATCACCATTTCAATATTATAGATGATGTCTTACTTGATGATCCTGTATCTTATCAAAGACTGATTGGGAGATTGCTTTATCTTACTATCACAAGGCCAAACATCTCATTTGTTGTTCAATGCTTAAGCGAATTCATGCATGCTCCTAAGACATCTCATCTAGAGGTTGCCTTACGAGTAATAAGATATTTGAAGAAGAATCTTGGCCTTGGCATTCTCATGTCATCCACAGGTTCTACTAAATTGCAGGCTTATTGTGATGCTGACTGGGCTTCATGTCCAAACACAAGGAAGTCAGTGACTGGGTGTATGGTTACACTGGGTGATTCTTTGATATCCTGGAAATCTAAGAAGCAAAACACTATATCTCGCAGTTCAGCCGAAGCAGAATATAGAAGCTTAGCTTCAACTGTGGCAGAGATTGTTTGGTTGGTTGGTCTGTTCAAAGAATTGGGTGTATCTATTACATTGCCTATTCCAGTCTATTGTGACAGCAAATTTGCAATACAAATTGCTGCAAATCCAGTCTTCCATGAACGCACCAAGCACATTGACATTGATTGTAATTTCATTCGTGAAAAGATACAACAAGGCTTAGTTGAAGCTGTATATCTACCTTCTGTTGAACAACCAGCTTATATATTGACGAAGGGTCTAAGTAGCCATCAACATGACTATCTTTTATCCAAGCTAGGACTAAAGAACATTTTCTTTAGACCTAGCTTGAGGGGGGGGGGTATTGAGGAGTGTACAGATTGTGGTTAGTAACTTGGTTATTTATAAACTATAGTTAGTTAATTAGTAACGATAGTTAGTTAGAAGTTAAGTGAGGTTAGTAGTTGTATAAATAGTAAATGATCGTATTTGTACAGTGAATTCAATACAACAGTGAAACTGCCAAATCCGGCTTTCTTCTTCTTCTTCTCTTCTATCTTTTTTCTGCATGTTCTTCTTCATCTTAATTTCAGTCAATAACTGACTGAATTCTTCAAATTTAACAATTATAAACCCTTGTGTTTATATCTTGGCTAGAGTTAGTCGAGTTGTAAAATCTTTGTAATAGAGTTATTATAAGTTAAAAATCGCTTAGTAGTGAAGTTGAAATCCTACAATGGTAGGTCGTGGTTTATAATCCCATTGCGCTGTGAATTTTCCACGTAAAATTCCTCTTGTCAATTTACTTACTGCAGGGTGCGAGATTTCTATGGAACTAATAGAAAACTTGATTCCCTATATAATTTGATGGATCCTTAAATTCTATTATTTACTTTATAATAGTAATAAACTCTTTCCTACTCTAAAAACACAGGCGAAGGGTCTGCTTATCTTTCTTATTCAACGTAGGAGAGACTTAGTTTTAAGAGAGAAGCAATGGAGAAAACAAACTCTACCTAGCATTAAGCTAGATCTTTTTGGCATCATACAATTTTCTAAACAAAAAGTAAATGAATGAAAAAAAAAAAGAAGAGAGAAATGTCAGCTAGGTCAATTAAACACGATAATAATGTAATAACGAAGCCAACCTCAAGTGATACTAAAAAAAACAAATAAGAAGGCATGAAATTTGCAAATTCTTAGAAGACTTAGAAACTTCGGCTTTTGAGTTTTTAAAAACTATTGGTTGGAGTTTTTCTTTTAAACACAAAGAAAGGTTAACTTGTTTTAAAGATATCCAAATTCAACTTTTCTAAAACTCGAAAACAAGTTTATGAGAGATTTAAAAACTTCAAAAGAAGTTGATTTTTTTTGCGAAAAGTCAAACAAATGAGTTTTTTATTCCAAGTCTCTGTCAAGTTTAGTCATGATTATTCTTTCCCAAAATAAATTAATGTTTGACCAAAAGAATTGGAACACCTTAGCGAATTTTGAGTGCCATTAAGGAAACCATTTACAGCATAGGCGAAGCTAGCATGCGAGATACGGGTTCGGATGAACTCAGTAGCTTTGATTCAAACTTTATATTTATCTTAAGAAATTTATTAAATATGTACAAATTATTAATTTAGAATACAGTAATTTAAACAGATTACAATCTCGAACCCATAAACTTTAATTCTTGGTTCCGCATCTAATTTACAGGAGAAATTATTACGTTAGAAACCGCAACATGTGTTTGCACCCCGAAGAAAATGTAACATGTATTTACACAAGAATACTTATCATTTAACTATGGTCAGTTATAAAGAAGACCCATTCTGCTTCTGATCCAATCTAAGTAGGCGTTTGAACATAAAAATTACAGAGTATAACTTTTGAAAAAAAAAAGTGTATTTGGAGTTAAGTTGAAAAATGGTTTTTGGAATTTGAGATTATGTTTTGACATGCATTTCACTTGAAAAATGTTACAGTTTTATGAGTGAGAAAAAAGTTTTTCTGATTTTTTTTTTGTTTGAAAAACTAATTTTAGGAAAATTTCCAAAAACTTGCAAAAATTCGTCGACAAACATATACTATATTTTTTTTTAAAAAAAGGAAAAGAATTTTGTGAACAAACGGGGCCTAAATTTTATATTTTTAAAATAAAGACCAAATACATAAATAGTCTCTTAAACTTGTCATCAAATTTCGTTTAGATACTTCAACTAAAACATTTTCCAATTAGACACTTCAACTCCAATCAATCTATATCAATTACACACATATTTTATAATGCTAGACTAAAGAATGTCACTTATTGTGAGGTAGAAAATAAAGCCAATAATAAAAATACAAAAAAAGAAACAGAGAAGAAAAATTCTTCGAAAGAATTTTAAACCCTCGTTGCTCATCCATAAGCCTTCCATCTATTCCCACCATTGAAGCACCCCAAGAACTAACACCGTTAGAAAAAGAAGTATAATCGAGTTCTCAGAAACACCAAAAAAAAAAAGAAGTTCTGAGACTGAGAGATCACCATTATAAAATCTAATTTGTATAAAAAAAAAAATTCCACTACAGCTAAAGTTCATGACCACCATATTATATGTATATCTTTTTTTGTTTAAATTACTCGAAGAAAGTTGGAGAATCCTTCTTCGTTTCTGTCACACTAATATTACCATTTCTCAATCCCAAATGTATATTTTTGAAGTTCTATATATCCTCTTGAAGTTTATCTTTTAATCTCTTTATTATCTAGATTGTGACCTTACATGGAAGATCTCCGGCCAAGTATTCGGTAGGTCCCACGATCGGAGACTAAAGATCGTTGCGGAGAAGGATTCAATAACTTTTTCCAAAAAAAAATAAAGAGGATAACGCAATTTTTTTAGAAAGTGTATGCTATGGACTCTATTTTTCAAAGAGAAATGATGTAAGGCCCCGGAAAATTTCGCTAAGGAAAATGATGCTTCGTGATGCTATATTGGCTAATTATGATATTTTTTGAGCTATTAACATAGTGGACATCAATTGGACTTGGTAAATATGTGTATAAGTCTTATGGTAAGTGATGTGAGGTCCAAATGGAAGCTTAAGTGTATGCCAAATGGGAAAATTTTTGTAATAGGCTAAAATTTCAAATAGATTCGCACAAGGCTCCACTTTGAGCGAGCATATATAAATATTTATAAATTTTTATGTGATGAACAACATATCATTTGAAAGGTCTTTGAGTCTAGTTTCCAACGCTTCAAACCGTTCATCATTTGGACATTCCTACACAAAGTTATGATCAAATTACCAAAGGCTAGAAAATGCGATCCTATGTCATGTCAAATCTGCGATTTCAGTGTCAATTATGCGGTCCGCATTTTTAATCTGCGGTCACAAATCAAACCGCAGATTGTACCAGTGTAGCTAGTTTTGGACACAGATTTTGCGGTGCATTCTTTCGTTCTGCGGTAGCATAGTTGACATCATAAGGTTCATTTTTCTATTTTATAACCCAACCCCATGTCGATATATTACACCCTACCCTTCATTTTAGGCTTATTTTCTAATACATTTAGAGAGAGAGAAAGGTTCCTAGAGGGAGAAGGGGTTCTCCATCAATATTTCTCCTAAAGATCTTGCTTAAACCTTGAAGATTTGTCAAGAAAGGCACCTTGGTCATCTTCCTAAAAGGTAAGGGTCTATAATCCAAGCTCTTAAATTATAGATATAACTAGGATACACCATTAGAAGTTGATGAGTATAGGAGTGGATATCTTTCATGCATGAGTTCTTAAGAATATTTTGTTAGGTCTTGAGCTAAGGATGAGACGAGGGATGGTAGGATCTTTCACAAAATAGTTTTAAAAAACATGATACTCACTTAGTGTTTGAAAATATGCTGAACTAGAAATATGATCACCTCTCTAATTTTTGGTTCGATTTGTCATGTTCCTAAGAGATTGACGTTTCTAAGAGTCTCGGAGTATAGTAGGACTTAAAGAAAGCTCAATCGAGATATGTAGGCTAAACTTTCTCTCTCGAAAGTGAATTCCATATTGTTTGTAAGAATTAAGTGTAGTTTATCTACCAAAATTGAATAGTCCCGAGTCGCATCTTAAAAGTAGTTTGACCTGCTAATTAGGTGAGAAGAATTGCTTTGTTTAATGCTCCTTGCTGCTACTGTGTGTACTAAATGACTTGGTTGATTATGTCTACTTGGTCTACTTGTTGATGAGATGTAATGACATATGGAAAATGAATCTAATAAGGAAGTGTGAAACACTTATGAAATAAGTCTCAAATCTTATGAACTAACTTCCAAAAGTAGAATGGCCTAAAGATCTTGTACCCAAACTATGCTCATAAGTGGCTATTTTATATAATGCTTTGCCTTATTGATACGATCAATGTGTAATATAATTTTTGGCTGGTATATTCCTCTTGGGAATAGTCCCTTATCCTTGATGATTCTATCTCTGTTGAATTTGAAAATACATAATTTCTGGAATATTTGGTGCATTGATATTGGTTGGTAATCTTTGGAAATAAAGGGATGAAAATGTGGAAAAAAATCCGAATACGGCTACCATGCCAGGAATAAAGAATCTTGTGAATGGCCAAATGAGCCAAGGAAATACTGTTGTTGTTGGTGACTAGATGGAATCTACAAATTGTGAAGGATATTGAGGTAAGCATGGTTGCGTTTATGATATATTCGTATACTTGTATTTATACTACAATTGTGTGTAATACTAAAGTGAATCAAATATATTTTCGGGAGTCTCTTTAGCAACACCGAGGAAGGGTAAGTCATAAGACTCATTTCTGAAATTACACGTGCCGGTGTAGGCGTGTATCGTGCTTATTTCCCCTTAACTGGGATGATCTTGGTAATATTGTAATTTGGTAACGCCAACCCACACGGTATATGTGGGAAGGTAGCTTAGTCGATTGGGTCGTGATCGGACGCCATGCCGTACATGGCGGTATTGTGCTGGAAATCAACAATCTGGAAATTTGAGACCTCGGAATTCAAAAATTGAATTTTTTTGATTTGGTATATGTCTCTAAAGGGACGACTTAGCCGATCGGGTCGTGATCGGACTCCGTGCTAATAAAGACGATGGTAAAACTTATATCAATGCTAGAGATCTCCCAATTACTCCTCTAGTTTATGAAAATTATATATATATATATATATATATATATATATATATATATATATTATTTCCATAAACTAGAGGAGTAACATGTTTAAAAGTTGGGTGTTAGAATATTGTTGATCTTGACTTACTGTTTGCGGATTCTTTGCTTGTATAGACATTCTAATCTGAAATAGGACTTTTAGACTTACATACTAGTGCTATTTGACGGTACTAACGTCCCTTTTACCGGGGGTGCTACAATCGTATTATTATTGTAGGTGGTTCTATAGCAAGTACTCCAATCACCAGTAGTATCACCTCCTCTACTTTCTATTAGCAGTGTTGGTGATCCCCACTCTATCCCGGGTTCATGTTATGTATCTTTTTTTCATTTTCTAAATACATTTTGAGGTATAGTCGGAGTCTTGTTGCCGACATTTCTCTATTGCTCTTATCTTGTATTTAGAGGCTCCATAGACTATTGCGGGTGGTGGTTGATGTTGGGAGTCCGAGATAGAAATGTTGGTACTTGATAAGCATGATTTTCATTAAATTTGTAAAGTTGTAATATTTTGAAAACTAAATGAAGCAATTATAAAGAATGACATGAGGGTTGTTAACGAAAGATTTCCTTGCGTTTTAATAAATGGGATAATATCCCCTATTTATTTATGAACTAGTATGGGTAGAATGGAACATAGCAGGCTTGCTCAGTCGGGTTTAATCGGTTGAGCGCCGGTCGCGCTCCTCAGATTTTGGGACGTGACAAACTTGGTATCAGATCCTAAGGTTTTAAAGTGTCCTAGGATGTCTCGGAGATGTGTCTAGTATAGTCTTTCTTATCGGTGTGAAGTCGACCACATCTATAAGTTGGAGGCTATTTGGACATTTAGGAATTTCACCCTTCTGTGGAATTCCTGATCGTGCTATAGAGCTCAAGATAGAGATCTAATTTCCTTGTTATGTTCTGTTTCTCAGATGAGTAACCCATGAGTGCGAAGTAGTGAAGAAGGAGTAACTCCGCCATTGAATATGAATTTAGGGGAGATTGCGCATGAGTTATTAGGGAGGATGCGTCAAGTTGTGGAAGGATTGGAGGAACTTGTTGCTAAGGGAAGTCTCCTTGTCCCTACTAATATATCCACACCACTTGAGAGTGCAGTGAGAGCATCTAAGAAACGAAAGAGGGTTGTTGATACTAATAAGTCGGAATGCTCAGTTTGCAAGAAGCATCACTTGGGGAGATGTTGGATGACTCTAGAGATATGTTACGGTTGTGGAAAGAGGGGGAACAAGAAAAATAAATGCCCTATATTGGGTACACCTATCGCGGTCTGCCTGGTATGTGGGAAGGAATAATTAAAATGTCGTGAGCATGCTCAACAATGTGTTTGGGGTGGTAGATCAAGGAAATTCCATGGCCCCGCACAACAAACCAACACTGGAATGGGTACTCCCACATTGGAAGCTTGGAGGAAAGACGAGGGCGAAGTCTATAGTGTATGCAAGGATGGCGATTATCAGGTCGGTAGGGCGAGTCATTAGTAGACCTCGCCCCTGTTGTGTGAAATGTGGGAAATGTCATCCAGGTGTATGTCGCTATGGTACCAATGTGTGCTACAAGTGTGGTATGTTAGGTCACCTTCAAAGAGACTGTCATTTATCTAGCCAGATCATAGGCAGGGGTGCAGCGCAACCAGCTAGTTCTACAACTACTTCATCTATAGCGTCTTCGGGACAGGGAGCAGTCAGGGTGATATTCGGAATTTGGGGGGACCAAATAGGTTCTATGCTATGAAGAGGCATCAGAGGTCAGATTCTTTTCCGAGTGCGGCTACAGGTATATTGACTTTTCAATCTCGTGGTGTATATTCTCTTATTGATTCCAATTTCGATATGTCATACGTCAATCCTAGTATTACTCTGGAATTTAGGATAGAGTCAGGACGGCCTTATAGTCCATTATGTGTATCTACGCTTTGAGAGAGATGTATTACTTGTGAAGCCTCTTCAATACAATTATATTACTTGCAACCTTTTGTGTAATTGAGTCTTACAACGATTTCCTGAATGGAGTCAGAATCCGAGGGTAACCAATTCTACTTGCTTTCCTAGACTCTCACTAAGGAACCATATCTTTTGAATTTCTTACAAGTCATTTTAATCAAACAGATAACATGTATTCACTTATGCTTATGCATAACCCATCATAAAATTTGCCTATGTGGTACCAAATTCTGTGTAAAGCAGTCCGGTATTGTGATCCTTCTTGAGTCACTCTTTTCTCCCTAATGTGGATGACTTCTATAGTTCAAATAACCACTATACTCCTTCGTTAATATTATCATAAAGTTTTTCACTATCTAGTGACATGAGATCCTATCTCAGCTCATATTATAGATGTGCATATCAATTAAAGCAGGGCGATTATCTATATAAGCTTCTAAGAAATTTGAGATCTTCACAAACCCGCCACAAGAACGCCATTTCTTTTCCTATTGTATTATGACTTTTGTTCTCACTTAAATTTTTCCGCAATAAGTAACTCATTTTATTTCTAGTATTAAAGTTGCCGTAAAGTGGCCAGGTATCGTAGCCATGGAATATGATAACATGACCTTTTCAATATTCATCTCATAAGAAAAGAGTTTATTTCCTCTCCAGCCAGTACCTGAAACCCCCTCCATATTTTTAATGAGTCCAGGAAATGTGGACTCAATCGTGAAAGGTTCGTATTTGGCGTTTCAGATTTGGCGCGTAGCATATTAAATTAAAGGGCAAGTTGTTGTATCTTCATCATATCTCGTATATGATAAACTATCAAGAAGGGTTGAGCGGTTCAGAGTATACTAACCTCACCAGTGCTTAACTTCTACTTCATTATCATGGGTTTATGGCACAGGTTCCTTGTATCTACCAATATTAGGAGTGTAATTCGACATTATACCTTAAAACCCCTATCTCATTCAAGGTGTTAGAGTATTCCCACTCTTGATAATTCGATCTTCCCCACACTCCAAGAATCGATCGGTGGTACGTACCTGCATATTCTTCCGTAAATAATTTCTATTGCCGATATGCTATCTAAACTTCATTCCAACCAATGAGTTTATCACAACGATTAATCGTGTCATCATAATTCGTGGTAAGTGTTATACTATGTGGGCTCAAGCATGTCAAGGGGTAGCGTCATCCTGCGATCAACCGAATTAGGTAGGAACTCTATGGTTGTATTCACTCTAGCCCTCTCAGAATAATTATTAAAAGTTGCAAAATGTTTAAACTCGAGTGTCCAACATAAGAATCTAAAGTTAAAGAAAGTCTGCCATCTATTCTCAAGGTTTCTTAAAGATGCTATGCAAATTGTTCTTAAGGGTAAAGTAGATGTAGTATATTTTAGAATATAAGAAGCCTTAAAAGAGATGTGCCCAGTTATTAGTATGATGTCCCGGTATCGTATCGGTGCCCTCCAAGATTTCGGTGTTCCATGTATATGTGTCTAACAAGGTGAGTGGGAACCTTCGGTATATCATTCCGATAGAAATTATTGAAGATGAAGTTAATGGATAGTTAGCTTATGCGAGATATCTAGTTGTCATTCTTGTTATATGAGTTTGGAGGTTGAGATTTTTTCCGTAAGTATGTTGTGGAAAAGCTGTAAGTCGATAAGGCCACCTTGAAGGCCGAAAGTATAGTGGAAAGAAAGTAATTTTGCTTGATCGTATAACAATTGGTTTTGATTTGAAAGGTACCTTATAGGTGTTGTGATTTAAAAATGTGCAATCCATGTCCAGGTATCATCGTGATAGTGTGATGCTTATAATACTGAGGTTCTTATTATTGATGTATACATTATGGTAATTTGTCAAGTTGTGGATGTGTTTTTCGGATGATGTTGTTGGTTCTCTGAATGTGGATAGGTCTAGTTACAAAGGAGACTCTGCCGAAATTTCTAAAAATTTAGGAGTTAGTCCAAATTTAGGGAATTGAGGTAAGTATAAAAAGAAATATGTTATGTTGGGTGTTTGGGTTAGGCTCTACCTCTCGTTCGAGGATGAGATCCTAAGGGGGGGGGAATGTAAGGCCCCGAAAAATTTTGCTAAGGAAAATGATGCTTCGTGATGCTATATTGGCTAATTACGATATTTTCTGATCTATTAACATGATGGACATTAATTGGACTTGGTAAATATGTGTATAAGTCTTATGGTAAGTGACGTGAGGTCCAAATGGAAGCTTAAGTGTATGCCAAATGGGAAAATTTTTGTAATAGGCTAAAATTTCAAATGGATTCGCACAAGGCTCCACTTTGAACAAGCATATATAAATATTTATGAAGTTTTATATGATAAACAACATATCATTTGAGTCTTTGAGTCTATTTTCCAACGTTTCAAACCATTAGTCATTTGGACATTCCTACACAAAGTTATAATCAAATTACCAAGGCTGGAAAATGTGATCCTGTGTCATGTCAAATCTGCAATTTCAGTGTCAATTATGCGGTCCGCAGTTTTAATCTGCGGTCGCAAATCAAACCATAGATTGAACTAGTGTAGCCCAGTTTTAGGCACTGATTTTGTGGTGTATTTTGCGGCCCGCATGTTCGTTCTGCATTCCTTTCTGCGGTAGCATAGTTGATATTGTAGGGTTAATTTTTCTATTTTTATAACCCGACCCCATGTCGATATATTACACCCTACCCTTCATTTAGGCTTATTTTCTGATACTTTTAGAGAGAGAGAAAGGGTCCTAGGGGGGAAACGAGTTCTCCATCAATATTTCTCCTAAAGATCTTGCTTAAACCTTGAAGATTTGTCAAGAAAGGCACGTTGGTCATCTTTCTAAAGGTAAGAGTCTATAATCCAAGCTCTTAAATTATAGATATAACTAGGATAGACCATTAGAAGTGTAATTGATGAGGATATGAGTGGATATCTTTCATGCATGAGTTCTTATGAGTATTTCGTTAGGTCTTGAGCTAAGGATGGGACGAGGGATGGTAGGATCTTTCACAAAATAGTTTTAAAAAGCATGATAGCCACTTAGTGTTTGAAAATATGATGAAATAGAAATATGATCACCTCTCTAATTTGTGGTTTGATTTGTCATATTCTTAAAAGATTGATGTTTCTAATAGTCTTGGAGTATAGTAGGACTTAAAGAAAGCTCAATCGAGGTGAGCTGGGCTTTCCTGAATTCTCGTCGGGATGCCTTAATGGACGCTAGCCAAGAGGGTTTCGACTTGAAGTCTGAGTTAGCCAAGGTTTTGAGCACTATTAAGATGGCCCAACAATCTTCTTCTCCTCCTGATGACTTAACCGTGGCTGATGATCCTCCCAATGAGGGAGTTGCTCCTGCCGCAACTCTGGTTACAACAATCGAGGTTGTCGTACCTTCTTTCCCTCCTAGTGGTTCAACTGTTTGTGCTTCCTTAGCGTCTGTAAATCCTGCAAATGAGGAGGTTAACTTAATAGCGTCAGAGTGGTCTACTTCCTCAGGAGCGAGTTAAGATTTCCAATTTTTGAATCATTCCCGAGTTTATGGGATATTTGTATAATCTTCTTATTTTGTAAGGATTTTTTGTTTGAACCCTTTATATTTTAGAGATTAATTAATACCTCTTTATATTTTACTCTTGCCTATTTTCGTACTTAGGACTTATGGAATAATTTTGCATTTTTATCCTTTTGAAAATGCTTTATTGATTCACTCGTGGACTTGTCAACACGAGGATTGTAAAAGAGGGCCCTTTTATATATTGGCACTTAATGAAGAAGACGTTTCAACTTCATAAAATGGTGCTATACGATGGAAGAGATAGGAAACACATGTTTTTCTTTTGCTCTGTACGAAATAAATTTGCCAAGCTTTTTATTCATGAGCTTGGGGTAAAGTTTTTGAATGATACATGTGTTATAGTACGTCTATGACTTCCTCGCAACTGTTTTTTCTGCAACAGATTTTTTATAAAAAATACACAAGGTTTTTCTTTACAACCTGTTCTAGCATGTAACCATAGTCCTATCTTTATGTATTTAGAAAGGACTTAGAAAGTGTCTACAATATTAAAAAATGTTTTTTGCAGAGTAAAACATAGCTATTTGCAGCTTTTAGCTATCCTTTGAACTTCCGTATCTCTTTCGTGGTCCTACGTCCACTTTTTTGCATGAAGCTATCTTTTGCACGGGTTTTTGAATTCCCATATCTTTTTATGGTCCCGCGTCTACTTTTTTGCACGAAGCTTTCTTTTGCACGGGTTTTTGAATTCTCGTATCTTTTTATGGTCCCGCGTCTACTTTCTTGCACGAAGCTATCCGTACTGTGCAGTCCCCAAGTGTGCAGGCGCTGTAGGGGTGAGGCCTTGAGCATTTTGGTTGTTACTCGTAAGCTGACCCTTTCCCTGAAACAAAACATACACGTGACTCGAAAATATAGCTTTTAGATGTAGACTGCCTACCCGTATGCATTTCCATCAGATCTGTGTAACCTTAGGCTTAGAATTTACGAGTATTCTTTTTTGTCGTGCAGGTTGTATCTCATCATTTGGTACGGGTTAGGATTTGTGCCTAGCATCTAAAACCGTTAGTAAAATCACGACAAACGATAGGCATTATAGTTTCCAGTAAAGGCTAGCAACTTTCTACAGAAACTATAGTATAAGACTTGAAAGGCCTTTCACGTGTCAGTTGAAGAGGTCTACACAAATTGGCTATATGTTGCTTGAGATATACTATAATCGAATATATCTACCTTAGAATATACCTTCTAGTGATGATTGAGGCAAAAATCATATACGACGTTTTTTATTCTTAGGTGTTGCATAAACCCGTGCTTTCATTCCATAAGTCGATTTATTTCAAGCATCACGATTATGAATATCATGTTTAAGAATCAAAATGTCACGTATCTAAGAAATTGACAGGTTGGTCTTAGAGGGTGCTTACCGTAGCCTTTACTAAAAGGATATCATGTACCTTCCAAGTTGACTTACCTCCTGACTTTTAACTTCTCTATTTGGCGCTACGAGGTGCATATTGTTCCCCGTAAACTTGACGAATTCCCCATGGTGTTGGGAACTTCATGATTTGATGCAAGGTCGATGGAACAAGCACCCATCTCATGGATCCATGGTCTTCCCATGATTATATTGTATTCCATCTCCAGATCTACTACCTGAAATTTGGTATCTCCTTCTATAAAAGTTACTAAATTTACCTCTCGTGTAGTTACTATGCTGGAGTTATTGAATCTTGATAATGTATGCGCCTTTGGGATCATCTTGCCTCCATTTGCATCTCCCGTAACACCCTTGTAGGATGATATTTGCTGAACTTCCTGGATCAATCAAGACTCTTTTTATTTTAATATCATGTATGAGTAAAGATATTACAGTGCGTCGTTGTGAGGGGAGATGACTCCATCCATGCCTGCATCGTCGTAAGCAATAATTTCTCCTTCCCTCGCCTGGCGTTCACGTTTCTCGGGCATAGTTGAGAGTTTGAAGACTTTGTTGGAAGATGGATACGTCGTCTCATATATACTTTCTCCCCCATTTATAACATTCATGGTTCTCTTAGGTGACAGGGGTTTCGGCGGTTCTTGTCTATTTTTCATGTAAGACTGCTTTCCTTTCTCACTAAATAATTCAGTGAGATAACCCTGCTTCAATAGATGGTCTACTTCACCTTGTAGAACCCGACATTCCGACGTCTTATGACCATGATCATTATGAAATTCACACCAATGATCTGTATTACGTTTATTTGGATTTGAATGCATCTCTTTCGGCCACCGTACTTTATCTCCCATGCTTCGTAAAACAGCTACGAGCTCTGAGGTGGTAATATTGAAATTATATCCACCGAACTTTGCTTTTGAACTCCCGTCATCATCGTATGGGTCCTGCCTGTTTCTATCATTTCTAAATCTAGAAGAGGAACCTGAGTCTCTACCCCTTGATTTTTGATCATATCGCTGACTTTCTTGCTTCGTTCTTGAATCTTTTCCTGCAGGGCCCAGATATGGATCATACCTGCTCCTACTTGTTCTTTTTTCGGTTTCGGACCTTCGGGTCCGGCTCCTTTCATCATGGGAATGCACGGTATCTTCTTTAATTCTGAGCTTTGTGCTGTGCCTGTTATAAATGTCGTTCCACGTAGTAGCAGAAAATTCACGAAGGCTTTCCTTCAGCTTTCTCGTAGCCTCAGAACTTTTCTCATTCAGGTTGCCTGTGAAAGCTATGGCAGCCCAATTATCTGGTACCCGTGGCAAAGTCATCCGTTCCCGTTGAAACCAATCAACGAAATCTCTGAGTAATTCCGTATCCGCTTGTTCAATCTTGAATATGTCTTCCATCATCTTTTCAACCTTTTGCGCTCCTGAGTGTGCTTTTATAAAAGTATCTGCAAGCTCAGCAAAAGAGTTAGTAGAATTTTCAGGTAAGTGTGAGTACCAGGTTAGGGCTCCCTTCGTGAGTGTTTCTCCAAATTTCTTAACCAAGACAGATTCGATTTCCTGCTTGGTTAAATCATTCCCCTTAACGCTTGTGGTAAATGCCGTCACATGATCTCGAGGGTCGGTTGTACCGTCATATTTTGAAATATCTGGCATTTTGAACTTCTTTGGAATAGGAAGAGGGGCTGCACTTGGCTTCCAGGGTTGCTGAGAATATTTATCCGCGTCAATCCCTTTAATTACTGGGGGAACTCCCGGAATTTGTTCGATCCGTTCACTTTGTTCCTTGAGTTGTGCCTGCAGGGTTAGTATCATGTTTTGTAAATAAGAATTTTTTGCATTACCTGTATCCACTTCACGTGGTCCGCTGGGTGATCCTGCATTCGTGTTATCAAGACCAGAGCGAAGATTCTCTAGAGTGTTGTTATTAGGAGTAGGGGCAGGTGAGGACGATGGTAACCGATCAACCAAAGTTTGGAGGGCTTGGCTGACTCGTGCGTCGATTATGTGCTGAAGAGTTTGTTCAACCCCTTCAAGATGTTCCGGTTTCTCCTGTTCATTAGAAGTAGGTATGGGAGTGCCTTCTCGAGATTGACGTGGAGAGGCTGGAAGGGACAGGACTAAATTATCATTGTTCAAGTCCCCTTGATCGTGAGGGACCTGGTTTTCAACATCGTTGTCGTTGTTGTTGTTGTTCGACATGACGTCCTCAACAAATGAAACATACAAGTTCCAGAAAGAATCGATTATCAGATTCCCGGTAACGGAACCAATTTGTTTAACCAAAATATTGAACTTCAATTAAAGCTAGAAAATAATAGAGAAATCGGGTTACTGATAATCAAGAGACCGACAAAAAAATGTAGTAGGCTTTCAATAATCAGAATAGACAGGTAAAAAGGTTGTATTCCAGTGACTGTTGTGTGTTACAATGGGTATAACTTTCTCCTTTTATAGCTGACTCTAGGTGGAGGAATAAAACGTAAGATTTAATGAGCAATAAATGACATTAAATAGGTCGTTACACAATCATTTTCAATAAATGCTGATCCTTTAACGTATAGGATGTTTAATGATTGAATTTAGACTCCTTTCTGCCTTCAGATCCATGCTTTAAATGCTTTTTGACCCATTGCTTCTGGGTGTTTTGAAAAGATACGGTGCCCGTATCTACTTCCTTTGTCTTCTGAAATCCTTTATTTTCTGAAATCACGTTCTAGCTCGCTCCAAATAGGCATGGGTTTCACAGTCGCATTGCGTCCCGTGTCTATTTTATTCTTTTGTGTCTTTCGTTCAATACTAACCTTGCGCATATTGCACGTGTTTTGCCACGTCATAAAAAATTTCCCCAGTACAAAGTACAAAGGGTCTGCTTATCTTTCTTATTCAACGTAGGAGATTCAACGTAGGAGAGACTTAGTTTTAAGAGAGAAGCAATGGAGAAACAAACACTAATTAGTTGCTGACTCTGAGGGTCTGTACCAAGACCCTTATGCTCTTTTTTAAATAAAAAGTAAATGAATGAAAAAAAAAAGAGAAATGTCAGCTAGGTCAATTAAACACGATAATAATGTAATAACGAAGCCAACCTCAAGTGATACTTAAAAAACAAAAAAAACAAATAAGAAGGCATGAAATTTGTAAATTCTTAGAAGACTTAGAAACTTCGGCTTTTGAGTTTTTAAAAACTATTGGTAGGAGTTATTTTCTTTTAAACACAAAGAAAGGTTAACTTGTTTTAAAGATATCCAAATTCAACTTTTCTAAAACTCGAAAACAAGTTTATGAGAGATTTAAAAACTTCAAAAGAAGTTGATTTTTTTTGCGAAAAGTCAAACAGATGAGTTTTTTGTTCCAAGTCTCTGTCAAGTTTAGTCATGATTATTCTTTCCCAAAATAAATTAATGTTTGACCAAAAGAATTGGAACACCTTAGCGAATTTTCAGTGCAATTAAGGAAACCATTTACGGCATTGGCGAAGCTAGCATGCGAGATACGGGTTCGGATGAACCCAGCAGCTTTGATCCAAACTTTATATTTATCTTAAGAAATTTATTAAATATGTACAAATTATTAATTTAGAACCCAGTAATTCAAACAGATTACAATCTCGAACCCATAAACTTTAATTCTTGGCTCCGCATCTAATTTACATGAGAAATTATGACGTTAGAAACCGCAACATGTGTTTACACCCCAAAGAAAATGTAACATGTATTTACATAGGAATACTTATCATTTAACTATGGTCAATTATAAAGAAGACCCATTCTGCTTTTTGATCCAATCTTAAATAGGCGTTTGAACATAAAAATTACGGAGTATAACTTTTGAAGAAAAAAAGTTTATTTGGAGTTATGTTGAAAAATGGTATATGGAATTTAAGATTATGTTTGGACATGCATTTCACTTGAAAAAATGTTACAGTTTTATGAGTGAGAAAAAAGTTTTTCTGAATTTTTTTTTTTAAAAACTCATTTTAGAAAAATTTCCAAAAACTCGCAAAAATTCATCGACAAACATATATTCTTTTTAAAAAAAAAAAGGAAAAGAATTTTGTGAACAAACGGGGCCTAAGTTTTATATTTTAAAATAATAACCAAATACATAAATAGCCTCTTAAACTTGTCATCAAATTTCGTTTAGATACTTCAACTAAAACATTTTCCTATTAGACACTTCAACTCCAATCAATCTATATCAATTACACACATATTTTATAATTGTAGACTAAAGAATGTCACTTATTGTGAGGTAGAAAATAAATCCAATAATAAAAATACACGTCAGCAAAGGAAAAGGTCAAAAAAAGAAACAGAGAAGAAAAAATTCTTCGAAAGAATTTTAAACCCTCGTTGCTCATCCATAAGCCTTCCATCTATTCCCACCATTGAAGCACCCCAAGAACTAACACCGTTAGAAAAAGAAGTATAATCGAGTTCTCAGAAACACCAAAAAAAAAAAGAAGTTCTGAGACTGAGAGATCACCATTATAAAATCTAATTTGTATAAAAAAAAAAATTCCACTACAGCTAAAGTTCATGACCACCATATTATATGTATATCTTTTTTTGTTTAAATTACTCGAAGAAAGTTGGAGAATCCTTCTTCGTTTCTGTCACACTAATATTACCATTTCTCAATCCCAAATGTATATTTTTGAAGTTCTATATATCCTCTTGAAGTTTATCTTTTAATCTCTTTATTATCTAGATTGTGACCTTACATGGAAGATCTCCGGCCAAGTATTCGGTAGGTCCCACGATCGGAGACGAGAAGGATTCAATAACTTTTTTCAGAAAAAAAAAAAGAGGATAACGCAACTTTTTTAGAAAGTGTATGCTATGGACTCTATTTCTCAAAGAAAAATGATATAAGGCCCCTGAAAATTTCACTAAGAAAAATAATGCTTCGTGATGCTATATTGGCTAATTATGATATTTTCTGAGCTATTAACATGGTGGACATCAATTGGACTTGGTAAATATGTGTATAAACCTTATGGTAAGTAATGTGAGGTCCAAATGAAAGCTTAAGTGTATGCCAAATGGGAAAATTTTTGTAATAGGCTAAAATTTCAAATAGATTCGCACAAGCCGCCACTTTGAACGAGCATATATAAATATTTATGAATTTTTATGTGATGAACAACATATCATTTGAAAGGTCTTTGAGTTTAGTTTACAATTCTTCAAACCGTTCGTCATTTGGACATTCCTACACAAAGTTATGATCAAATTACCAAAGGCTAGAAAATGTGATCCTATGTCATGTCAAATTTGCGATTTCAGTGTCAATTATGCGGTCCGCATTTTTAATCTGCGGTCTCAAATCAAACCGCAGATTGAACCAGTGTAGCCCAGTTTTGGGCACCGATTTTGCGGTGCATTCTGCGGCCCGCATGTTCGTTCTGCGGTAGCATAATTGACATCGTAAGGTTCATTTTTTTATTTTTATAACCCGACCTCATGTCGATATATTACACCCTACCCTTCATTTTAGGCTTATTTTCTGATACCTTTAGAGAGAGAGAATGGTTCCTAGAGGGAGAAGGGGTTATCCATCAATATTTCTCCTAAAGATCTTGCTTAAACCTTGAAGATTTGTCAAGAAAGGCACCTTCGTCATCTTCCTAAAAGGTAAGGGTCTATAATCCAAGCTCTTAAATTATAGATATAACTAGGATAGACCATTAGAAGTTGATGAAGATAGGAGTGGATATCTTTCATGCATGAGTTCTTAAGAATATTTTGTTGGGTCTTGAGCTAAGGATAGGACGAGAGATGGTAGGATCTTTCACAAAATAGTTTTAAAAAGCATGATACTCACTTAGTGTTTGAAAATATGTTGAACTAGAAATATGATCACCTCTCTAATTTTTGGTTCGATTTGTCATGTTCCTAAGAGATTGACGTTGCTAAGAGTCTCGGAGTATAGTAGGACTTAAAGAAAGCTCAATCGTGATATGTAGGCTAAACTTTCTCTCTCGAAAGTGAATTCCATATTATTTGTAAGAATTAAGTGTGGTTTACCTACCAAAATTGAATAGTCCCGAGTCGCATCTTAAAAGTAGTTTGACATGCTAATTAGGTGAGAAGAACTGCTCTGTTTAATGCTCCTTGTTGCTATTGTGTGTACTAAATGACTTGGTTGATTATGTCTACTTGGTCTACTTGTTGATGAGATGTAATGACATATGAAAAATGAATCTAATAAGGAAGTGTGAAACAATTATGAAATAAGTCTCAAATCTTATAAACTAACTTCCAAAAGTAGAATGGCCTAAAGATCTTGTACCCAAACTATGTTCATAAGTGGTTGTTTTATATAATGTTTTGCCTTATAGATACGATCAATGTGTAATATAATTTTTGGATGGTATATTCCTCTTGGGAAGAGTCCCTTATGTTTGATGATTCTATCTCTGTTGAATTCGAAAATACATAATTTCTAGAATATTTGGTGCATTGATATTGGTTGGTAATCTTTGGAAATAAAGAGATAAAAATGTGGAAAAAAACCAGAATACGGTCACCATGCCAGGAATAAAGAATCTTGTGAATGGCCAAATGAGCCAAGGAAATACTGTTGTTATTGGTGACTAGTTGGAATCTATAAATTGTAAAGGATATTGAGGTTAGCATGATTGCGTTTATGATATATTCGTATACTTGTATTTATACTACAATTGTGTGTAACACTAAACTGAATCAAATATATTTTCGGGAGTATCTTTAGCAACACCGAGGAAGGGTGAGTCATAAGACCCATTTCTGAAATTACACGTGCCGGTGTAAGCGTGTATCGTGCTTATTCCCCTTAACTGGGATGATCTTGGTAACATTGTAATTTGGTAACGCCAACCCACACGGTATATGTGGGAAGGTAGCTTAGTCGATTGGGTCATGATCGGACGACATGCCACACATGGCGGTATTGTGCTGGAAATCAACAATCTGGAAATTTGAGACCTAGGAATTCGAAAATTGGAAATTTGTGATTTGGTATATGTCTCTAAAGGGATGACATAGCCGATCGGGTCGTGATCGGACTCCGTGCTAATAAAGACGGTGGTAAAACTTATATGGGTGCTAGAGATCTCCCAATTACTCCTCTAGTTTATGAAATTTTATATATATATATATATATATATATATATATATATATATTATTTTCATAAACTAGAGGAGTAACATGTTTAAAAGTTAGGTGTTAGAATATTGTTGATCTTGACTTACTATTTGTGGATTCTTTGCTTGTATGGATATTATAATCTGAAATAGGACTTTTAGCCTTACATACTAGTGCTATTCGACGGTACTAACGTCCATTTTACCGGAGGCGCTACAATCGTATTATGATTGTAGGTGGTTCTATAGCAGGTACTCCAATCCACCAGTAGTAGCACCTCCTCTACTTTCTATTAGCAGTGTCGGTGATCCCCACTCCATCCAGGTTCATGTTATGTATCTTTTATTCATTTTCTAAATATATTTTGAGGTATAGTCGGAGTCTTGTTGCCAGCATTTCTCTATTGCTCTTATCTTGTATTTAGAGGCTCCGTAGACTATTATGGGTGGTGGTTGATGTTGGGAGTCCGAGATAGAAATGTTGGTACTTGATAAGCATGCTTTTCATTAAATTTTTAAAGTTGTAATATTTTGAAAACTAAATGAAGCAATTACAAAGAATGAAATGAGGGTTGTTAACGAATGATTTCCTTGCGTTTTACTAAATGGGATAATATCCCTTCTTTATTTATGAACTAGTTTGGGTATAATGAAACATAGAAAGCTTGCTCAGTCGGGTTTAGTCGGTTAAGCGCTGGTCACGCTCCTCGGAATTTGGGACGTGATAAACTTGGTATCAGAACCGAAGGTTTTAGAGTGTCCTAGGATGTCTCGGAGCTGTGTCTAGTATAGTCCTTCTTATTGGTGTGAAGTAGACCACATCTATAAGTTGGAGGCTATTTGGACATTTAGGAATTTCACTCTTCTGTGGAATTCCTGATCGTGCTATAGAGCTCAAGATAGAGATCTAATTTCCTTGTTATGTTCTGTTTCTCAGATGAGTAACCCATGAGTGCGAAGCAGTGAAGAAGGAGTAACTCCGCCATTGAATATGAATTTAGGGGAGATTGCGCATGAGTTCTTAGGGAGGATGCGTCAAGTTGTGGAAGGATTGGAGGAACTTGTTGCTAAGGGAAGTCTCATTGTCCCTACTAATATATCCATACCACTTGAGAGTGCAGTGAGAACATCTAGGAAACGAAAGAGGGTTGTTGATACTAATAAGTCGGAATGGTCAGTTTGCAAGAAGCGTCACTTGGGGAGATGTTGGATGACTCTAGATTTATGTTACGGTTGTGGAAAGAGGGGGAACAAGAAGAATAAATGCCCTATGTTGGGTACACCTATCGCGGTCTGCCTGGTATGTTGGAAGGAACAGTTAACATGTCGTGAGCATGCCCAACATTGTATTTGGGTTGGTAGATTAGGGAAATTCCATGGTCCCGCACAGCAAACCAACACTCGAATGGGTACTCCCGCATTGGAAGCTTGGAGGAAAGACGAGGGCGAAGTCTATAGTGTATGCAAGGATGCCGATTATCAGGTCGGTGGGGCGAGTCATTAGTAGACTCGCCCCTGTTATGTGAAATGTGGGAAATGTCATCCGGGAGTATGTCACTATGGTACCAATGTGTGCTACAAGTGTGGTATGTTAGGTCACCTTCAAAGAGACTGTCATTTATCTAGCCAGATCATAGGCAGGGGTGCAGCGCACCCAGCTAGTTCTATAACTACTTCATCTATAGTGCCTTCGGGACAGGGAGCTGATAGCAACACGATAGAGATTCAAGAATTACTAAAGAAAAATAACAAGAAACATGCGGAAGCTTAAAGAATAAAGAAATGAAAAATACAGAAATTAAAGATAGATTGAATTCAAGAAAGAGTTTCTTGAATTCAAGAAGTCTATTCTTGAAGTTGAATCCTAACAACAACAAATAGCTAATAAATAACTAATCGCCTTTGGTAGAGAATTAAAAACAAGAAATAGATTTTAGAATAACAAGAACAACAATAAGCCTAAACTTATCACCTTTCTTGAGTACCTAGAAGTGATCTAAGATTTTGAAAAGGGTTTAATTCTTACCACCTTAAGTTGAGTCTTGAAGGTTGAAGAATAAATCCAAGAGTAGCCACACAAGAGTGCAAGAAAAATCTCACAAGTTTTATTGATAATAATCTGAATGATCTACCTAAAAACAAAGAAGATACCCCTTTATATAGAGGGTGATCACGAAATTATCCTTAAATATTAGGAAATAAAGTCCTAAACTACGGACAACAAGTCCAACTAAAATAGGAAAAGGTAAAACTCTAGGAAACCAAAACCAAATCAATCTTGGAAAGTAATTCTACCAATCTTAGGAAAAGGAAAATATTAACCTTAACTAACTAGGAAAGCAATAAATATAGTTCCATAATATATGGAAATAAGTCCCAAACCAATCTTGGATAGAATCTTGAAAATCTTGGAAATCTCGAAAATCTGTAATTTGTAATTTGCAAGCAACTTGGCAACAACTTGCACTCAACATCTAGCATATCTATTATACCTTTCTTAGACATCAAGTAAGTCCTTTTTATGCTATTAAAACGTAATTTTATGTAGGAATTTATGGGCTGCAAGTTTTGAGCACATTTAGGTGCGAAATTGGTCAATGACCTTGTTTAGCAACTTTTTAACTTGAGATCTTGTTAAAGGCCCTCTTTGCGATGCCAAAGCTTCATACTTATCCTTAAATAGATTTGAGCTTCCTAGGATGCTATCATTCCCCTCTTCTTGAAAAAAATTCGTCCTCGAATTTCGACCTTGCAAGAAAAACAAAGACAGGCACTAAAAATGGCATCCACAAAATAATGGTCAGAATAAAACAAGATAGTGACCATGTGTCCACTTAAACCAATTAAGCCTAATAGGTGTAAATACTCCTTTATACAGTATATAGACATCATCATCCCAATAAATTTATACCTACTTAGATTTGTCCCATAAATACCTCTCTTAAGGTAGTCAAAAAATGTGCATGGCAATGAAATTACAAAAGATTGATAATGTGTCCATTTAAACAAGTATCTTTGTTGTATGTATCAAATAAGACACATTTATATAGCCAAGTATCGATTACAAATTTAATAGATTCTTCAACATATAAGCTATTCAAAAAGCACATATATCCTCAAGAAGGTTAGAAGAACCCATAATTCCTAAAATAAAAGTTTCAATACATTCAAACTCACGATTACAACTTTCCCCAATAATATTTGCAACATCAATGGATCCTAAATAATTACTCAAGCTATTACACAAAGAGTCATGCATAGGTTTATGAAAGAGTACTTGATCACAAGCGACACAATAATCATGTATATCCTCTTTACTAGTAGCAAATACTTGTACAAGCTCACAGTCAACGTGGCTTAAAGAATAACTCTCTAGCACTTTATCATATGAAAGCTCATTAGACACTTGAATAAGAGAATAAGAAATATTTAAATCATTCGCAAGCCTCATTCTACCAAGTTGGAATTCATAATCATCCACGTCGAACTCAATTTCAAAAAGAGGCAAATTACTCTTGCACTTGAACTTAGATATTACTATTAATGACTTGATACGCATCAAAAGACCATCATCCTTAACCATTATAAATTCATCAACATAAGAAATTAGAGTATAGTTCATTACCTTCAAACATACCTTAGGTGTCCTAGAAAGGTTAAGAATTCGAATAAACCAATTATATATACCATACTTGGACTTATTTAGTAATGGATCAACATCACCTTGTATTCTTTTTTGCAATGATTTCAGCTTAGCAATGGCTTTAAGGAACTCTGTGTCATAAACTAAGCTTTTATCTTCCATCATCAAACAATAATTGATTTTGCCAAATTTATGTTGGAATCCGCTAGGATCCATTGCCACCATCGCTTTCGCCTCACCTATCCTTTTAGAAGATCTTTCAACATGTGGCTGCACAAAAATACAAGAACTAAAACAAGAAAGAGTTAATGGGTTAAGAAGTAAAGACATATTTTCTTACTTACACTCTCTTTGGCTTTTACCTCAAGACTAACTTTTTCAACACCCTTAGTGTCACGACCCTAGTTCACCAATCATGAACATGTCGTGATGGCACCCAGTCCCCACGACTAGGTAAGCCTAACACGTTGCGGGATATACAAGCTATGAACACTTAAATAAGAAACAGCGAAAAAATAGCATAATAAGGTATGTAATCTGTGCCGCTTGGCACATACATCCGTCAACACACTGTATAAAACGCTACCAAGATCCGGAATCTCACGGGTAACACAGACTAAAGAGAATATACAACTGTGGCTCTACGTGTAAAGAGTATCTAACAACGAAAAGGAAAATGTCAACTACTACTATCAGAATAGAAGGAAAGCCTCCGGATCCGCGGACGTAGCAGATCATACCTCGAGGTCTCCCTGAAAGCTGCGGAATTACCTAGTATGAGCCTGTCCTGATGTACCTGGATCTGCACAACAAAAGTGTGCAGAAGAGTAGCATGAGTTCACCACGGCGGTACTCAGTAAGTGCCAAGCCTAACCTCGATGGAGTAGTGACGAGGAAGGTCAGGGCCCTACTGAGAAAACAATAATATAATGATGATAACAATAATAAGCAGTTTAAATGATAATAATTCCGAAATAACAACAATAAAATGATTACTGCAACCGTCTACAATTAAGCTAACAACAAGTAACCAACTCAATAAAACAAGTCCAGGACCTGTGGGAATTGAACCCACAGTCCCATTGACAGTACCCATGGGTCTCCGGGAATCGAACCCGCAGCCCATGTCTCAGTAAATCTCAGGATCTCCGGGAATCGAACTCGCAGTCCACATCTCAATAAATCTCAGGATCTCCGGGAATCGAACCCGCAGTCCATATCTCAATAACTCAGGATCTTCGGGAATCGAACCCGCAGTCCATATCTCAATAACTCAAGATCCCCGGGAATCGAACCTGTAGTCCACAACAATATCACTCGGGGTCTCCGGGAATCGAACCCACAGCCCTGGGATCTCCAGGAATTGAACCCGCAGCCCACAACCACAACAATTAAAGGAAATACACAGAGAGAATATAATATGCTTAACTATAACTTCACCGGTAAATAGTGCCAATAATTATCAAGAAGCTCAAGTAAGACAATTAGGCAACTAGACAGTTAAATACTACCTAATCATGCTTTTCTAACTACTACCAGGTAAGGATATCGAATTAACAACTAAAAGCAGGAATATCACTCATCGAACATTTTAAGTAAAGTATGTGTTCAACAACCAGCGCATGTACACGCCCGTCACCTCGCGTACAATGCCTTTAAACTATCACATAATATCCTAAGGGTGAAAGTTCCCCCACACGAGGTTAGACAAGCCACTTACCTCGACTCCAGTACAAAACCGCTATGAGACAACTCTCTTGCCGCGAATGTCGGCCTCCACAGGTATAGTATCTGATAAAAATCAATAGAATCACATCAAAATAGGCCAATTGGGCATTACCCAATCAAAATAACTCAAAATACACCAAAATCCACAAATTGCCAAAACCCGACTTTTGGTACGCTTATCGAAAAATCACGAAAATTATATATTCGGGTTCCTTATCTCAATACGAGTCCGTGCATATAAAATTTATCAAAATTGGACTCCGTCTGCCCATTCAAATCAAAGGTTTTCTAAAATTTAGGCCTAGGGCTCAAACCCACCTTTAATCTTCAATTTTCAGTGAAATAATCACGGATTTCATCGAATTAAGGTCAAGAAACTTACCCCCGATGATTTTCCGATGATATCCCAGCGTTTCCCCTTCAATCCCCTCTCTTGGAGCTCAACAATGGCGCTTTTTGTGTGTTAGGCCGCGACTGAAATGTTCTGGACTTAAAGTCACTGCCAGACCAATTTACTCAATGCGATCGCAGCACTGGGCCTGCGATCGCGATGCACAAAATATGGGCGGCCTATTTTTCCTCTACGCGATCGCATGATCCTGGACGCGATCGCAGTGAACAACTCCGTGACCCTACGCGATCGCAATGACACGAACGTGATCGCGAAGAACAAACTCGTCCGGCTCCCCAAACTACCCTACGCGATCGCATACTACCTCAAGCGATCGTGATGCTTACTCTCCCAGACTTACGCGATCACACGCTTAACTTCGCGATCGCAGAGCTCAGGGTTTCTCCCTTACGCGATCGCATGGCCATCTCCGCGATCACGGAGAGCAAAATTTCTCTGCAATTATTACAGCAGAACAGCAGTGCCTTTTGGCACAAATTGGTCCGTTTGGACCCCCGAATTTATCCCGAGGCTCCCGGGACTCCAACGAAAACCCCCAACATACTCCAAAACATGATACGAACTCACTCCAATCATAAAAACACATCTAACAACATCAAAACCCTTAATTCACATCGAATTGAAGCCTAAATATCTTAAAACTTTCCGAATTGCACATTCGATCTAAAACCCGACCAAACGACGTACAAATGACCTGAAAATTTGCGGACATATCCAAAATCACATAACGAAGCTACAGAAATTGTCGGAATTCCATTCCGACCCCCGGATCAAAATCTCACCTATCGTTCGGATTCGCCAAATTTTCAAACTTCGGCATTTCAAGCCTAATTGAGCTACGGACCTCCAAAATACATTCCGGACGCGCTCCCAACCCCGAAATCATCTAACGGAGCTAATGGAACCATCAGATTTCCGTTCCGAGATCGTCTTAACACTGTTCCTGTTATGGACCATTTTCTAACCTTAAAGCTCTCATTTTGGGATTAAGTGTCCCAAAATGCTCCAAATTTCAGAACCGACTCTCCCGGCAAACCACAATAGCAGAAATGAACTTAGGGGAACAGTTAAATTGAGGATTGGGGTGTAATTTTCTAAAATGACCGGCCGGGTCGTTACATCTTCCCACACTTAAAAGATTCGTTCGTCCTCGAACGAGCATAGAAAACATACCCGGAGTAGTGAAAAGATGAGGGTACTGGCTGCGCATATCCTGCTCGGTCTCCCAAGTCGCCTCTTCGACCGGCTGGCCCCGCCACTGAACCTTTACCGAAGCGATGTTCTTTGACCTTAGCTTTCTTACCTGCCTGTCTAGAATGGCTACTGGCTCCTCAACATAAGACAGATCCTTGTCTAGCTGAACAGAAGTGAAATCCAACACATGCGACTGGTCACCATGGTATCTCCGGAGCATGGAGACATGAAATACGGGGTGAACTCCGGCTAGACCGGGAGGTAAGGCCAACTCATAAGCAACCTCCCCAACACGCCTCAAAATCTCAAAATGGCCAATAAACCTAGGACTCAGCTTTCCTTTCTTCCCAAACCTCATAACGCCCTTCATGGGCGAGACTCGAAGTAGAACCCGCTCGCCAACCATAAAAGCCACATCGCGAACCTTCTTGTCCGCATAACTCTTCTGTCTAGACTGGGCTGCACGAAGTCTGTCCTGAATCACCTTGACCTTATCCATTGCGTCCTGAACCATATCAGTACCTAGCAGCCTGGCCTCGCCGGGCTCGAACCAACCCACGGGGGACCTGCACCTCCTACCATATAGGGCCTCATACAGTGCCATCTGAATACTAGACTGGTAGCTGTTGTTATAAGCAAACTCCGCCAGTGGCAAGAAGTGATCCCATGAACCTCCAAACTCAATCACGCACGCACGGAGCATATCCTCCAAAATCCGAATAGTGCGCTCGGACTGCCCATCAGTCTGGGGGTGAAATGCTGTGCTCAGCTCCACCCGAGTACCTAACTCCTGCTGTACGGCTCTCCAGAACCGTGAAGTGAACCGAGTGCCTCTATCCGAAATGATGGAAACTGGAATACCATGCAGCCGAACTATCTCCCTGATATAGATCTCCGCCAGTCGTTCCGATGAATAAGCAGTACTCACCGGTATGAAATGGGCGGACTTGGTCAGCCGATCCACAATAACCCAAATGGAATCAAACTTCCTAACAGTCCGTGGAAGTCCAGATACAAAGTCCATGGTGATGCGCTCCCATTTCCACTCTGGAATCTCAATCCGCTGCATCAATCCACCCGGACGCTGATGCTCATACTTCACCTGCTGGCAGTTGAGGCATCTGGAAACATAATCAACTATATCCCTCTTCATCCGCCTCCACCAGTAATGTTGTTTCAAGTCCTGATACATCTTCGCGGCTCCCGGATGGATGAAATACCGCGAACTATGGGCCTCTGCTATAATCAGCTCTCGAAGATCATCTACATTGGGCACACAGATACGCCCCTGCATCCTCATGACTCCATCATCCCCGATGGTAACATCTCGAGCATCACCACGCCGAACTCTATCCCGAAGGACAAGCAAATGAGGGTCGTCGAACTGACGCTCCCTGATGCGGTCAAATAGAGAAGACCGAGAAACCACACAAGCTAGAACCCGGCTGGGCTCCGAAAGATCCAATCTAACAAACTGCCTGGCTAAAGCTTGAACATCCATCGCCATAGGCCTCTCCGAAGCTGGTAGATACGCCAAACTCCCCAAACTCTCTGCCCGGCGACTCAAAGCATCGGCAATCGCATTAGCCTTGCCCGGATGATAGAGAATGGTAATATCATAGTCCTTCAGTAGCTCCAACCATCTCCTCTGACGCATATTCAGGTCCTTCTGCTTAAGCAAGTGCTGCAAGCTCCGGTGATCAGTGTAGATCTCACAAGGAACCCCATATAAGTAATGACGCCAAATTTTCAAGGTGTGAACAATGGCAGCTAGCTCCAAATCATGAACAGGGTAATTCTTCTCATGCACCTTCAGCTGTCTCGACACGTAGGCAATCACCCTACCGTCCTGCATCAATACAGCACCGAGTCCAACTCGTGAGGCATCACAATATACAGTATAGGACCCCGAACCTGTAGGCAACATCAATATAGGGGCCGAAGTAAAAGCTGTCTTGAGCTTCTGAAAGCTCGCCTCACACTCGTCTGTCCACTGAAAAGGGGCACCCTTTTGGGTCAATCTAGTCATAGGTGCTGCAATCGAAGAGAACCCCTCTACGAAACGACGGTAATAGCCCACCAAACCAAGGAAACTGCGAATCTTAGTAGCGGAGGAGGGTCTGGGCCAACTCTGCACGGCCTCCACCTTCCTCGGATCTACTCGAATACCATCACTCGACACCACGTGGCCCAAAAATGCCACTGAACTCAACCAGAATTCACATTTAGAGAACTTGGCATAAAGTTGCTTCTCCCTCAGAATCTGAAGCACTATCCTCAAATGTTGCTCGTGCTCTTCCCGGCTCCGGGAATATACTAGAATATCATCAATGAAGACAATCACGAAAGAGTCCAGATAAGGCCTGAACACACTGTGCATCAAATGCATAAAGGCTGCTGGGGCATTAGTCAACCTAAAAGACATCACGAGGAACTCATAGTGACCATACCGGGTCCTGAAGGCAGTCTTCGGGATATCCGGCTCCCGAATCTTCAGCTGGTGATACCCAGAGCGCAAATCAATCTTAGAAAACACATGTGCGCCCAGTAGCTGGTCAAATAAATCATCAATACGGGGTAAAGGATACTGGTTCTTCACTGTAACCTTGTTCAGCTGACGATAGTCAATACACATACGCATAGAACCGTCCTTCTTCTTCACAAACAACACAGAAGCACCCCAAGGCGAAACACTGGGTCGAATGAAACCCTTGCCCAATAACTCCTGTAACTGATCCTTCAACTCCTTCAACTCGGGAGGAGCCATACGGTACGGTGGAATAGAAATGGGCTGAGTGCCCGGCAACAAATCAATAGCAAAATCAATATCTCTGTCGGGCGGCATGGCCGGGAGATCAGCTGGAAATACATCAGCAAAGTCACGTACCACAGGAACAAAATCAATAGAGGGAGCGTCAATACTGACATCCCGCACATAGGCTAGATAAGCTGCACACCCCTTCTCAACCATACGCTGAGCTCTGAGAAAGGAAATAACACGACTAGGGATGTGATCTAGGGTACCACTCCACTCAATACGTGGAATGCCTGGCATAGCCAGCGTCACGGTCTTGGCGTGACAATCAAGAATAGCATAATGGGGCGACAACCAGTCCATGCTCAAAATAATATCAAAATCGACCATCTCGAGCAACAATAGATCCGCTCTGGTCTCAAAATCACAGATGGTAACCAAACACGACCGATATACACGGTCCACAACCAAAGAATCACCCACCAGAGTGGAAACATAAATGGGGGCACTCAAAGAATCCCGAGGCATACCCAGATGAGAAGCAAAGTAAGAGGACACATATGAAAAACTAGAACCAGGGTCGAATAGAACCGATGCCTCCCCGTGACTAACCAGGAATAATACCTGTGATAACAGAATCGGATGCAACAGCCGCCGCGCGATCGAGAATAGCATAGAATCTGGCTGTCCCCCCTCTCTAGGGCGGCCTCTAGGAACCCCGACCCCCGCCCCCGGCCGGCCGGGCAGGTGGAGTGGTAGCCGGAGCCGGAATGATAGCCTGCCGGCCCCGAGAACTACGCCGAGGCCGCGAAGTCCGAGGAGGTGCTCCCCTCCCACGCCCGGGGCACTCCCTAACCGGATGGCGAGTATCCCCGCACTCAAAGCAAGCTCCGGGAGGACACGGTGGCTATGATTGGCCGGCCTCACCCCTACTAGTCCGACCCCCGGAAGGACCCCGCGCAGGAGGTGCCCCGGAAACCTGGGGAGCATAATAAGGCTCCTGAGGTGCAAGAAGAGCCGGAGTGCTACCGCCGCCGGTAAAGCCGAGTGAACCGGTCGATCGGAATAACTCCCCGCCAAAACGACCGGCCGCCGAAGTGCGGGCACCACAGAAATGGCCCGACTCACGAGACCTCTTGCCTCTCTCTCTCCCCGCTCTCTGCGGAGCATACTCTCAATCCTCCCGGCAATGCTAACCGCTCGTCGATAAGATATATCTCTGTCTCCAACTCTCTGGCCATGGTGAATCGGATCGGTGGAATCAGACCCTTAATAAATCCCTGCACCCCCTCCCGGACTGTGGCTACCAAGGCCGGTGCATGCCTGGAAAGATGGATGAAACTAATAGCATAATCCGATACTGACATGGAACCCTGTCGCAACCGCTCAAACTCCGAGCGCCAAGAATCCCTAAGGCTCTGAGGGACAAACTCTATCAAAAACAGATCTGAAAATTGCGTCCAGGTCAATGAAGCAGACTCCTCTGGACTATCCAACTCATACGTGCGCCACCAATCATAAGCGGCCTCGCAAAACTGAAAAGCAGTGAAGGAAACCCCGCTGGTCTCTACAATCCCCATAGTACGAAGAATACGATGACACTCCTCCAGAAAACCCAATGCATCATCCGAAGCCAACCCACTGAACACCGGAGGGTCATATTTTCGAACCTCTCCAATCTACGCTGCTCGTCCTCGCAGGCAGCTGTTCCACCTCCGGGCCGTGCTAGGCGGCCTCAGAGGCATAACCAAAACCTCTAGAACCCGTCCCACCGGCACACGCCGCTCCGGTGTAACGGCTGCGAGAGTCCGGGCCCCTCACCCGGCCCGAGATGTAGTCGCGACGAGAGGAAGCGATCCCGCTCGAGCTAAAGTGGTATACATACTCATGAACCGGGCCAGGGTCTCCTGTAGTGCCGGAGTAGTAGCAGCCGTAGTCGGTGTACCGGTGTCCGCGCTCCAACCTCGGTCTACCTGTGGCACCTCAGCGGCAGCGCGCGCGGGTGCCGTGGCTGCACCTCGGGCGCGTCCTCATCCTCTACCTCGGCCCCGGCCTCTGACGGCGGCAACAGGGGGCGCGGGTACCTGATCGTCGCGAGTAGCTCGTGTCCTCACCATCTGTGAGAGAATAGAAAGCAATAGTTTAGATTTTTTATGCCAAAAATGTCGCACGACAAGGAATCCAAAAGAAATGAAGAGTTTCCTAAACAGTTACATAGCCCCTCGTAGATAAATACAAACGTCTCCGTATCGATCAGCGAGACTCTAAGTAACCGATCTGTGTCCCGTGACTCCTATGAACCTAGAGCTCTGATACCAACTTGTCACGACCCTAGTTCACCAATCATGAACATGCGTGATGGCACCCAGTCCCCACGACTAGGTAAGCCTAACACGTTGCGGGATATACAAGCTATGAACACTTAAATAAGAAACAACGGAAAAATAGCATAATAAGGTATGTAATCCGTGCCGCTTGGCACATACATCCATCAACACACTATATAAAACGCTACCAAGATCCAAAATCTCACGGGTAACACAGACTAAAGAGAATATACAACTGTGGCTCTACGTGTAAAGAGTATCTAACAACGAAAAGGAAAATGTCAACTACTACTATCAGAATAGAAGGAAAGCCTCCGGATCCGCGGACGTAGCAGATCATACCTCGAGGTCTCCCTGAAAGCTGCGGAATCACCTAGTATGAGCCTGTCTTGATGTACCTGGATCTGCACAACAAAAGTGTGCAGAAGAGTAGCATGAGTACACCACGACGGTACTCAGTAAGTGCCAAGCCTAACCTCGATGGAGTAGTGACGAGGAAGGTCAGGGCCCTACTGAGAAAACAATAACATAATGATGATAACAATAATAAGCAGTTTAAATGATAATAATTCCGAAACAACAATAATAAAATGATTACTACAACCGTCTACAATTAAGCTAACAACAAGTAACCAACTCAATAAACAAGTCCAGGACCTGTGGGGATTGAACCCACCGTCCCATTGACAGTACCCATGGGTCTCCGGGAATCGAACCCGCAGCTCATGTCTCAGTAAATCTGAGGATCTCCGGGAATCGAACCCGCATTCCACATTTCAATAAATCTCAGGATCTCCGGGAATCGAACCCGCAATCCACATCTCAATAAATCTCGGGATCTCCGGGAATCGAACCCGCAGTCCACATCTCAATAAATCTCAGGATCTCCGGGAATCGAACCCGCAGTCCACAAACACAGCAAGTAAAGGAATACACAGAGAGAAATAACAGCCTTGGGATCTCCTGGAATTGAACTCGCAGTCCACAACCACAGCAATTAAAGGAAATACACAGAGAGAATATAATATGCTTAACTATAACTTTACCGGTAAATAGTGCCAATAATTATCAAGAAGCTCAAGTAAGACAATTAGGAAACTAGACAGTTAAATACTACCTAATCATGCTTTTCTAACTACTGCCGGGTAAGGATATCGAATTAACAACTAAAAGCAGGAATATCACTCATCGAATATTTTAAGTAAAGTATGTGTTCAACAACCAGCGCATGTACACGCCCGTCACCTCGCGTACAAGGCATTTAAACTATCACATAATATCCTAGGGGTGAAAGTTCCCCCACACGAGGTTAGACAAGCCACTTACCTCGACTCCGGTACAAAACCGCTATGAGACAACTCTCTTGCCGCGAATGTCGGCTTCCACATGTATAGTATATGATAAAAATCAATAGAATCACATCAAAATAGGCCAATTGGGCATTACCCAATCAAAATAACTCAAAATACACCAAAACACACAAGTTGCCAAAACCCGACTTTCGGTACGCTTATCGAAAAATCACGAAAATTATATATTCGGGTTCCTTATCTCAATACGAGTCCGTGCATATAAAATTTATCAAAATCGGACTCCGTTTGCCCATTCAAATCAAAGGTTTTCTAAAATTTAGGCCTATGGCTCAAACCCACCTTTAATCTTTCTTTTTCAGTGAAATAATCACGGATTTCATGATAAACCAACGAATTAAGGTCAAGAAACTTATCCCCGATGATTTCCCGATGATATCCCAGCGTTTCCCCTTCAATTCCCTCTCTTGGAGCTCAATAATGGCGGTTTTTGTGTGTTAGGTCGCGACTGAAATGTTCTGGACTTAAAGTCACTGCCAGGCCAATTTACTCTACGCGATCGCAGCACTGGGCCTGCGATCGCGATGCACAAAATATGGGCGGCCTATTTTTCCTCTACACGATCGTATGATCCTGGACGGGATCGCAGTGAACAACTCCGCGACCCTACGCGATCGCAATGACACGAACGCGATCGCGAAGAACAAACTCGTCCGGCTCCCCAAACTACCCTACGCGATCGCATACTACCTCATGCGATCGTGATGCTTACTCTCCCAGACTTACGCGATCGCACACTTTACTTCGCGATCGCAGAGCTCAGGATTTCTCCCTTACGCGATCGCATGGCCATCTCTGCGATCGCGGAGAGCAAAATTTCTCTGCAATTATTACAGCAGAACAGCAGTGCCTTTTGGCACAAATTGGTCTGTTTGGACCCCCGAATTCATCCCGAGGCTCCCGGAACTCCAACGAAAACCCCCAACATACTCCAAAACACGATACGAACTCATTCCAATCATAAAAACACATCTAACAACATCAAAACCCATAATTCACATCGAATTCAAGCCTAAATTTCTTAAAACTTTCCGAATTGCACATTCGATCTAAAACCCGACCAAACGACGTCCGAATGACCTGAAAATTTGCGGACATATCCAAAATCACATAACGAAGCTATAAAAATTGTTGGAATTCCATTCCGACCCCCGGATCAAAATCTCACCTATCGTTCGGATTCGCCAAAATTTCAAACTTCGGCATTTCAAGCCTAATTGAGCTACGGACCTCCAAAATACATTCCGGACGCGCTCCCAACCCCGAAATCATCTAACGGAGCTAATGGAACCATCAGATTTCCGTTCCGAGATCGTCTTAACACTGTTTCGGTTACAAACTATTTTCTAACCTTAAAGCTCTTATTTAGGGATTAAGTGTCCCAAAATGCTCCAAATTTTAGAACCGACTCTCCCGGCAAACCACAATAGCAAAAATGAACTTAGGGGAACAGTTAAATTGGGGATTGGGGCGTAATTTTCTAAAACGACCGGCTGGGTCGTTACATTTAGCCCCTTTTCTCTCACTAAAGTTTTCTTCTTTTTCATCTCTCAAACCATTTTTCTCTCTCTCTACCTCAAAGCCTTTTTGTATCTCATGGCCTTCTCTATTTTCTTTCCTCTCCAGCTCACTCTTTTCCTTTCTTGACATCACACTGTCTTTACTCAACATATCCTCTCCTTTTTCCTCTCTTGGGATGTCAACATTCACTCCCTTACTCCTCTCATTCTTTTCTCTCTCATATTTTCCATGTTCTTTTTAACAATCTTTTCATCTTCATGAATTTGTGAGAGAGTCAAAGGTCCAATAATGAGTTTCTTTCCGATAACCTCAAAAGAGTATCTATTTTTTTCCATGTTATATGAAGCTCTTCTATAGACATACCATGATTTTCCCAACAAGACATGATAATTATTCATGGGAATCACGTCACACCAGACCGCATCCTCATACCTTCCAATTGAGAATAGCAATAAGACTCTCTTATCTACCTTTACTCCTCCAAACATGTAGGGTTAAATATGCTCAACATAATGCAAGTTCAATTTCTCAACCATATAAGTGCTAATTGAGTTATACCCAAACTTTTTGTCAATTTTAAGGGCACAAATATGAGACATCACTTTAGCTCTTATTTGAAAAATAACTTTACCATTGTCTTCCTTAGCTTCAGCATGTTCTAAGTTTGACCTTTCAAATTGTTGAGTCATAGCTCGACTCCTTTCTTCATAACTACCTATTTGAAACATCTTGAACAAAGATTAAAAGAAATAAGTGTATTGAATATTCGGCTTTTTCTTCTAATATTCTCACCTCTCTTACCTTTTTCCACTCAAAGCAACTCTTGGTTGTTAATCTGTAGATTTATTAATGAATCTAATAAGTCACAACCCGTAGTGATAAGAATAAGGAGTTAGAAAAAGAAAAAGGAAAGTGGCAAACCAAACCTAGAAAGAATAGGAGTTGGTTGGTGAAAAAAAAGGAAAGAATTTAAGAAACCCCAAACCCACAAGAATTAGGAAAGAAGTTTCCTTAATCTTCAAGAACTAGGATCCCCTCTTCTTGTTTCCTTTCTTGACTTGGAAACCAAATGATACTTGAATTATAAAAGTAATAATGAACAATAACACTTTTTAGGGGGCTAAATTTCATTTTTTTAATCATGAACCTCCCAAGATTATCAAGATTAAAATCTTGATTAGCCTAAGATCTGATACCACTTGATAGCAACACGATAGGGATTCAAGAATTACTAAAGAAAAAACAAGAAACGTGCGGAAGCTTAAAGAAAATAAAGAAACGAAAAATGCAGAAATTAAAGATAGATTGAATTCAAGAAAGAGTTTCTTGAATTCAAGAAGTCTATTCTTGAAGTTGAATCCTAACAACAACAATTAGCTAACAAAATACTAATCGCCTTTGGTAGAGAATTAAATATAAGAAATAGATTGTGAAACCCGACCCATTAGAATAACAAGAACAACAATAAGCATAAACTTATCACATTTCTTGAATACCTAGAAGTGATCTAAGATTTCGAAAAGGGTTTAATTCTTACCACTTTAAGTTGAGTCTTGAAGGTTGAAGAATAAATCCAAGAATAGCCACACAAGAGTGCAAGAAAAATCTCACAAGTTTTATTGATAATAATCTGAACGATCCCTAAAAACAAAGAAGATATCCCTTTATATAGAGGGTGATCACGAAATTATCCTTAAATATTAAAAAATAAAGTCCTAAACTACTTTGGACAACAAGTCCAACTAAAATAGGAAAAGGTAAAACTCTAGTAAACCAAAACCAAATCAATCTTGAAAAGTAATTCTACCAATCTTAGGAAAAGGAAAATATTAACCTTAACTAACTAGGAAAGCAATAAGTATAGTTCCATAATATATGGAAATAAGTCCCAAACCAATCTTGGATAGAATCTTGAAAATCTTGGAAATCTTGAAAATCTTGAATTTGTAATTTACAAGCAACTTGGCACCAACTTGTGTCACACCTCTTTTTTGCGCACCCGCAAGGGTGCAAAGGAGTTTTTCCAATTAAAGGACAACCAAAACGGGGTTCATTTATTGAGAGATTCGGAGTCACCACTTGGGAGATTTATGGTGTCCCAAGTCACCGGTTTGAAACCCGATTTGAGGAAAGGTTTGACTCTATTTAATGGTCCGCGAACCAGAAATCCGGATAAGGAATTCTGTTAACCCGGGAGAAGGTGTTAGGCATTCCCGAATTCCGTGGTTCTAGCACGGTCGCTTAACCGTCATATTCGGCTTATTTATCTGATTTTTACAGTTATGCACTTAATGCAAATTAATATCCCTTCACCGCTTTTATTACTATTATTATTTACGAAAGAGAATATTGCCTAAAAATATGTTTCGAATCACGTCACATGAAATGCACCCGGATCCTCGACACATTCTTATTCAATATTTTTGGGATTTGGATTTGGGCCGCATGAAATGCACACCCGTATTTAAGAAGGTAAAATTATTAAAATACACGCCTAGAGCGATTACTTATTTACACTTTTGAGAAGGCCATGAAATTCGCTAAGAAACGGCACATCTCGAAATCTAAGTATTTTATATATATACATTTATGAGGGCCCCGCGATTGTCATTTTTGTTAGGCTTGGCGCACCTCGATTCACATTTTTTAAGGATTGTACGCAACTAAAGCAAACTACGATATTGTTAACAAACTATTTTCCTATGTGAAATGACCAGCTAAATGAATTTACAAAGAAATGTGTAACTAATAGGCAAACCCCAATGATTGGTCTAAGCATGATGCACGACACCTGAGGCTCGTTTTACAGACATATTACCAAATCAATCTATTGACAAGCAACAAATATGTATCCACTTGTTTCATAACTAATCATCAATGGATATACTAACTGAAATTAAACAAAGCTATGAATTAACGCTACACATAATGATGTACTTCACCTTATTAAAATAGATCCAACAGCCTCAGCCTTCTTAATCACATCATAGCCTTCAACAACTTGACCGAACACAACGTGCTTGCCGTCGAGCCACTCGGTCTTAGCGGTACAGATGAAGAACTGAGAACCGTTGGTTCCAGGTCCAGCATTAGCCATGGAGAGGATTCCTGGACCGGTGTGCTTCCTTTTGAAGTTCTCGTCGTCTTGGGAACGGTGTCAGCATAGAGCTCCATCACCACACGGCCAGCTGGTGTGCCGCCGATGTTAAGGTCAAAGAACACCTTTGGGTTTGCCATATCTCTAGATTTTTCAGTGAGGTTTTCGCTGTGTACGATTTGTGCTGCCGTCTCCTTTTTTTTCACAAAATAAGTCAGAGAGACTAAGGTCAGCATATTCTTTGTGTACAAGTCCATTACTTGCGATATGGTGTTGTTCATCTGTCTCAGCTACAGAACATGAAACAGCTGACATCCATGTGCAATACCTAGAACGGTGGCGAAGGTCAAGAGAGGGAAAAAGTGATGGAGTTATCTAAGTACCCCTTTGTGAAGAGAGTAGTTGAAGATGATATAGGGAGAGGACATGAAGATTGGCCTTCGAGGTTTCTTGGGTATGGTGGAGTATAAGGAGTAGTAAGCCATGGCTACTGCCTCCCCCACGAAATGCTTTTCTTTTTTTAAAATTCAAAAGACCCATGAACCGTGGTCTCCTTTTGTCTTTTCTTTTTGTTTTTTTATTCTCTTTTTATTTTTTAATCATTCTCCTATCCCTCCCCCTTAATGTAGTGTCGGGTTATTACGGGCTATGTCCGAAGATTATAAAACCGGGTAGTTTGAACCCGAATATTATTCTTTGCCCGAAACCGAGAATGGTGTTATTTAATTAATCCTAGGTAATCAAAATAACTATGATACTCGTAATTAAAATAAAACTATTTTTTATATTTTTCAAGTTTAAAAATGACTACGAAACATTAATAAAACTATATTTTTGTTATTTTTTCATTTTGAGGTAAAAATAAAGTAAAAGAGTCAAATTTAACTAAAATAGCTATATTAAAACTAAACTAAATATTTTACGCTAGAAATATAGAAAATCTCGGGGAGGGTCAAAAATCACGTGTTTACAGGATGCCCCTCTTTGACTGAAAACACAAAGAGTTTTCGGACAAAGAACGACTAGACAAGTGTTTTTGACCTGACCCTTATTGGGAGGGACTAAACTAAAAGAAGAGGAATGTGACCGAGCCCTTGTATCTGAGCTGCCTACATATCCTTGGCTATAAAGGAATCAGGCCACGTGTAGTTCGAAAGTGAGTGAGGAAGGAGTAACCGAGGTGGAGAGCCAGCCGAGGTGTCGTTCCGTCGAGGTTCCGTCCCATCGAAGTTCCGGTCCGTGGTCCTGCTATTACATCAAAAATCAAAACATGAGAAAGACTAACTAAGCCTATCGGCTACTAGTTACAAGATTCCTATCTATAAGTCTTCTGAAGCTTGATCTTGAGTATTGGTTGGTGCTTCATGCGGACTCTAAATTTGAACCTTGATACTTGCTAGTTGCAGGTGCTGCTTTTCGAATCAAGACCAGGTATACAGTGCTTGTGACCTCGGCCATGTCTTGAGCATGCCACATCTTTCATCAACTTCTGCACTTGAATTAACTCCTTGCTTTTCATTGTGACTCACTTCTGTTGATCCCCTCGGACTGTTGACTCGCATTCTGGTTGCAAGCTTCTTTTGTTGCTATCTTGCATTGCACTCCGAAGTGAATTCCCTTACTTGTGATCTTCGAGCTATTCTCCTTCGAAGTCTGAAGCTATCTTTTCTGATCCTTGTTGCCTTCCTTCTGATTCTTCAGGCGGGCTCCCTGGCTTCAACTACAACTTCAAAATGAATCGCCACTCCATTCTTCAGGCGGGCTCCCTGACTTCAACTACAACTTCAAAATAAATCGCCACTCCATTCTTCAGGCGGGCTCCCTGACTTCAACTACAACTTCAAAATAAATCGCCACTCCATTCTTCAGGCGGGCTCCCTGACTTCAACCTCTTTTGAAAATAAATCGCCATTCCTCTCTTCAGGTGGCTCCTGACTTCAACATCTTCAAAATAAAATCGCCACTCCATTCTCCAGGCGGGCTCCCTGACTTCAATTACAACTTCAAAACTAAATCGCCATCTTTCTGATCCATGTTGCCTTCCCTCTGCTTATGAACTTGGATTTATGCCGGGGATTTCTGTTACGCTCAACCGCTTCAAAATAAATCGTCACTCCATTCTTCAAGCGGGCTCCCCGACTTCAACTACTACTTCAAAATAAAATCGCCACTCCATTCTCCAGGCGGGCTCCCTGACTTCAATTATCAACTCTGAAAATTAAACCGCCACTCCATTCTCCGGGCGGGCTCCCCGACTTCAACTATAACTTCAAAACTAAATCGCCACTCCATTCTCCAGGCGGGCTCCCCGACTTCAACTACAACTTCAAAACTAAATCGCCACTCCATTCTCCGAGCGGGCTCCCCGACTTCAATTACTACTTCAAAATAAAATCGCCACTCCATTCTCCGGGCGGGCTCCCCGACTTCAACTATAACTTCAAAACTAAATCGCCACTCCATTCTCCGGGCGGGCTCCCCGACTTCAACTACAACTTCAAAACTAAATCGCCACTCCATTCTCCGGGCGGGCTCCCCGACTTCAACTACTACTTCAAAATAAAATCGCCACTCCATTCTCCAGGCGGGGCTCCCTGACTTCAACTACTACTTCAAAATAAAATCGCCACTCCATTCTCCGGGCGGGCTCCCCGACTTCAATTACTACTTCAAAATAAAATCGCCACTCCATTCTCCGGGCGGGCTCCCCGACTTCAACTATAACTTCAAAACTAAATCGCCACTCCATTCTCCAGGCGGGCTCCCCGACTTCAACTACAACTTCAAAAAATCGCCACTCCATTCTCCAGGCGGGCTCCCCGACTTCAATTACTACTTCAAAATAAAATCGCCACTCCATTCTCCAGGCGGGCTCCCCGACTTCAACTATAACTTCAAAACTAAATCGCCACTCCATTCTCTAGGCGGGCTCCCCGACTTCAACTACAACTTCAAAACTAAATCGCCACTCCATTCTCCGGGCGGGCTCCCCGACTTCAACTACTACTTCAAAATAAAATCGCCACTCCATTCTCCGGGCGGGCTCCCCGACTTCAACTACTACTTCAAAATAAAATCGCCACTCCATTCTCCGGGCGGGCTCCCCGACTTCAACTATAACTTCAAAATTAAATCGCCACTCCATTCTCCGGGCGGGCTCCCCGACTTCAACTACTACTTCAAAACTAAATCGCCACTCCATTCTCCGGGCGGGCTCCCCGACTTCAACTACTACTTCAAAACTAAATCGCCACTCCATTCTCCGGGCGGGCTCCCCGACTTCAACTACTACTTCAAAATAAAATCGCCACTCCATTCTCCAGGCGGGCTCCCCGACTTCAATTACTACTTCAAAATAAAATCGCCACTCCATTCTCCAGGCGGGCTCCCTGACTTCAATTACTACTTCAAAATAAATCGCCACTCCATTCTCCAGGCGGGCTCCCTGACTTCAATTACAACTTCAAAATTAAATCGCCACTCCATTCTCCAGGCGGGCTCCCCGACTTCAACTACTACTTCAAAATAAAATCGCCACTCCATTCTCCAGGCGGGCTCCCCGACTTCAACTACTACTTCAAAATAAAATCGCCACTCCATTCTCCAGGCGGGCTCCCTGACTTCAATTACTACTTCAAAATTAAATCGCCACTCCATTCTCCAGGCGGGCTCCCTGACTTCAACTATAACTTCAAAACTAAATCGCCACTCCATTCTCCAGACGGGCTCCCTGACTTCAACTACAACTTCAAAACTAAATCGCCACTCCATTCTCCAGGCGGGCTCCCCGACTTCAACTACTACTTCAAAATAAAATCGCCACTCCATTCTCCGGGCGGGCTCCCCGACTTCAACTACTACTTCAAAATAAAATCGCCACTCCATTCTCCGGGCGGGCTCCCCGACTTCAACTATAACTTCAAAATTAAATCGCCACTCCATTCTCCGGGCGGGCTCCCCGACTTCAACTACTACTTCAAAACTAAATCGCCACTCCATTCTCCAGAGCGGGCTCCCCGACTTCAACTACTACTTCAAAATAAAATCGCCACTCCATTCTCCGGGCGGGCTCCCCGACTTCAACTACTACTTCAAAATAAAATCGCCACTCCATTCTCCGGGCGGGCTCCCCGACTTCAACTATAACTTCAAAATTAAATCGCCACTCCATTCTCCGGGCGGGCTCCCCGACTTCAACTACTACTTCAAAACTAAATCGCCACTCCATTCTCCGGGCGGGCTCCCCGACTTCAACTACTACTTCAAAACTAAATCGCCACTCCATTCTCCGGGCGGGCTCCCCGACTTCAACTACAACTTCAAAACTAAATCGCCACTCCATTCTCCGGCGGGCTCCCCGACTTCAATTACTACTTCAAAATAAAATCGCCACTCCATTCTCCGGGCGGGCTCCCTGACTTCAACTATAACTCACTAATTTCATCCTATCCTCATCACCTTCCTTTGCCTTTTGTACCATTTTCTTCTGAATTATCTTGTCTTGGAATTGCTTTCCCCCCTGGGTCGTATTACTTTTCTTTTGGCTGCTGGGGATATCTTTGGAATTGTTTACTTACCTGCTGAGGATAATGCTACTGAGGAAGTATTCTTTGTTTCCTTCACCCCTCATTCTCTCTCGGGCTCGCCGGAGGTTGAAATGTTATGGACTGGGGATTATCCTGGCGGGGGACCCCTTTTTCTCTTCCTTCTTCCCATTCTTCCTCTAGGACTCAGGTGCTTGAATTTGCGCCGGGAACTCTTGTTGTAACCCTCTGCTTTTTTGGTGGACAAACCTGAAACATCCTATTTGAAGGTGGACAAACCTGACATGTCATCTTGAATTGCCTTCCTCGTTTCTCCGAGAAAATTTTCAACAACGGCGGAAAATTTTCTGCCCCAGTATTGGCATGACTTTCCGCTATCAATAGCACTTTCTTTCCCTGTTTCAAATCAAAGAAAATTTGTTAGTTCAAAACATTGTGAGCGGTTGTGCCGCTCATGTGGTGGTTTTTTTTCCTTTTCTCCTTTCCCTCGCTCGGGGTTCCCAAAACTTGTTGGGGAATGATTTCATTTGCTGGAGATGATATTCCTGCTGGGGATGGGTTTTTCCATTTATCCCTTCCCCGTTCTGTGTTTCTCAACTTGCTGGGGGTTACTTTGTTAAGGATGAGATTTCCTTTCTTCCTTTACCACTCTGTGTTGTCCGACCACCTCGGAACTTGCTGAAGATAACACTGCTGGTGGATTTTCATTTCCTCAAAATTGGTGTTTCACTCTTCTGAAGACTGTTGAGGATGACACTGGTTCGAAGACCATTTCCTTAAGGCTTGTCCTATCTTCCTTCTTCCCCAAGTGGGTATTGAATTCCAGAAAATTTTCAAACTGAAAAGAAAATTTTCTGCCCCAGTTTAATAATCTTCTTTGCACCATACTTCTCTGCCGTCAATGGCATTTCCTTGCCTTGCATAATAATTAGAAAGTTGGTGGCAAGTTTTGAAGTCATTTCTCACTATGTTTTGACTAGACTGACTTTGATGGAGAATTTTGACAAAAGGAGAAAGATAAAAAGAAACAACAAATAGAAGACAATGGATGACTGACTCTCTAACCAGAAACAACTATAAAAACTTATCAAACGCGGATACCAACTCTACTGGTCATGACATGCACATATGGCCTATCCTCCGTCGTTAATTGCCTTTCACGATTTCTGTCTCGTGATTTCCATCCGATTATCACCTTTGTTCGACTTGTAATGCCCGAAGGGTTTTCACTTTCAAGCCTCTCTCATTTTGATTTTCTCTCAGCTTTCGTCGTCTTATGGTGCCTGTGAAGGTTTTCACCGGTAAGACTCTCTCATTTGTATCACTTTTAGCTGGGGATTGGGGTGTCACTGCCAAGACTCTCTCGTATTTCCCTCCTGCTAGGAATCAGAGTCTTTTCTGCTGAGAATCAGAGTGTTATATTCCGATAGGACTCTCTCATTCGCCTGACGTGGCATCTTTTGAAGACTGATCAGAAGGTCTTTCTTTGGACCGTAATGTGGGATTTGGATAGGGCTAGAAAGAAAGGGTATTGAAGGCTCAAAACAAAATCAATTTTGGGTTCAAAATTTACAACCTTCGGACCTAAATTTATTTACAATAAACACAATTTTTCTTTGCCCCAGCTTTTTACTTGGGGATTTTTATTTCTTTATTTACACTATGACCGAGCTGTGAAGCGCCTACGTATCCTCTTTAAGGAATCAGGTCAAACGTAGTTCCCAATTCCTTCTTTTCATTTTTTTCTATCTCTTTTTGTTGTTTTCTTTTTATTTATTTTTTTTTTCTTTATCCCTTTCTTCTCTTACCTTTCAAACTTGTGTTTCTAGTCTTTGCAACTAATTCCGAAGGAGGGATATGAAAGAATTTAAAATAAGGCTCAAAGGGTTGACGATGGATAAAGTGTTTGGATAGCAGAACAAAATGCCTTCGTCATTCCAATCTTCAAAACATGCCAAGTGTAAACAACACAATTAACATTCGTCATATCTTTAAAGCACAGTTGGACAACACTCTCATTTTCATTATTGTGAATGACCCCACGTCGATTTGGCCAGCTTGCCTTTAACTGTTTCCTTTTTAGTTGCCCCGGTTTCACATGACTCGGGATCCAAATAATCTCAAATTGTTTTTATTTCCTTTAAATGACCCGATCATCTTCCAATTGCTTCATGATTAACTTTTAGAATTAAGCCACAATTATGTGTGCGCATGTCATGTCACTAGATTCGGCGTTTGAGCACAAGACAAATCTAAAGGGTAAACAGAACTAAACAGATAAAATGACCGGAAGTAACAAAAGACCGAAAGCTTCATTAAACTAATGACGAAATGGTTCAATGATAAAACAAGCAAAACAAACTAGAGTACAGCCCTGAAACAAAACTGGGCAAGACCAAAGCAAACTGCTAGGACAAAAGGGTTTGACCACAAGAAAACCCTGAAAATAACTCGGACAACAAAAATGACCACAAAAACGAACCACCAAAGCTCCATCTAGCTGACCGAAAGATGGAGTATCTTCCCAATTTCCAAGCGCAACATTTTAGCCACTAAGTTCTGCATCAATATTGCCAAGGCTGCCAACTGCTTCAACATTTTTAGCTCCAGTCGGTACACCCCCCAGGGGATTTGTGTGCCTCATGTCATCATCATCGACCACAATCAACCACCCTTTTTGAATCATTCTTTCTATTTCCTTTTTCAAGGTACGGCAACTCTCAATATCGTGCCCTTTGACATTGGAATGGTATGCACATCGTGCAGTAGGATCGAAGCTTCTTGCACGTGGATCGGGAGTGTATTCGGGGAGCGGCGTAATCGGGCCGACATGTTTTAACTTTTCAAACAGACTTGCATAGGACTCTCCGATAGGGGTGAGCCCCTTTTCTCGCTTCAGCAACCTTTCCTCCCTAAACGCCTTATTTGGCCTGAAACCTGACCCGGGGGGTTTCCGGTATGTTCGTGGGGGTTGGTAAGCCTTTTGTGGAGCTGGGTACCTGGAAGGTGAAGTACGATTTTGGTTGTCCCGGGGAGAGTAGTGGTGTTGGGGACGGGAGTAGCGTTGTGAAAACATAGTTGGGGGACGAGCAATTGAGTTACTCGAATGGCTGGAGAAGTTGTGATAGGCGGGTATATATGGAGAGTGCGGGAGATCATCCGGCATCGGGTTCATGGTACGGGTAAGGACAGAGTCCAGGAAGCTAGGTGGTGGCGGAGGTGGTGCTTTTCCATCCATCCACGCCCGATACATATCAGCCACGTGTTGTCTCAATATCTTGACCTCCTTTACTAACCCGTGGTTCCGTTCAACCAGCTGTTGTCGGGTACCTGTACCAACCCACTCAGTCTTGAGATTATCTGCCATTGTCCTCCGACTTCGTCTTACGGGGAAGAGTTATTTCAGAACCACAACCAACCACCTTTCTGGAAATGGACACAACAAAACAAAGCCAGCATGTCAGCATTAAGGTATCCCGCTTATTGATCATTCCTTTTTTTTTTTTTTTTTTTTTTTTTTATGGAAATGGTCGAATCCTATGTGGATTGCCTACGTATCATGACCCCGCATGAATCAGACCGAGCGTAGTTCTTGCAAATTAATGCAAGAAATAAAGAGATGTTTATTTGATTTTTTGATTTTTTTTTTTTTTTTTGATTTTTTTTTTTTTTTTGAAGGAAAATTATAGAAGCCGACTCCAACTACAAACTTGTGTAGGAGATTTCTACAAGAATAAGAATATTTTTGGTGTCAATTATGACTTTCTACAAAATTGGCCACATAATGGCTTATTTGCCAAAAATGACTATTTTTGCAAAATTTATTTAAGAAAGATAAACTTAAAAAAAAAAAAAAAATTTCATTCCGTGGCTCATGGGGCATCGTCCGGCATCACCATAAACCAACACAAGAATATTTTCATAAATTGGCCACATGATGGCTTATTCAGACAAAGTGGCTCTTTTTTGCAACATTTTATAAAGAAGATATAAATTCAAAATTTAGTCCTGGGGCCTATGGGGCATCATTCAGCACCGACACAGGCCAATACAAGACTGAAGAAGTTCAAATGCCAAAAGTGTAGCTATTTTAGTAAAATTTCGGCCATGTAATGGCTTGTTTGATAAAGTGGTTATTTTTGTAAAGTTGAGTGATGACTCAAAACTTGATTTTTGCGGATACGACCTTTCGACATTTCCGCGAGGGAATATTTCAAGGCTGTGTCCAAAATTACTTAAAAAAAAATCAAAGTGGCTATTCTTGTAAAAAGCCTTCCGGTGTCTTTTTGAGGGACATTCGGCTTATTTTAAGCAAGAATAGCATCACCCGACTTATTTATAACAAAATCAAAAATTTGATATTTTTTGGTTATTTTTGCAAAAGGGGTATGAACCCGGACTTGATTTTGCGGCTATGGCCTTGCAACATTTCCACAAGGAATATTTCAAGGCTGTGCCCGCAAATTATTAAAAATGATTCAAAGTGGCTATTTTTGCAAAAACAGCCTTCCGGCGTCCTTTCGGAACATTCGGCTATTTTATAAAACAGCATCACTTCGATTTATTGAAAACTAAAATTCAACATTTTTGAAAAAGGGTGGCAACCCCAACTTGATTTTTGCGGCCACGACCTTTCAACATTTTCGCGAGGGAATATTTCAAGGTTGTGCCCAAAAATTATTTATAAAGATTCAAAGTGACTATTTTTGCAAAAACAGCCTTCCGGCGTCCTTTCGGAACATTCGGCTATTTGCAAAAACGGCATCACTTTGATTTTATTGACAAAATTAAACACACATTTTTTTTTGATTTTTTTAAAGGGGTGGTTGAACCCGATGAGGGTTGCCTACGTATCTCACCTAGTGGTGAGAATCAAACCTGCGTAGTTCGGTGAAACAAACTACATCTTTAAAGGAAACAAACTATTTATTATTTTTTTTCACACATTTTTTTTTTAAGTTTAAAACAATTTTTTTTTTTTTTTTTTTTTTAGTAAAAAAAACAAACTATTTTGAAATCACATATTTTTTATTTTACAACAACTGTTTTTTTTTTCTTTTTAAGTAAGTAAAAAAACAAACTATTTTGAGACTATTTTTTTCATTTTCCTCAATATAAAAAAACGGTTAGCCTGCAAGTCTGAAGCAAATATATACATAAAACAAACAGGATGCAGCAGGATGGTCTTTTCATTTCAGGTCACCTGTCCTAGACGGACCCAACCCCTGTGTTGAGTCCCCTAAGTCAAATGCAACATGATGCAAATAAACGTTCCTACTAGGGATCCGGCATGAAGCTTTGTTATTCTAGGTTTAAAAACTTGGGTTTATTGTTCTAGACCTGGCTTACCCGAGCGGACAACTCGAGCCGAGGAGGAGGCAGCAACCCGGGAATACAGAAGCTTCACCGGTTTTGCAACTTATCCAAACCTCGTTCTAAGGTGGGAATTGGACACTATACAGAAAAGAAGTCACACGAAGTGCACCCTTCTTCATGATTTAGAAGACTCAGAGAGGAGATTGGTTTCGGCACAATTTATATGTACAGTTCAAAAAAAAATATCAAAGCGATAAAAATATCATTTTGCACATTAATACAAACATATAATAAAATCAGATAATAAATAAGCCAAATACAACAATTATTCCAAGCTCGAATTCTTAAACCCTGAACCAGTGGTTCCGGGTATCATCCCCAGTGGAGTCGCCAGAGCTGTCACACCTCTTTTTTACCGCACCCGCGAGGGTGCAAAGGAGTTTTTCCAATTAAAGGACAACCAAAACGGGGTTCATTTATTGAGAGATTCGGAGTCGCCACTTGGGAGATTTATGGTGTCCCAAGTCACCGGTTTGAAACCCGATTTGAGGAAAGGTTTGACTCTATTTAATGGTCCGCGAACCAGAAATCCGGATAAGGAATTCTGTTAACCCGGGAGAAGGTGTTAGGCATTCCCGAATTCCGTGGTTCTAGCACGGTCGCTTAACCGTCATATTCGGCTTATTTATCTGATTTTTACAGTTATGCACTTAATGCAAATTAATATCCCTTCACCGCTTTTATTACTATTATTATTTACGAAAGAGAATATTGCCTAAAAATATGTTTCGAATCACGTCACATGAAATGCACCCGGATCCTCGACACATTCTTATTCAATATTTTTGGGATTTGGATTTGGGCCGCATGAAATGCACACCCGTATTTAAGAAGGTAAAATTATTAAAATACACGCCTAGAGCGATTACTTATTTACACTTTTGAGAAGGCCATGAAATTCGCTAAGAAACGGCACATCTCGAAATCTAAGTATTTTATATATATACATTTATGAGGGCCCCGCGATTGTCATTTTTGTTAGGCTTGGCGCACCTCGATTCACATTTTTTAAGGATTGTACGCAACTAAAGCAAACTACGATATTGTTAACAAACTATTTTCCTATGTGAAATGACCAGCTAAATGAATTTACAAAGAAATGTGTAACTAATAGGCAAACCCCAATGATTGGTCTAAGCATGATGCACGACACCTGAGGCTCGTTTTACAGACATATTACCAAATCAATCTATTGACAAGCAACAAATATGTATCCACTTGTTTCATAACTAATCATCAATGGATATACTAACTGAAATTAAACAAAGCTATGAATTAACGCTACACATAATGATGTACTTCACCTTATTAAAATAGATCCAACAGCCTCAGCCTTCTTAATCACATCATAGCCTTCAACAACTTGACCGAACACAACGTGCTTGCCGTCGAGCCACTCGGTCTTAGCGGTACAGATGAAGAACTGAGAACCGTTGGTTCCAGGTCCAGCATTAGCCATGGAGAGGATTCCTGGACCGGTGTGCTTCCTTTTGAAGTTCTCGTCGTCTTGGGAACGGTGTCAGCATAGAGCTCCATCACCACACGGCCAGCTGGTGTGCCGCCGATGTTAAGGTCAAAGAACACCTTTGGGTTTGCCATATCTCTAGATTTTTCAGTGAGGTTTTCGCTGTGTACGATTTGTGCTGCCGTCTCCTTTTTTTTCACAAAATAAGTCAGAGAGACTAAGGTCAGCATATTCTTTGTGTACAAGTCCATTACTTGCGATATGGTGTTGTTCATCTGTCTCAGCTACAGAACATGAAACAGCTGACATCCATGTGCAATACCTAGAACGGTGGCGAAGGTCAAGAGAGGGAAAAAGTGATGGAGTTATCTAAGTACCCCTTTGTGAAGAGAGTAGTTGAAGATGATATAGGGAGAGGACATGAAGATTGGCCTTCGAGGTTTCTTGGGTATGGTGGAGTATAAGGAGTAGTAAGCCATGGCTACTGCCTCCCCCACGAAATGCTTTTCTTTTTTTAAAATTCAAAAGACCCATGAACCGTGGTCTCCTTTTGTCTTTTCTTTTTGTTTTTTTATTCTCTTTTTATTTTTTAATCATTCTCCCATCCCTCCCCCTTAATGTAGTGTCGGGTTATTACGGGCTATGTCCGAAGATTATAAAACCGGGTAGTTTGAACCCGAATATTATTCTTTGCCCGAAACCGAGAATGGTGTTATTTAATTAATCCTAGGTAATCAAAATAACTATGATACTCGTAATTAAAATAAAACTATTTTTTATATTTTTCAAGTTTAAAAATGACTACGAAACATTAATAAAACTATATTTTTGTTATTTTTTCATTTTGAGGTAAAAATAAAGTAAAAGAGTCAAATTTAACTAAAATAGCTATATTAAAACTAAACTAAATATTTTACGCTAGAAATATAGAAAATCTCGGGGAGGGTCAAAAATCACGTGTTTACAACTTGCACTCAATGTCTAGCACACCTATTATACCTTTCTTGGACATCAAGTAAGTCCTTTTTATGCTATTTGTCACACCTCCCTTTTTACTACCCCACTTTGGGAAATAAGCATATAAATACGCTTGTAGGGTATACCCCGACGTTAGATACCCGAAACGGATAAGATAACGTAAGGGAAGGAGTTTTTCCAATTAAAGGACAATCGGTTCGGGATTTTATTGAGATTAACCATAGTCGCCACTTGGGAAAGATAATGGTGTCCCAAGTCACCGGTTAATCCCGAATCCGAGGAATTTGACTCTTAAAAAAATGTCTGCGAAGCAAAGATCCGGATAAGGAACTCTGTTAACCCGGGAGAAGGTGTTAGGCATTCCCGGGTTCCGTGGTTTTAGCACGGTCGCTCAATTGTCGTTCCCGACTCTTGTTTGACTTAATCACAGATTTTAACAATATATAGTGCTTTTTACATTAAGTATTATTTTTAGGGAATTTGCGGCATAGCGTAAACACGCCTCGAGTCATACCGCAACCAGTACGCCTATGACTTTCGGTGTATTTCAGCTTTGCCGAGATTTGGATTTGAGTCGCACCAAGTGCACACTCATTCAATGGAAGGTATATTAAAATCGTGCCCTAAAATAGTCTATCGGCTTTCAATTGTTTTGGGTAAGACTATGGAGTTAGCTAGTAGTCTTCCCGAGTCTAATTGTATTAAACCATTACTAAATGGGGGCCCCGCTTGTTTAAAGTCGGGCGAGGCTCATCCCAAGTTAATTTTAAAGTTCAATCCTAAGAAGTATATACTATGTTTTTCTAATTGTGTTTTTCCCTTAATCGTTTTTACTAAGCATTCCAGACCCATATGATTACTATTGTTATTGGGCCTGGATTTTTCATTCGCTTAATCAGATCAGCATTGGGCCAGATCAGGCCTTAAAGCCCATGCAGTCTTCAGGCTTGCACTTGACCACTTCGACCGAGTTCATGATACAGTTTAGGCCCGTTTTTTTTATATAACAGATTCAGACTATATCGAAATAATCAAAAGCAGAAATGTAAACAGAACAATGATGTAAAATAGGAATGAATTCAGAATGTTTTATTCACCAAAAGAGAAATCAGTATACAACTTATCAACAAATCATGAATCAATTATTTATTATACACCAGACTAGAGTTAAAAGACTGTTTCAGATCTCGACTTTTAATAAATTGATACTAACATCTACATTAGTTACTAGTTGAAGATTCTAAGGAAGAACAATTCGATTATATACGAATTGTTAATGTAGATGCGTGATTTTGCCCCTACCCGAGATTTTTTATATTTTTTAGCGTAAAATATTTAGTTTAGGCCTAATATAGTTATCTTAGCTAATTTTGACTCTTTTACTTTATTTTTACCTTAAAATGAAAAATAACAAAAATATAGTTTTATTAATGTTTCGTAGTCATTTTTAAACTTGAAAAATACAAAAATGGTAATTTATATTTTTTATCTTTTTATAAAAACGAAAATAATAAAAATAGTTGCATTAACATTTTGTAGTTACTTTAATATAAAAAAAATAACTTTGTTTTAATTATTAGTCTTATAGTTATTTTGCTTACGTAGGATTAATTAATAACACCGTGTTCTCATTGTCGGTTCCGGGCGAAGAATAATATTCGGGTTTAAACTACCCGGTTTTATATTTTTCGAACCTAGCCAATAATAATCTGAGTCCACCACACGTGGGGGAACGGACGGAGCACGAGATGAAGCCCATAACTCTTGAAACCCACGTGGAGACCCATGACTCTTGGTCTCTCACGCGGGCAATTGGGAGAATCTTTGCCAACGGACAAACATGAGGCAATGATGGGCATGCTACTATTTAAAAAAAAAGGAAAGCGAAAAGGGTGGGAGCAGGCATGTGACTAAGTGGTGCTTGCTCATTTTTAAATACAAAGAGGGAGCTGGACTGAAAAAAAAAAAAAAAAAAAAAAAAAGACAAAATAAAGGGGGTGTCATGTTCTGGTGGAGAATGGGGGGTCACTATTAAGTGGCTTCCTCATTTGTTTTTAAAAGGAGAAGAAGCAAAATTGAAAGAAGAGGAGAAAAAGATAACAAAAAAGAGAAAACAAAAAAAACGGGAAGGGGGAGTCTTCTCGAAATTTTTTGAAAAAATGAAACAGTGAGATCTTGGCTCATTTTTGAAGAAAAACGGCAGCAAAGGGGACAAAAAAATAACGAGAGAAAAAAAAACGCTCACTACCAGTGACGCGATTCGTGAAGCACTCGTCGACAACCACATATATCAGCCCCACGCTAAACCTGTCCAGTCGACGTCCAGCCACTCCAGTCCATCGCACAAACCAGCAGCAACCTCGCCATCTTCTTCTCCAACCCATCAACCAGTCCTGTCGTCCCCAACCAGTAGACCAATGCATCGCTTCTAGCCTGCCTTCCGTCGACCTCCATGAACGCCTGAAGCAGGTCACGTCCAGCACATCGCAAGAACCTCCATTTTTAATTCTCTCATCTCTCCCTCCCGTCCCCAAGCAGTTAGAGTGGCGGCAGCAACAGCTCCTCTGTCGGCTTCTCCGATATTTTTTTCGTCGAGATTTTTGGCAGCTAGAGGTGACTTGATGTTCGCTCAAGGATGCCGACATAGTTTTTTTATCCGATCAAGTTGTTGAAATCTAATCAAGAATTTGCAGATTAAGGTCAATCTAAACTTATCTCTTTTATATTTTTGTTGTCTCTGTTTGCATATGTGTTTTACATGATGCTGGCTCGTTATCTACCCCGTTCGTCCGTCTAAATGTCTCGGTCACACTCACTGATCTTGTTTGTTGTTTCACATATTTGTTAGAAGTTTCAGCAGTGCAATGGCAACTCATGCGTACAATTTCTTTTGGTATCCAATTTTGTGTGTGATCAATATTTAATGGTTTTAAATTTTTGCCTTTTGGTGTATTTTCTTTTTGAGGTCCTAATGTTATGTTGAAGAGCTTGGGATACTGTTTTTGCCTAACTCATGGTTAAAACTTCTTTGTGAGCAACTACTTTGTGAAATTGAAAGGAAGTGAGATGGTCATATCAGTTACAATTGATTATCATTGGATGGAAATATTATCAGTCATGTAGGCTTAAGAAGGTTACTGATTGTGTTGGTTGTTTTATTATTCAAATGTCGTGATTTCTTATTAGAACTCTTTGTTGCAATCCCATTGGAATTTTTGATGGTATCATTTTGGCCATACGAAATTGGAATCTAATTGTTAGACATGCTTTGTGTCCCTTGATCATTTCTTTCGATGTTAATGCATTGTGTGAATCATCTTAGGTTATTGTATGGATATCTTGGTAAGTATTTCACTACAAGGAGGAGCTCGTTGGGTTAATCCTTAGAACTCGAGGCGTGCCATTTAGCAAATTCCATGGCCCTCGCAAAGTGCAAACGCGTAGTTGCTTTAGGCGCGTGTTTAATAATATTATTTTCCTAAATACGGGTGCGCATTTATGTGACCCAAATCTTACTCTCGGCGAAACCGAAACGCATTAAAGTCACAGGTGTACTGGTTGCGGTGTGACTCGAAATGTATTTTTCGTGACGTCGCAATTCTTCTAAAAAATTTAAAGCGGAATATAAGAGCACACAAATAAAATATATAAAGAAATCAGATAGAAACAAAAATTGCAGTTGAGCGACCGTGCTAAAACTACGGAATCCGGGAGTGCCTAACACCTTCTCCCGGGTTAACAGGATTCCTTATCCAGGTTTCTAGTTTCGCAGACTGTATTACAGAGTCATAAATTTCCTCGGTTCGGGATTAAACCGGTGACTTGGGACACCATTATTTTCCCAAGTGGCGACTTTGAATTAAATAAATTGATCCCGTTTCGATTGTCCTTTAATTGGAAAAACTCCCTCGCGCTCTCGCGGGTGCGGAAAAAGGAGGTGTGACAGCTCTGGCGACTCCACTGGGGATGATGCTAACCCAGAACTTCGGTTCAGGGTTTAAGAATTCGAGCTCAGTTAAATTGTTGTTTTTGTCTATATCTGATTTTATTATATGTTTGATTAATGTGCTATATGTTTACCGCTTTGATATTATCTGAACTGTACATATAAACCGTGCCGAAACCCTTCTTTTCTCACCCCCGGGGATGTGCTCACTGGTTGAGACTCCCTATTCTGTTAGTGTCATACTCCAAAATAAGAAAGAGGCTCGGAAAGTATCTAAGCCGGCTGGCCTTTTGGTTCCCGGAAAGGAGCTCCTTCCTCAACTCGAGTTGTCCGCTCGGGTACACAGTCTAGAACACATACCCATGTTTTAAACTTAGAATAACGTGACTTCATGCCGGATCCCTAGTAGGAACGCTTATTTGCATCATGTTGCATTTGACTTAGGGGACTCAACACAGGGGTTGGGTCCGTCTAGGACAGCCAACCTGAAATAAAAAAAAAGACCATCATGTTGCATCCTGTTTGTTTCACGCAATTATTTGTTTCAGACTTGCATGCCGACCGATTTGTAAATATTGAGGAAAAATGAAGAAAAAAAAAGAGAAAAGAAAAGTAACAGTGCAGAGAGATGACTACTCATTTTTAGAAAACAAACCAATGCCCAAGTAGTGTCGAAACTCTACCGGATTTTGAGAATAAAAAGGAAAAAAAGAGAATTGTTATTTTTAAAATAGTTTGTTATTACTTAAAAGAAAAAAAAAGAAAAACGTTTTATTTTAATAATTAAAAAAACAAACTAGCTTTATTTTTCAATAAAAAGAAGTGATTTTATTCATAAAAAATATAGTCATTTGTTTGTCAATAAAATGAAAATTATAATAGTTCGTTTTATATGCCAATGAATTGAAAAACTAATAGTTTGTTTTCAAAAATAATTCGTGTTGCTTGTTTATAATAAATATATATATATATATATATATATAATGAAAAAAAAACATAAAAGAAAAGAAACATAAAAGAAAAGGAAATGTCATTGTTTTCAAAAGTAGTTTTCTTTATCTGACCGAACTACGTTGGTTTGATTCTCACATGGTGTGAGATACGTAGGCAACCTTCATCGGGTCCAACCACCCCTTCAAAAAATTAAAAAAAAAATGTCGAAGTTTTAGTTTTCAATAAAATCAAAGTAATGCTATTTTTGAAAATAGCTGAATGTTCCGAAAGGACACCGGAAGGCTGTTTTTGCAAAAATGGCCACTTTGAAGTCTTTTCTTTTTCTTTTTGAATAATAGCCTTGAAATATTCCATGTGGAAATGTTGAAAGGCCGTAGCCTCAAAATAAAGTTTGGGTTACCACCCCTTTTAAAAAAAATCAAAAAAAAATGTGTGTTTAATTTTGTCAATAAAATCAAAGTGATGCCGTTTTTGCAAATAGCCGAATGTTCCGAAAGGACGCCGGAAGGCTGTTTTTTGCAAAAATAGCCACTTTGAATCATTTTTAATAATTTGCGGGCACAACCTTGAAATATTCCTTGTGAAAATGTTGCAAGGCCATAGCCGCAAAATCAAGTTCGGGTTCACACCCCGTTTGCAAAAATAACCAAAAAAATGTCAAATTTTTGATTTTGTTATAAATAAGTCGGGTGATGCTATTCTTGCTTAAAATAAGCCGAACGTCCCTCAAAAAGACGCCGGAAGGCTGTTTTTGCAAGAATAGCCACTTTGGATTTTTTTTAATAATTTTGGACACAACCTTGAAATATTCCCTCGCGGAAATGTCGAAAGGCGGTATCCGCCAAAAATCAATGTTTTGAGTCATCACTCAACTTTACAAAAATAACCACTTTATCAAACAAGCCATTACATGGCCGAAATTTTACCGAAATAGCTACATTTTTGCATTTGAACTTTCTCAGTCTTGTGTTGGCCTGTGTCGGTGCTGAACGATGCCCCATAGGCCCCAGGATAAAATTTTGAATTTGCATCTTCTTACATAAAATTTTGCAAAAAGAGCCACTTTGTCTAAATAAGCCATTATATGGCCAATTTATGAAAAAATAGTTTTGTGTTGGTTTATGGTGATGCCGAACGATGCCCCATGAGCCACAGGATAAAAAAAAAATTCAAGTTTTATCTTTCTTAAATAAATTTTGCAAAAATAGCCATTTTGTCAAATAAGCCATTATATGGCCAATTTTGTAGAAATAGTCATAAGTTGACACCAAAAATATTCTTATTCTTGTAGAAATCTCCTACACAAGTTTGTAGTTGGAGTCGGCTTGTACAATTTTTATTCAAAAAAAATAATCAAATAAACATCTCTTTATTTCTTGCATTAATTTGCAAGAACTACGCTCGGTCTGATTCATGCGGGGTCATGATACGTAGGCAATCCACATAGGATTCGACCATATCCATAACCGAAAAAAAATGGAAAACTACAAAAAGAAAAAAAGAAGAGAAAAGAGAAAAATGGAAAAAATAATAACAACAATTAAGAAAATAAAGGAAGGTTTAGGAAGCACATATAGGAGAAGCTGGAACGACGCATGCAACTGAAGCAAATGCGTGATAGAAAGGTTTAACTGCCTAGGATTCATTGCATCCTTAATGTACGTTTACATGTTTGTCCAATGCCCTAACGCTAACGTAATGTCTTCACTTTGTTGTGTTCAGTTTCAGAAAGGTGGTTGGTTGTGGTTCTAAAATAACTCTTCCCTGTAACACAAAGTCAGAGGACAATGGCAGAGGATCTCAAGACTGAGTGGGTTGATACCGATACCCGACAACAACTGGTTGAACGGAACCACGGGTTAGTAGAAGAAGTCAAAATATTGAGACAACATGTGGCCGATATGTATCGGGCATGGATGGATGGAAAAGCACCACCCCCGCCACCACCTAGCTTCCTAGACTCTGTCCTTACCCGTACAATGAACCCGATGCCAGATGATCCCCCACACTCTCCATATATACCCGCCTATCACAATTTTTCCAGCCGCTCAATTAGCTCAACTACTCGTCCCCCAGCTATGTTTTCACAACGCTACTCCCGTGCCCAACACCACTACTCTCCTCGGAACACCCAAAATCGTACTTCACCTTCCAGGTACCCACCTCCACAAAAAGCCTACCAACCCCCACGAACATACCGGAAACCCCCTGGGTCAGGTTTCAGGCCAAATAAGGCGTTTAGGGAGGAGAGGTTGCTGAAGCGAGGAAAAGCTCTTACCCCTATCGGAGAATCCTACGCAAGTCTGTTTGAAAGGTTAAAACATGTCGGCCTGATTACACCGCTCCCCGGATATACTCCCGATCCACGTGCAAGAAGCTTCGATCCTATTGCACGATGTGCATACCATTCCAATGTCAGAGGGCACGATATCGAGAGTTGTCGTACCTTGAAAAAGGAAATAGAAAGAATGATTCAAAAAGGGTGGTTGATTGTGATCAATGACGATGACAGAGAGCACACGAATCCTCTGGGGGGTGTATTGACTGAAGTTAAAAATGTTGAAGCAAGTGGCAGCCTCGGCAATATTGATGCAGAAATTAGTGGCTAAAGCGTCGTGCTTGGTAATTGGGAAGACACTCCATCTTTTGGTCAGCTAGATGGAGCTTTGGTTGTTCGTTTTTGTTGTCATTTCTGTTGTCCGAGTTATTTTCAGGGTTTTCTTGTGGTCAAACCCTTTTGTCCTAGCAGTTTGCTTTGGTCTTGCCCAGTTTTGTTTCAGGGCCGTACTCTAGTTTGTTTTGCTTGTTTTGTCATTGAACCATTTCGTCATTAGTTTAATGAAGCTTTCGGTCTTTTGTTACTTCCGGTCATTTTATTTGTTTAGTTCTTTTTACCCTTTAGATTTGTCTTGTGCTCAAACGCCGAATCTAGTGACACGACATGTGCACACATAATTGTGGCTTAATTCTAAAAGTTAATCATGAAGCAATTGGAAGATGATCGGGTCATCTAAAGTAAATAAAAACAATTTGAGACTATTTGGATCCGGAGTCATGTGAAACCGGGGCAAGTAAAAAGGAAACAGTCAAAGGCAAGCTGGCCAAAATTGACATGGGGTCGTTCATAATGAGAGTGTTGCCCAACAGTGCTTTAAAGATATGACGAATATTAATTGTGTTGTTTACACTTGGCATGTTTTGAAGATTGGAATGACGAAGGCATTTTGTTCTGCTATCTAAACACTTTATCCATCGTCAACCCTTTGAGCCTTATTTTAAATTCTTTCATACCCTTCCTTCCGAATTAGTTGCAAAGACTAGAAACACAAGTTTGAAAGGCAAAAGAAGAAAGGGATAAAGAAAAAGTAAAGAAAAAGAAAACAACAAAAAGAGATAAAGAAAAGAAAAAGAAAAATGTATGAAAAAAAAAACTTGAAAAAGAGGAATTGGGAACTACGTTTGACCTGATTCCTCAAAGAGGATACGTAGGCGCTTCACAGCTCGGTCATAGTGTAAATAAAAACCAAAAAAATCCCCAAGCAAGAAACAGGGGCAGTAAAAAAAAAAGTCTTTATGTAAGGAAAATATAGGATTCCGAAGGTTGTAATTTTGAACCCAATTTGTTTTATTTTGAGCCTTTAATACCCTTTCTTTCTAGCCCTGTCCAAACCCACATTACGGTCCAAAGAAAGACCTTTTGACCAATTTTCAAAAGAGGCTGAGTTAGGCAAATGAGAGAAGTTTTATCGGGACATGACACTCTGATTCCCGGCAGAAAGACTCCGAGCTCCAGCAGAAAATAGGAGAGTCTTAGCAGTAACACCACCAATCCCCAGTGAAAAAGTAACACAAATGAGAGAGTCTTAGCGGTGAAAACCTTCACAGGCACCATAAGGCGATGAAAGCTGAGAGAAAAACCGAAATGAGAGAGGCTTGGTAGTGAAAACCCCTCGGGCACTACAAGTCGAACGGAGATCGGAAATCAGATGGGAAAGCCCCATGCGAAGATTACAAAAGGCGGTTTAACGATGGAGGATAGGATATATGTGCATGTCATGTCCATTAGAGTTGGTATCCACGTTTGATTAGGTTTACTCTATAATTTTTCTTTTTAGAGAGTCATCTTCCTTTTTGTCTTTTATTCTGTTTCCTTTTATCTTTCTTCTTTTTATCGAAAATTCCCCAATAGAGTCTGTTTGCAAGAAATGACTGCAAAATTTTCCATCAGCTTTCCAATTACGCAAGACGAGATTCTAATTGGTACACCCAAGTGGTATAAGTCAGGAGGGAACAAGCGCAATGCCAATGTCCAGAAGGATGTTCCCCAACAAGAGGAAGTTGACAAAGGGGTAGACCAGCATCATAAAAGATACCTCCATAAAAAGTAAAGGTTAATGACCTCAAGGCCAAGGCCAGCGAGATTCAAAGGTCGGAGAACGCCACAGAAGAAGGGAGGATATCCCCAGCAGAAGAGGTATTTTCAGTGACAAGGGTGAACAAAGAAAATGGTTCGCCAGTAAAACATGCAAGGTCTTCACGAATGGTCACTATCATAGGAATTCGGGTGGTCAGTGGAAAACCACGTGGAAAGGTTCGCGAATAAAGAGTCGTCAAGGAAGGCGGGGAAGCAAGAAAGGAGAAAGCTATCCCCAGCATGAATATAATCAAATAATAACATCCCCAACAAGTTCTGATAATGAAACGCAGAGCAGGGAAAGAGGAGGAGAACCATCCCCAGCAGGAGCACCACAACCAGCCACCATATTTTAAAAACTAATCAATTTTTCTTTGATTTGAAACAGGAAGAAGAGGGGTTGTTGGCAGAAAAGCATGCCACGAAGAAGATTCTCAAACTGGGGCATAAAATTTTCTCCCGTTGCGAAAATTTTCTCGAAACCAAATACCCGATTGGGGAAAGAAGCCGGATAACGCGAGGAAATGATCTTTGAACCCGATTATCCCCAGCAGCTTTGAAAAAAAAAAAAAAACAACAAGTTGTGATAGAGGAAATTATACCCCAAGCAGACAAGACAAAACGAGGAAGCTTGCGTTCAGAAAGGCAAGAAGTCGGTATCATCCCCAGCAGTTCTCGGAAAAATGAAACACCGATTTCGAGATTTCTCCGGCAGCATTATATCCTACAAGTTTTTCAAGGGAGCCAAGCGCGAGTCCCGAATGAGGTTTGGAAAGAGGAAAAAGGAAAAGGGATCCCCCGACAGTGTAATCCCCAACTAATGACATTTCAATCCCCATCGATCCCGGAAGAGAATAAAGGTTTTTGAAAAAGGTAGAAAAAGAGGAAATAAAGAAGATTTCCCCAGCAGCATTACCCCAGCAGGTAAGTAATTAGTTCCAAAGATATCCCTCGCAGTCAAGAGAAAAATGACACGACCCAGGAGGAAAGCAATTCCAAAACAAGGTAATTCAGAAGAAAGGATGGTCCAAGAAGCGATGCAGGAAGAAGAAAGTGGTGCAGGAAGCAAAGGAAGGCGACATGGACGGGATGGAGTTAGTGAGTTGATGTTGAAGTCAGGAGCCCGCCTGAAGAGAGGAATGGCGATTTATTTTCAAAAGTTGATGTTGAAGTCAGGAGCCCGCCCGAAGAATGGAGTGGCGATTTATTTTCAAAAGATGTTGTTGAAGTCAGGAGCCCGCCTGAAGAATGGAGTGGCGATTTATTTTCAAAGGATGTTGTTGAAGTCAGGAGCCCGCCTGAAGAGAGGAATGGCGATTTATTTTCAAAAGTTGATGTTGAAGTCAGGAGCCCGCCTGAAGAATGGAGTGGCGATTTATTTTCAAAGGATGTTGTTGAAGCCAGGAGCCCGCCTGAAGAATGGAGTGGCGATTTATTTTCAAAGGATGTTGTCGAAGTCAGGGAGTCCGCCCGAAGAATGGAGTGGCGATTTATTTTCAAAGGATGTTGTTGAAGTCGGGAGCCCGCCCGAAGAGAGGAATGGCGATTTATTTTCAAAAGTTGATGTTGAAGTCGGGAGCCCGCCCGAAGAATGGAGTGGCGATTTATTTTCAAAGGATGTTGTTGAAGTCGGGAGCCCGCCCTGAAGAATGGAGTGGCGATTTATTTTCAAAGGATGTTGTTGAAGTCGGGAGCCCGCCCGAAGAATGGAGTGGCGATTTATTTTCAAAGGATGTTGTTGAAGTCGGGAGCCCGCCCGAAGAGAGGAATGGCGATTTATTTTCAAAAGTTGATGTTGAAGTCGGGAGCCCGCCCGAAGAATGGAGTGGCGATTTATTTTCAAAAGATGTTGTTGAAGTCGGGAGCCCGCCCGAAGAATGGAGTGGCGATTTATTTTCAAAGGATGTTGTTGAAGTCGGGAGCCCGCCCGAAGAGAGGAATGGCGATTTATTTTCAAAAGTTGTTGTTGAAGTCGGGAGCCCGCCCGAAGAGAGGAATGGCGATTTATTTTCAAAAGATGTTGTTGAAGTCGGAGCCCGCCTGAAGAGAGGAATGGCGTTTTAATTTGCTAGGATGTTGAAGTCAGGAGCCCGCCTGAAAAGAGGAACGGCGTTTTAATTTGCTAAGATATTAAAGTCAGGAGCCCGCCTGAAGAATGGAGTGGCGATTTATTTTCAAAAGATGTTGTTGAGGTCAGGAACCCGCCTTAAGAGAGGAGTGGCGATATATTTTGGAAGTTGTAGTTGAAGTCAGGATGCCCGCCTGAAGAATGGAGTGGCGAGTTATTATTTTGAAGTGTTGTTGAAATCAGGTGCCCGCCCGAAGAATGGAATGGCGATTTATGATTAGAGTTTGTCGATAAAGTCAGAAGCCCGCCGGAAAAGCAGAACGGCGTCTCAGTTTCCAAGATTTGATAAGGATAGTGAACAATCAGAAAGTGACAAAGTGTAACGGAAATCCCCAGCATGAATAAGAAGGAAGGCAACAAGGATAAGAAAAGATAGATTCAGACTTCAAAGGAGAATAGATCGAAGATCACAAGTAAGGGAATTCGCTTCAGAGTACAATGCAAGATAGCAGCAAAAGAAGTTTGCAACCAGAATGCAAGTCAACAGTCCGAGGGGATCAACCGAAGTTTAGTCACAATAAACAAAAAGAAAAAAAGAGGCAAGAAGCCAATCCAAAATGCAAAAGCTGATGAAAGTTGTCCAAGACATGGTCAATGACACAAGAACTGCAAGCCTGGTCCTGATCCAGAAGGGCGAAGAAGATTGAACTAGCACCTACAACTAGCAAGTATCGAGGTTCAAATTTAGAGTCTACATGAAGCACCAACCAATACTCAAGATCAAGCTTCAGAAGACTCATAGATGAGAATATTGTAACTAGGAGCTGATAGGCTTAGTTAGTCTTTTTTCATGTTGGATTTTTGATGTAATAGCAGGACCACGGACCGGAACCTCGATGGAACGAAACCTCGACGGAATGACACCTCGACTGGCTCTCCACCTCGGTTACTCCATATTCTTACCGACTTCTGAACTACACGTGGCCTGATTCCTTTATAGCCAAGGATATGTAGGCAGCTCAGATACAAGGGCTCGGTCACATCCTCTTCTTTTTAGTTTAGTCTCTCCGAATAAGGGTCGGGTCAAAACACTTATCTAGTCGTTCTTTGTCTGAAAACTCTTTGTGTTTTCAGTCAAAGAGGGGCAGCTGTAGATGCGTGATTTTGCCCCTACCCGAGATTTTTTATATTTTTTAGCGTAAAATATTTAGTTTAGGCCTAATATAGTTATCTTAGCTAATTTTGACTCTTTTACTTTATTTTTACCTTAAAATGAAAAATAACAAAAATATAGTTTTATTAATGTTTCGTAGTCATTTTTAAACTTGAAAAATACAAAAATGGTACTTTATATTTTTTATCTTTTTATAAAAACGAAAATAATAAAAATAGTTGCATAAACATTTTGTAGTTACTTTAATATAAAAAAAATAACTTTGTTTTAATTATTAGTCTTATAGTTATTTTGCTTACGTAGGATTAATTAATAACACCGTGTTCTCATTGTCGGTTCCGGGCGAAGAATAATATTCGGGTTTAAACTACCCGGTTTTATATTTTTCGGACCTAGCCAATAATAATCTGAGTCCACTACACGTGGGGGAACGGACGGAGCACGAGATGAAGCCCATAACTCTTGAAACCCACGTGGAGACCCAGGACTCTTGGTATCTCACGCGGGCAATTGGGAGAATCTTTGCCAACGGACAAACATGAGGCAATGATGGACATGCTACTATTTTAAAAAAAAGGGAAAGCGAAAAGGGTGGGAGCAGGCATGTGACTAAGTGGTGCTTGCTCATTTTTAAATACAAAGAGGGAGCTGGACTGATTTTAATAAAAAAAAAAGACAAAAGAAAGGGGGGGTCACGTTCTGGTGGAGAATGGGGGTCACTATTTAGTGGCTTCCTCATTTGTTTTTAAAAGGAGAAGAAGCAGAATTGAAAGAAGAGGAGAAAAAGATAACAAAAAAGAGAAAACAAAAAAAACGGGAAGGGGGAGTCTTCTCGAAATTTTTTGAAAAAATGAAACAGTGAGCTCTTGGCTCATTTTTGAAGAAAAACGGCAGCAAAGGGGACAAAAAATAACGAGAGAAAAAAAAACGCTCACTACCAGTGACGCGATTTGTGAAGCACTCGTCGACAACCACAGATATCAGCCCCACGCTAAACCTGTCCAGTCGACGTCCAGCCACTCCGGTCCATCGCACAAACCAACAGCAACCTCGCCATCTTCTTCTCCAACCCATCAACCAGTCCTGTCGTCCCCAACCAGTAGACCAATGCATCGCTTCTAGCCTGCCTTCCGTCGACCTCCATGAACGCCTGAAGCAGGTCACGTCCAGCACGTCGCAAGAACCTCCATTTTTAATTCTCTCATCTCTCCCTCCCGTCCCCAAGCAGTTAGAGTGGCGGCAGCAACAGCTCCTCTGTCGGCTTCTCCGATATTTTTTTCGTCGAGATTTTCGGCAGCTAGAGGTGACTTGATGTTCGCTCAAGGATGCCGACATAGTTTTTTTATCCGATCAAGTTGTTGAAATCTAATCAAGAATTTGCAGAGTAAGGTCCATCTAAACTTATCTCTTTTATATTTTTGTTGTCTCTGTTTGCATATGTGTTTTACATGATGCTGGCTCGTTATCTATCCCGTTCGTCCGTCTAAATGTCTCGGTCACACTCACTGATCTTGTTTGTTGTTTCACATATTTGTTAGAAGTTTCAGCAGTGCAATGGCAACTCATGCGTACAATTTCTTTTGGTATCCAATTTTGTGTGTGATCAATATTTAATGGTTTTAAATTTTTGCCTTTTGGTGTATTTTCTTTTTGAGGTCCTAATGTTATGTTGAAGAGCTTGGGATACTGTTTTTGCCTAACTCATGGTTAAAACTTCTTTGTGAGCAACTACTTTGTGAAATTGAAAGGAAGTGAGATGGTCTTATCAGTTACAATTGATTATCATTGGATGGAAATATTGTCAGTCATGTAGACTTAAGAAGGTTACTGATTGTGTTGGTTGTTTTATTATTCAAATGTCGTGATTTCTTATTAGAACTCTTTGTTGCAATCCCATTGGAATTTTTGATGGTATCATTTTGGCCATACGAAATTGGAATCTAATTGTTAGACATGCTTTGTGTCCCTTGATCATTTCTTTCGATGTTAATGCATTATGTGAATCATCTTAGTTTATTGTCTGGATATCTTGGTAAGTATTTTAATACAAGGAGGAGCTCGTTGGGTTAATCCTTAGAACTCGAGGCGTGCCATTTAGCAAATTCCATGGCCCTCGCAAAGTGCAAACGCGCAGTTGCTTTAGGTGCGTGTTTAATAATATTATTTTCCTAAATACGGGTGAGCATTTATGTGACCCAAATCTTACTCTCGGCGAAACCGAAACGCATTAAAGTCACAGGTGTACTGGTTGCGGTGTGACTCGAAATGTGTTTTCGTGACGTCGCAATTCTTCTAAAAAATTTAAAGCGGAATATAAGAGCACACAAATAAAATATATAAAGAAATTAGATAGAAACAAAAATTGCAGTTGAGCGACCGTGCTAAAACCACGAAATCCGGGAGTGCCTAACACCTTCTCCCGGGTTAACAGGATTCCTTATCCAGGTTTCTAGTTTCGCAGACTATATGACAGAGTCATAAATTTCCTCGGTTCGGGATTAAACCGGTGACTTGGGACACCATTATTTTCCCAAGTGGCGACTCGAAAAAATTAAATAAATTGATCCCGTTCCGACTATCCTTTAATTGGAAAAACTCCCTCGCGCTCTCGCGGGTGCGGAAAAAGGAGGTGTGACAGTTAAGTCAATTACCTATTGATCATCTAAGGCTAAAGGGAATCATGAATAGGTTTGTACAATTACACTACTGGTTTTACTGAATCAAACTTATTAGATATTACAAGTTAGGTTGATGCATTATCTAACTCTTTCCTCCTCAAATTACTCAGATTCGAACTTAGGTCCACAAAATTAACTAGCTATACGATTGATGACTTTATAAATCAGTTTTTCAAATACACAAATCCAGTATCTAATTCGACTGTCTTCTCAACTTAAGCATTACTAAACCACTGATTTTACTAAGATTTAAATCCTACTTGCGTTTATGTACAGATTCAAGCCAGTATAGTTAACTAGGTGATTTCATTTTTATGAAGAAGCTTACTACGAATGAATAATTAGTGATTTTTGAAGAAACGTGATATGCTAACTTATGTTTTAGGACTTTTTACCTAATTAAACTAAGTGATAGGCTACTGCTACTATACTACTACTATTATACTACCTACTCTATCACTAAGCTATTACATTGTTTGTTTGGTTTCTGTTTTTCAGCTACTACATACTACTACAAGGAATAATTTACAAACTGAAGCTAACAATGTAAAACTACAACTACATGACAACATATGATATAATCTGGATCTCTCATTTTTATTTCGTCAATATTATCAATACAGCTTCGATTGGGATAGTAATGTACCTGAATCAAATAGAGAAGCCAATGAGTTCTAGGGGGAATGGAAGCAAATAATCAGCAATAGACTCAACAGCAATGCAACAGTGGTAAAAGATCCACGAAACAGAACACCACAGCCAAACAAGCAAATATAAATCCCACAGCAAAGGCCAATAGAAATCCAGATCAGTTTGGAGCAAGGAACCCCGAAAACCAGAAGAGAATAACCCAAGTTTCTCCTCGAACACTCCCAGAAATCCTACTGTTTTTATGCTATTTCTTTACTCTGAAGCTTTGTATTCAAAAGCCAGCCCCTAATACACTCTTTTTTGAGAGTATATATAGGCATAGGAATGGGCTGAAGACTTGGGGAAAAAGTATGGGATTAATCCCACTTCTCCCCCTCTTAAAATTACCCAATGCACACTTTAGTCCCTAATTCTGTTACCAGAAACCCTTCCAGCATGTGCTGGAAGGTTCCAAAGATTTCTTTTTGGGGCTTTTTACAAATGTAGCCCTAAGGGTTAAGGATTTTTACAGATTTCCCATTTTAGGGAGACCATTATACCCTTAAATCTCTGCAAAATTGCAGAAATCAGGGGTACAAATGACTCCCTTACCCTCTTATGTTTCAAACTATTCACTATTTTACCTATTTGGTTTTCAATTAAGCCCTTAGTGATACTGCTGAATTACTCGACCCACCTAGGTCAGATTTCAGCATTTTGAGACTTATTTAACTAATAGCCAGCCCTTGCACTGGTATTTAAGGGCTGGCCAGGTCTACTTTAGGAAACTATTTCAATTTTAACCCATGTTAACTTAGTTCTAGTTAATTAATACCAATTTATTTCAATTTTAAACTAATTGCAGGACTAGCCTGCTTTATTATTGGAATTAACTATTTAAAAGCTAGCCAGTCTCAATTTGAGACTTAGCTTGGGTATTAAACCCATTTGCTGAACAGTTGGGCCCAAAACCTTCGCAGGTTTGGCCACTTTAATGTTCAGGGCTCAAAAGAGAGCCTGGGCAAGTCTGCATTTGCAGACTTAGCCAATTTGCACAACCAGCCCCTTTTAAGGTGGACTGTGTGTTAGGGCCTTATAGAGTTGGTCAACCTTTTACAAGGTTGACCACTCTTAGACCAGTTAATTCTTAATAACCTACTTTTCTGATTTTAAGGTCAATTAAACTAAATTGCAGGACTAGCCTGCTTAATTGAACTATTTAACTAATGGCCAATCTCAAGTTGAGACTTAGCCTGGGTAATTAAACCCTTTTGCTGAACTGTTGGGCCCAAAACCTTTGCATATTTGGCCACTTAATGTTCAAGGCTCAAAAGAGAGCCTGGGCAAGTCTGCATTTGCAGACTTAGCCATTTTGCACAACCAGCCCCTTTTTTAAGGTGGACTGTGTGTTAGGGCCTTATAGAGTTGGTCATCCTTTTGCAAGGTTGACCACTCTTAGGCCAATTATTGCTTAATAACCTATTTTGTGTTCATTTTTAGTTTTAACCAGTTTAAAAAATAGCCATTTTCATAGAACCTAATACTAGCAGCTATAACCACTCCCCCTAAGGTTCAAACAGTTAGTCAGCCATTCACAAGAAACAAAAACTAGCAAAACTTAATCATTCTCAACATACATTACATACAGGAACACATATGATCAAATAAACATGCATTAATCAACCTAAACTCAGAGGGAACAATTGATATGGTTGAATTTCAGTCAATTAACTCACATCATCAGACTACATATGATACAGTATGAATTTATGTCAATTCAGACCTAATTACTACCAGTTCAAGTCATATGACAGTTTGAAGAACTTCAAAAACCACCAGGGTTCATGACATAGGCACACAGAAGCATAGGCTACCACAAAACAGTCAACATGGCTCATAAAAGCAATGGATTTTAACAGAATAACATAAGCATGGTAATCAGAATTCACTTTCAAGTACTCACCCTAACTTGATGTATGCATGTGACAAATGAAGATGAGGAACAGGAAAGACATGAAGAAGCAGTGAAGAACAATCCTAAAATCTATCATGCCAAGTAACAGAAAGATAAGCAGTCACTGAAAATGCAAATAAAAGAACATAAAAATGTTACTAGAGCAAGAACCCTTGAGTGAATATGAGAATCAAATTGCTAAGCCTAGAATCAGAACTAAATCATGTAGAGAGGAGAAAAACAATAAAGACATTGAGAGCTAAGAGAATAAACCCTAATCGAGGGTCAAACAACTAAGCTAAACATGAAGAGAAACATAAAATAGAGGAGATGTTGAAGGCCAACAAATAAGAAAACCCTAGAAAAGGGTGAAGAAGAAACAGGGACGAACACTCAAGATATTACTAAAACAGCCTAAAAGATGAAGAAAAGTGAAAGTTAAGTAACTAAACTATTGCTAAAGGTAGACATGCGAAGAACAGAAAAGGAAAACAGTCAGGCTATGGAAAGCTAACAAATCAGGAATCATAATAGAAGAAATGAAAAAGAAAGTGAAATCAAAGCAGATTTTTCAGAACAAAAGAAACTAAACATGATCAAAACAAACAACACAGAAGAAAGACATGAAAATGAACAAGTTAAAAACTTAATACTAATAGAAGATGAAGAAGCACAGGGGACAAAGAAATAAACAAAAACATCAAGATGACAGATACAAAACAGAAGAAAGCATGAACAGGCGAAAGAAAGCAAGCAAAGCAAAACCCTAAAACTAACATGAAGAACAGACAAAAATAAAAAGATTAAACCTAAGGGAAAGAGGGAACTTAGCTTTGCGGGGTTTGTCCCCCAAGCTTTCCTAACCCTTTTATTCACAGACTACTTTCCTCTCTCTTTCTTTGCTTTTTCTTTTCTTTATCTCTTTTTCAGACTTGCAGAAATCTTTTTTTCATTATTCCCTTGTTTCTTTTTTTCGTTTTTCTTTTCTTTTGTCATTATGGTTTCCCTTTTAGACTTCAAGGTGAAGTCTTTTTGGATTCATGTTTGGCTCGGGGTGTTTGGGAAGGTAGAAAGACTGGATCTTTGAAGGGTTTGAGTTTTGGAGTCGCCGGAGTTAGGTTTCCGGCGACCCTTTTTGGGATATTCGAAGAGTTTGAGGCAGATTCGAAGGTGGTGGTTGGTGGGGTTAGGTAGATCAGATCAAGACGGATCGATCGGCGTTAGTTTGAAGAACGTTCTCGTAGTTTGGTGGTCACCGGTGGTGTGTTCCGGTGACCGGCGAGTCAAGAACAAGGAGGTTCTTAGGTTTTCTGGGGTTTTAAGGTTTGTTTGAGTTGAAGAATATGAAGAAGAGAAGAGGAGAGGTGAGAGAGGTGGCCGGAGACCACCGTGGAGGGTGGTGGCCTCCACGGCCGGCTAGGTTTTGCAGACGAGGTGAATGAGAAGACGAAGATGAAGAAGAGAAGGGAGGGGGCTTGGGCGGCTAGGGTTAAGAGATTGGCAAAAATGGCCGGTTCTTTCGGACAAGAGCCTTATATAGGTTGATTGACTAAGGTAATCTGGGCCGTTGATCTGATGAAGATCAACGGTTTAGACCACGCGTTACTAAAACGACATAGTTTCGCCTGTCTGGGAGACTAAAGGTCTTTGACCGTCAGATCATTTCAAATGGATGGCTCAGATTATTCCTCACTTCTCAATTAATTAAATAAATCTGTCCCTTTTTCTTAGCCGTTGGATCCAGCCCGAAGAATGGCTGAGATTCCTATTACCTAACGGATCAGGCCTGGGTTTGGGCTAATATACCTGGGCCTATTCAATTCAAATCAATTTGGCCCAATCTTATTATACCCTCTATTTTTGGATTTTCTGATTTTTAAATTATTAAGTCACCATTTTTTTTCTTTTATGGAATATTAAAAATAAAACCTAACTTCCTACTTACTCTAATTATTTAGTATTTGTTTTGCAATTTTTCTACTATTTTTTCCTAATTTTCGCTACTTAAACTATTTTTGGTAATTTTCTTCTTAAAACTTATCTAATTAAAACAAAGTAATTATCTAGCCTATTTTTTTTCTAATTTCTATTTATTCAAACACATAAATTATAACTAATTTCAAACAAAGCATGTAATTGCACTCAAAAACATATTTATTTTAGTTTTGGAATTATTTGCCCGGTGCAAAAATCACGTGCTCACAGCTGCCCCTCTTTGCTCGGGAACACGAAGAGTTTCAGTGCAAAGACAAGTGAGCAGCAATGAGAGATTTTTGCACATTGGCACATTCCGTGAAAGAATTTTTGGAAAACCTTTTGACCGCACCCTGCTTTAGAGGTTGCCTACATATCCTGGGCTAAACAGGAATCAGGTCAGTGTAGTTCGAGAAGGTCTGGCAGTTTAAAAACTACCAGACTCACTGTTGCATTGACAATGTCGAGACCTGCTGACTTACTCCGTATTACACCAGGGGAAGAAATGTAGAAGCTATTCTAAGCTATGATCCTACAATTACAATTGTTCCTGATCTAGCTTTTGCTCTTCTTCCCTTTTTCTTGATTTTCGATGATGCCGACTCTCTTTTTTGTTGATTTTCTTTGATGCCGACTCTCTTTTTGTTAATTTTCTTTTTGTGACGACCCAAAGGGTCATCACTTATTTAATTAATCATTTCGAGCTTCTGAGGCCTTGAAAACCTCAAAAATATTCCCGTATTCGAAGGTGGGCGCCTAACAGAAATTAAACGTGCAATGCGATGCAGAAAAATATTCCCGTATTCGAAGGTGGGCGCCTAACAGAAATTAAACGTGCAATGCGATGCAGAAAAGTATTCCCGTATTCGAAGGTGGGCGCCTAACAGAAATTAAACGTGCAATACGATGCAGAAAAGTATTCCCGTATTCGAAGGTGGGCACCTAACGAAAATTAAACGTGCAATGCGATGCAGAAAAGTATTCCCGTATTCGAAGGTGGGCACCTAACAGAAATTAAACGTGCAATACGATGCAGAAAAGTATTCACGTATTAGAAGGTGCGCACCTAACAGAAATTAAACGTGCAATGCGATGCAGAAAAGTATTCCCGTATTCGAAGGTGGGCACCTAACAGAAATTAAACGTGCAATGCGATGCAGAAAAGTATTCCCGTATTCGAAGGTGGGCACCTAACAGAAATTAAACGTGCAATGCGATGCAGAAAAATATTCCCGTATTCGAAGGTGGGCACCTAACAGAAATTAAACGTGCAATGCGATGCAGAAAAATATTCCCGTATTCGAAGGTGGGCACCTAACAGAAATTAAACGTGCAATGCGATGCAGAAAAGTATTCCCGTATTCGAAGGTGGGCACCTAACAGAAATTAAACGTGCAATGCGATGCAGAAAAGTATTCCCGTATTCGAAGGTGGGCACCTAACAGAAATTAAACGTGCAATGCGATGCAGAAAAGTATTCCCGTATTCGAAGGTGGGCACCTAACAGAAATTAAACGTGCAATGCGATGCATAAAAGTATTCCCGTATTCGAAGGTGGGCACCTAACAGAAATTAAACGTGCAATGCGATGCAGAAAATATTCCCGTATTCGAAGGTGGGCACCTAACAGAAATTAAACGTGCAATGCGATGCAGAAAAGTATTCCCGTATTCGAAGGTGGGCACCTAACAGAAATTAAACGTGCAATGCGATGCAGAAAATATTCCCGTATTCGAAGGTGGGCACCTAACAGAAATTAAACGTGCAATGCGATGCAGAAAAATACTCTCGTATTCGAAGGTGGGCACCTAACAGAAATTAAACGTGCAATGCAATGCAGAAAAGTATTCCCGTATTTGAAGGTGGGCACCTAACAGAAATTAAACGTGCAATGCGATGCAGAAATGTATTCCCGCAGCCTGAGGACTGGGGAGTGAATTTTAAAAGATGCTACCTTCCTCTTTTTGGCATTTTCTTTAACCAATTATCTCTTGCTTGTGAATTTCTCTAGTTATTGGTGAACTTTCTCTTTTTGGTGTTTTCTATTTTCCACATTGGTCACATTCACTTTAAAGTGATTAGTGACAATTTGTTCCTGCATGAAACAAAATTTATTAGATATAAACTGCTGGCAACTGGCATCTGCCGTCCCTGCTTCTTATTGCTTTCTTCTTTTTTGCTTTTCTCATGCTACGTAACTTTTAACTGCTTATCCCTTGCAAACTCTTTTTGTATTTTCTCACTTTTTCCATTTTTGTTTTGTTTTCTTTTCCTTTGGCCATGTTTGCCAAGCTTCTTTATTCCCTTCCCAAATGTTTCTTCTTTCTGACCCAGTGTTGTTTCAGCTTTCGTTATCAGGAGCCTGGTAGTTAGCTCTCAAAAGGTAAACAATGAAATGCAGAAAAATGAAAGAAAGGTAAGGGCGTTTTGGAGAGATGATAGAACTTATCTGGGTATTTGCTGGCTGATTCCGCTGACCATGCCATGTATTTAAACTCTGACCCAGTTCGTTCCAATCATTATTCTGTCTCCGAATTGTTTCCAACCCAAACCGATACTATTTTTTGTTACCTTTTCTCTTTTCTGGTAGTCCTCACGATCGCCCTACGGTGCCTCGAAAGGTTTTCACCAATAAGACTCTCTCATTTATTCTCTCAACCTCACAGTCGCCTCACAGTGCCGGTTAAGGTTTTCACCGATGAGACTCTCTCATTTTTTTTTCATTTTTCAGTTTTCCTTTTTGTATTTTGTTTTCTGTACCACGGGTATTATCCGATATTTCGCTCCTCCTTCATTGCATTCGTTATCATTTTGGAATTGATCAGAAGGTCTTTCTTTGGACTGTAACGTGGCTTTTGGATGGGTTGAGAAAGAAAGGTATAAAGGCTCAAAATCTCACGAGGGTTCAAAGATATTTACAACTCTCGGAATTATTAAACATAACTTCTGCCCCAGTTTCAATATGTGGGGAATTTTTGGATTTTTTCTTTATTGTGACTTGAACCTCAGAGAGGCTGCCTACGTACCCTTTCGGGATCAAGTCAGACGTAGTTCATCTAACGTCATTAGTTAGATGGATTTCTTTTTGACTTTTTCCCGATTTCTTTTGTCTCTTTTTTTCTCTTTTTTTTTCTTTTTTTTTCTTCATCACTTTCCATTTTGTCAATTTTAGTCTTCATTTTCCTTATTGCGCTCTAAGCGATTCCGAGAGAGGGGTATGAAAGAATATATTTATTAAGGCTCAAAAGGGGGTTGTCAATGGACAAAGTGTTTGGACAGAGAATAAAATGCCTTCGTCATTTCAATTCCAAAATCACAACAAAATACAAAACACATAATTGAAAAGGAGTCATACATAATATCTTTTGACCGCATCTGAATTGATAGCAGTCTCTACGCACTTTCCTTCAACATCTGTCAAATATAATGCCCCATTGGACAACACCCGCGATACTACAAATGTTTCTTGCTAGTTTGGCGCAAACTTGCCTTTCGCCTCGGCCCAATGCGGTAAGATACACCTCAATACAAGTTGTCCGACTTCAAACTTTCGAGGCCGTACCTTCTTATTGTATGCTCTGGCCATTCTTCGTTGATATAATTGCCCATGGCAAACTGCGGCCAACCTCTTCTCATCAATCAAACTCAATTGTTCCAAACAGGCTTTTACCCATTCATCGTCATCTATCTCAGCTTCGGCTATGATCCGTAATGACGGTATTTCTACTTTTGCGGGTATAATAGCCTACGTTCCATACACCAGTGTGTAAGGTGTGGTTTCGATAGAAGTACGCACTGTCGTGCGGTAAACCATGAAAGCAAAGGGTAGCTTTTCATGCCATTGCCTGGATCCCTCCACCATTTTTCGGAGAATCTTCTTGATATTCTTATTCGCCGCCTCTATTGCACCATTCGCCTTTGGCCTGTAAGGTGTGGAATTGCGGTGTGTGATCTTAAATCTTTCACAAACTTCCGCCATGAGATGACTGTTTAGATTGGCTCCATTATCTGTGATGATCACCTTGGGAATTCCAAATCGGCATATAATATTCTCATGCACAAAATCCACCACCGCTTTCTTCGTTACTGCCTTGAACGTCTTCGCTTCAACCCACTTGGTGAAATAATCAATTGCAACCAGAATGAACCTATGCCCATTGGAAGCGGCTGGATCTATTGGGCCGATAACATCCATGCCCCAAGCAACAAAGGGCCACGGTGCAGACATTGTATGCAACTCATAAGGCGGGGAGTGGATCAAATCCCCATGTACCTGGCATTGGTGACATTTCTTTACATACCTGATACAATCACGCTCCATAGTGAGCCAGTAATACCCAACTCTCAAAATCTTCTTTGCTAAAACATATCCGCTCATGTGGGGTTCACATACTCCGGCATGTACTTCAATCATGATTTCATCTGCTTGTTGTGTATCCACACACCGCAATAAACCCAGATCTGGTGTTCTTTTGTATATAACTCCTCCACTAAGGAAAAATCCATTAGCTAAACGCCTGATGGCTCTCTTCTGGTCTCCAGTGGCCTGCTCCGGGTATTTGCCAGCTTTCAGGTATTCCCTGATATCATGATACCACGGCTCTCCATCCGATTCTTCTTCCACAGCAAAGCAATAAGCATTTTGATCACGGACTTGGATCTGGAGCGGATCTATATATGTCTTGTCAGGATGATGCAACATAGAGGACAGTGTGGCCAAAGCATCCGCGATCTCATTGTGCATTCTTGGGATGTGCTTGAACTCTATAGACTGGAATCTTTGAGACAACTCGTGCAAACAATACCGATAAGGTATCAATTTCAAATCTCGTGTCTCCCATTTCCCTTGGATTTGATGTACCAAGAGATCCGAGTCACCCATGACCAAAATCTCTTGAATACCCATGTCAATTGCCATCCTTAATCCCATGATGCACGCCTCATATTCGGCCATGTTGTTAGTACAGAAAAATCGGAGCTGAGCTGTGACGGGATAGTGTTGACCCGTACCTGAAATGAGTACCGCTCCGATACCAACGCCCTTGCTGTTGATGGCTCCGTCGAAGTACATTTTCCATCCCGGTCTCTCATCTTGCTCCATTTCCTCGACAATCATTGCCTCCTCATCCGGAAAGTACGTCTTCAATGGTTCATACTCATCATCCACCGGATTCTCGGCTAAGTGGTCTGCAATAGCTTGTGCTTTCATCGCCGTACGAGTCACATAGATAATGTCAAATTCTGTGAGCAAAATCTGCCATTTGGCCAGTCTTCCCGTAGGCATAGGCTTCTGAAATATGTACTTCAGAGGATCCAGTCGTGATATCAAGTATGTGGTATATGCTGACAAATAATGCTTCAATTTCTGAGCTACCCAAATCAACGCACAACAAGTTCTTTCAAGTTGAGTGTATTTCACCTCGTAGGATGTGAACTTCTTGCTGAGGTAATATATGGCTTGTTCTTTCTTGCCTGTCTCGTCATGCTGACCCAGTACACAACCAAAGGAGTTATCAAGCACTGTCAGATACAAAATCAGAGGTCGCCCTGGTTCTGGAGGAACTAACACTGGAGGATTGGCCAAATATTCCTTAATCTTGTCAAAGGCTTCCTGACACTCATCGGTCCATTTCACTGCTACATCTTTCTTCAACAACTTGAAGATTGGCTCATACGTTGATGTCAATTGAGCAATGAATCGACTAATGTAATTCAACCTTCCTAGTAAACTCATTACCTCCATCTTGTTCTTCGACGGAGGTAGACTTTGGATAGCCTTGATCTTTGATGGATCTAGTTCAATACCTCGCCGACTCACTATAAATCCCAGTAATTTCCCTGAAGGTACTCCAAAGGCGCACTTCGCAGGATTGAGCTTTAAATTGTACCTCCGGAGTCTTTGGAAAAACTTTCTCAAATCTCTCACATGATCAGGTTGCTTTTTGGACTTTATGATGACATCGTCCACATATACTTCAATTTCTTGATGCATCATATCGTGAAACATTGTGGTCATTGCCCTCATATAAGTTGCCCCGGCATTCTTCAATCCAAACGGCATTACTCTGTAACAATACGTTCCCCAAGGTGTAATGAAGGCAGTTTTCTCAGCATCTTCTTCGTCCATCAGGATCTGGTGATAACCGGCATAACAATCCACAAATGAACCGATTTCATGCTTGGCGCAATTGTCGATCAATATGTGGATGTTTGGCAATGGGAAGTCATCCTTCGGACTGGCTTTGTTGAGGTCTCTATAGTCCACTAACATTCTGGTTTTTCCATCTTTCTTTGGGACCGGCACGACATTCGCCAACCAGGTGGGGTATTTGGTAACTCGTATGACCTTTGCGTCAAACTGCTTATTCACCTCTTCTTTTATCTTCACACTAATATCCGTTTTGAATTTCCGCAACTTTTGCTTTACCGGCCGGCATTCAGAATAGATAGGCAACTTGGGTACCACCAAATCAGTGCTGAGTCCGGGCATGTCATCATAGGACTAGGCAAAAATGTCCTTAAACTCATGTAACAACCTTATCAATTCATCCCTGAGGGGTGCCTCCAAATGAACACTAATCTTTGTTTCCCGGACATTGTCTTCGCTCCCCAAATTTACAGATTCTGTATCACTTAGATTTGGTTTGGGTTTTTCCTCATATTGTTTCATGTCCTTGCTTATTTCCTCCAGGGCTTCCTCATCCTCACATTCTATTTCACTATCTTCCTCAATTTCTTGTATGGTAATGTGATTGTCAGAACTGGGTCTAGAATCCTTCACGCATGACATGGAATTAGAATCAACACATGCAGAACTGTACAAAAGGAAAAATAAAGAAAAATAAGGCAAAAAGTGAAGAAAAGGAAAACTGCATTTCATTGATAAAAGAATGAACAAAGTTCGGGATACATTTTGATTTTCTTTTCATGAGGGGGATGGGAGAACTATAAAAAATAACAATTTTGGGAAAGCAATGATGAAATTTCGAAGCGAACTACCAAGACTCCTTCCTGATAGGGAAAGGAGTGGCTTCCCAATTGTTCAACATGATTCCAGGTCCCACAAACTGCACATCCATTTTCCTTGTGCCTTCCCCCATTTCAACCATATTCACGTCCCCAAATATCTTTCCAAAACTCAGCATTTCTTCATCAGGTCAGGTCTCGATGTACTTTGTCACAGCAGATGTCCAATCTTTTGTACCAGGCTTGATGAAGGTGTCGGATAGTTTGGGTATAGGCTTAGGTAAGGTCCAGTTCTTTTTGGCTTTGGAGGCTCTTTCGATGTCGGCAAAGGTGGGTTTGAACCCTAAGCCGAAAGTACCTTTGTTTTCTGGAAGCTGAACCGGCTGAATAACTCCCTGCAATGCTTTGCCCAATCCCTTCCCTGGTGCAAACCCATTTCTAAGCATCTCTTTGGCCACCATCACAGCAGTTGGTGCCACCATAGGGATTGGCAACTTCTCCCCTTCAGCAATTCTGTTTACCGCAATGGCATCTGTCACTTGGTAGACCCAAGGACCCCTATCTCCGTCAGTATCATCAAATGGTGTCACCATATTGCAAGCATTTTCTTCCCCATGTACCACAATCTCCTGTTGCTCCCACTCGAATTTGACCATCTGATGTAAAGACGATGGTACTGCCTTGGCCGTGTGGATCCAGGGTCGGCCTAACAACAAATTATATGACATAACAATGTCGAGCACCTGGAATTCCATAGTAAAATCCACAGGACCGATGGTCACCTCCAGAATAATGTCTCCCAATGTGTTTTTACCTCCACCATCAAATCCTCTCACGTTTATATTGTTCTTCCGGATTCTGTCCGAACTGATATTCAGCTTTCCCAAAGTTGACAGCGGGCAAATGTTAGCGCTTGATCCGTTGTCTATCAACACTCTGGTCACTACCGACTCTTCGCTTTTTACCGTAAGGTACAACCCCTTATTGTGCTCGGTTCCCTCAACAGGCAATTCCCTATCTGAGAATGTGATCCTATTAGACTCGAAGATCTTGCTGGTAATCTTTTCCAGGTGGCAAACCGAGATCTTTTCTGGAACATGAGCCTCGTTCAGTATCTTCATCAGAGCTTTCATGTGTTCTTCTGAGTGTATTAGTAAAGATAGCAAAGAGATCTGTGCAGGGGTCTTCCTCAGCTGCTCAACTACAGAATAATCCTGTGACTTCATTTTTTTGAGGAATTCCTCCGCCTCTTCTTCTGACACTGGTTTCTTTAACTGGTTCTCTTTCACTGTTTTCATTTTTCTCAATTCTTCTGGAGCAAAGCACCTCCCAGACCGGGTGAGACCGTGGGTTTCATTAATTCCCCCAGACACCTCTTTTCCCTTATAAACCACTGCTACCTTGTTGTAATTCCAAGGTACAGTCTTTGTGCTCACTATCGGCATCTGCACTACCGGTCTTATGATTACCGGCTCCACACTCACGCCTTTCACAGTCAAAATGGGCTTTATGCCTGGTACTACAACTTTCAAACCCTCCACCACTACTGGCTTTCCTGCTGGTTTTTCAACAATCATTTTTTCTTTCACGACTTCCTTTTCTGTTCTGCCGCTTGCCTTTATCATCATCACAGACTGAGATGGCTTCCGACTGCTATCACCCTACACCAATTCTATCATGTGTGTTTCATGGTGAGTTGGCAGTGGATTTTGGGTGATTTTTGGAGCTTCTAGAGCCTGAACTTCAATTCTCCGATCGTCAATAAGATCCTGAATGGAATTCTTCAATTGCCAACATTTTTCAGTATCATAGCCCAGTGTTCCCGAACAATACTCACACCTAACAGATGGATCAAGGTTTATTGGGAGTGGGTTTGGAACTTTAGATGCAACCGGGCTCAACATCCCCAACTCTTTCAATCTATGATAAAGGCTGGTATATGATTCCCCCAATGGGGTGAATGTTTTCCTTGCCTTATTTCTCCATTCCGAGTTAGGCCTGGGTCTATTTTGGTTTATGTAGGGTTTAGAGGTTGGGTATGTGTTTTGGGTGTGGTAAACATTGTGTGGGGTTTGGTCTCTCCACACATATGGTGGTGGTGGTGAGTAGGCTTGGGCTTGTGGGTGGTGGTAGTGTGGGATTGTTGGTGGGTATGATGGTGGCAGTGGGTTATATGGGGTTGATGTGTTGTATGGGGTTGGCGGGTAGGATGATGGTTGTGGGTTATACGGGGTTGATGGGTGTTGGTGGTAGGGTCTTGGTGAGTGGTGATGCGGGTTATGGTTCCATTGCCTGCTCTCTACAGTTGCTACCTCTTCCTTTTTCTTCTTTCCCATTGCTCCTCCGTTTCCAGTATGTATTGCTTGATTGGTGGCCTTAATGGCCGAAAAACTCATGATTTTATTTGTTTTCAAACCTTCCTCCACAAAGCTTCCCATCTTCATGACTTCATTGAAACTTTTCCCAATCGCCGACACTAAATGACCGTAATATGTAGGCTCCAAAGCCTGTAGGAAACAATCCACCATCTCTCCTTCCTTCATGGGTGGATCTACTCTTGTAGCCTGCTCCCTCCATCTGAAACCGAACTCCCTGAAGCTTTCCCCTGGCTTTTTCTCCATTTTTGTAAGGGATAGTCTATCAGGTATGATTTCTAAGTTGTACTGAAAGTGATTTGCAAAGGCTTGCGCACGATCATCCCAGACGAACCACCTTGTATGATCTTGTCGGGTATACCACTCTAAAGCTGAACCACTCAGACTCTGGCTGAAATACGCCATCAATAGCTCATCTTTGCCTCCTGCACCTCTCATTTAGCTACAGTATCCCCTGAGGTGGGCCACCGAATCTCCGTGTCCGCTATACATATCGAATTTTGGTAACTTGAATCCCACGGGAAGTTGCACTTCAGGGAATAGACATAAGTCCTTGTAGGCCACACTCACCTGCCCTCATAATCCTTGCATAGTGCGGAAGGCATTCTCCAGACTTTTCACTTTTCTGGCCATCTCTTCTTGCCCTGCATTATTGGCAATTCTCTCTTCACTTGTTTCTATCAGCAGAGCATGGGACTCATGTTGTCGGAAAGTTGGTTCTGGAGGATAGTAATGAGGATCCTGTATGTGGAACATCGGTTCACTAGAGGATTTGTGCATAGCAGCGGGCGAAGGTGCCACATACACTGGAGCAACTTGGGGTATGTGAGGTGGTGCTTGTTTTACTGGAGGTGGTGGTACTTGGGAGGTGGATGCATAATAGTGAGGGTAATCAGGGTATGTGGATGATGAATTCATTGTAAGTGGTTCAGGATTGGGGTTGGCTGGAGGGATGTATGCGGGGTTGGCAGGGTAAGCTGGCAGGGGTTGACCTCTAGACCAGGCCTGGTACATTTCGGCCATCTGCTGCCTCAATTTGTACATTTCCTCCTTCATTCCTGCTACGTCTACAATTTCCTCTTCATGAGCAGGATCTACGATAGTTGCCTCAATTTCTTGGGACACAGCTTTCGTCATCTTCTTGTATCTTGTGTTGTAGGGGTGGGTAGCCAGAATGCCAGTTGCCAAAAAAATCTGGACTCACAAGCATCAACACCCATTAGTTGTTAGCGCATGAATAAAATGCATCGACTTTAAAACAAACACATTTTCCTTGAGTCGTCATGCATCATCCCGGCCGCTGCTCATTTTAACCAATCAATTCTTTTTCTCTCTTTTTCCTTCTTCTTTTTTTTTCTTTCTCCTTTTTTATTCTTTTCTTTTCTTTCTTTCTTCTTTTTCTTTCTTTTCTTCTCTTTTTTTTTTCTTTCTTTTTTTTTTCTTGTTATTTTCATAATTACGTTCCTATTTATTTGCCTATCGAATTTGAAAGAAATGACTTAAAGCAAAAGAATTGATAACAACACTTGATTTCCATTGATAATTCAAAACATTGATTACAAGGTGATGTTGTAAAAGAAAGAAAAAAAATATAAAAAGATGATGCATGCCCTATGAATACATTAATGCTCCTAGTGCCCACGAGACATCGTTCGGTCTTGCCGCGGGCCTATATGCTAATCCCCTTTGGAGCCTATCTAGGTCAGACATGACTTGTTGCACGAAGAACTTCACTGCTGATACAAAGGTTCCTCGAGACATATCTTCACACAGTTGACTCTTTCGGGTGATGTATTGGGCAATGCGAACAATCTTCTCTCGGATGACCCCCTTTTCTTGCAACAATCGGCTTATTTGTTCAGTGCGAGCATCCAAGGTATGTTGGTTATCTTTCTGCACTTGCTGCAGCTCAAATTCTAATCTAGACATAGTTGTGTAACAAAGCTCTCTCTCTTCTTCAAGATCCTTGATAATCTTGTTACTTTTAACCGTGGCTGAAATTATTTTCTTTCTAAGCTGAGCTACCTCAAATTCGTGCTTATCTTGTAATTGCCGAACCAACTTGGCTCTTTCCTCAGCATCTCTGTCTATTTGCTTCCGAGCCCTAACTAATTCCTTTTCAGCCTTGTCCAAGTCAAAGCTGTAGTCATTTACTTTGCGCCGGAGAATCTCAATTAATTTCTCATCCCGGGCTAAGCGAACCAGGGTCTCGGACGCAATTTTCATTTGAGCAATTTGAGCCTTCAACATTTCGTTTTCTTTCTTCAGCTGTTTCTTCTCCCCTTCATCAGATGCTGCTTGTAAACCACTTTCAAAATGGAGATTTCTCAATTTATCTTCCAACAAGCTGATTTTGGCCTTGTATTCTTTTTCTTTGGCTGCCCAGTTCTGATTCTCCTTGCATTGCTCTATCAAATCTTGCAAGTTAGGTCTTTTCAAAAGACGTTCGTGCTCAACACCTTGTCAGTACCATGTGGAGTATCCAGACGACATTTCTCCCCTTGCTCTATTCGGCACACAAGTATCAATTTTCAAGTTTTGGCACTCATTCTAGATTTGCCGAGTCTTTGCTTCTGGGAATTGCCCATCTGGACCAATTTCTACAGCTTGCAAACTGAGGTCCCCATCTCTAGGAATAATTTGACATCTACCTAACTGTCGCAGGGCTCTGTATGGGGCATAAGGTTGGATGCTTTTCAAGCCCATGATCAAAAATGGCGATCCTTCCATCGGCATATACATTACCTCGTCTAGAGGTAGCCAATCATATGTCCAATCGATCTGGCCATCAGTTAATGATTGAAGATACAAAATCCAATCTTTGACTCCCTCGGCAATTTTACTTCTGTTGTTCTCGTGCAGAATTCTTCCAAACATGTTCGTTCAGCCGAACCATAACTTGAGAACGAAGGATGATGGCATAAATGTTCAATTAACCAAATTTGCAAGATCAAATTACACCCTTCAAAGAAGTTGGCTCCCGCTTTGCACGCAGTCAGAGCACGGTAGATGTCAGCTACAATCATTGGGGTTAGAGTACAATTGTCTTGTACTATTAGTGTGCTAGCTACCCCGGCAACCTTTATGTTGATATGTCCATCTTTTCTCGGGAATATGATAATTCCGAGAAATGCCACTAAAAATGCAAACCTCCGGTGTTCCTCCCATTTTGCTCGGTTGGACTTGCAGCATAACTTGTTCGTGAGGTCGTTGAAACCCCCAATGTTTCCAAACCTACTATAGATGAAGTTTAAGGAACAAAACCCGTTGGCTAGATCTTCGTTGTGAACATTCCTGGCAATTTTCAGAGAGTCCAGAAAACGATGCACTGTTACCGTCCTTGGAAATACCGGGTATTTTCCTTTTAACGGGACCTCAGTCTTCACGATATAGAAAGCAATTTCCTCTAAAGTAGGGGTGAGTTCAAAATCTGGTAAATGCAATACATTGTGTGCCGGATCCCAAAATGTGACCAACGCTCTAATCATGTCGCCTCGGGGGATTATGTCTAATAACCCCGTAAGATCTTTCAAGTAACCTTTGACCCAGTCTTGACCATTTGATCCCAATGCCTTGCCATCACAGTTTCAGCTCCAAAGGGATTTTATTTAAGGAGAAATGTTCATTCATCATTGTGCTCGTCCCGCACATTTATTAAGGCGATTTTATTTAGAAAAAAGAAAAATCTTTTTCAATGCAAGTTTTCATTTTTGAAGGAAAGAAAAGAAAATGACTTTCGAAGTGGCCATTTTTGTCAAAATAGCCTTTCGGCGTCCTTTCGGAACATTCGGCCGTTTCCAAAAATAGCGATCACCTCGATTATTCGAAAGGAAAATCTTTTTGGTCTTTTTCTAAAAATGTGGTTGGACCCGTTTAAGGGTTGCCTACGTATCCCACCTAATGGCGATAATCAAACCTGTGTAGTTCGGTCAGATTAATTGACCAATTATTTCAACAAAAATTGTTCCATCTATTTTTTCAAATTTTCTGGATACCCAATTTTCTATAAATCTTATTTTTCTCTCTCTTTTTTTTTCTTTTTCAACAATTTTTCTATCCTCGGGATTTCCGCCGGTCCGCATAATGATCAAGGACAATAAAAATGCAACACATAACATGCTCGGTCTTTTCCAATACCGGGTCACCTGTCCTAGACGGACCCAACCCCTGTGTTGAGTCCCCTAAGTCAAATATGATGCAAATAATCGTCCTAGACCTATGTTCAAAATCTTACGGTTTCATAGAGTGCTAGACCGTGTACCCGAGCAGACAACTCGAATCGAGGAGGGGGCTACGTACCGGTGACCCACGGAGTCAATCGGCTTTGTAACTTATCCGGCCTCTATTTTTCTTAATTTAAGGTGACTTTAACAGAAAGGGGAGTCTCAACCAGTAAGCACATCCCCGGGGGTGAAGAGAGAAAGGTTTTCGGCACAATTTTATACACAATCCACATAATATCAAAGCGATAAAGCATATAGCATGTTGTTCAAATCATATAATGAAGTCAAACAATATCGCGAATGGCAATTCTAAAGAGCTCGAGTTCTTAAACCCTGAAACCGAAGTTCAGGGTTGGTTCCCCAGCGGAGTCGCCAGAGCTGTCACACCTCCTTTTGTACTACCCCACTTTGGGAAATAAGCACATAAATATGCTTGTAGGGTATACCCCGACGTTAGATACCCGAAACGGATAAGATAACGTAAGGGAAGGAGTTTTTCCAATTAAAGGACAATCGGTTCGGGATTTTATTGAGATTGATCAGAGTCGCCACTTGGGAAAGATAATGGTGTCCCAAGTCACCGGTTAATCCCGAATCCGAGGAATTTGACTCTTAAAAATGTCTGCGAAGCAAAGATCCGGATAAGGAACTCTGTTAACCCGGGAGAAGGTGTTAGGCATTCCCGGGTTCCGTGGTTTTAGCACGGTCGCTCAATTGTCGTTCCCGACTCTTGTTTGACTTAATCACAGATTTTAACAATATATAGTGCTTTTTACATTAAGTATTATTTTTAAGGAATTTGCGGCATTGCGTAAACACGCCTCGAGTCATACCGCAACCAGTACACCTATGACTTTCGGTGTATTTCAGCTTTGCCGAGATTTGGATTTGAGTCGCACCAAGTGCACACTCATTCAATGGAAGGTATATTAAAATCGTGCCCTAAAATAGTCTATCGGCTTTCAATTGTTTTGGGTAAGACTATGGAGTTAGCTAGTAGTCTTCCCGAGTCTAATTGTATTAAACTATTACTAAATGGGGGCCCCGCTTGTTTAAAGTCGGGCGAGGCTCATCCCAAGTTAATTTTAAAGTTCAATCCTAAGAAGTATATACTATGTTTTTCTAATTGTGTTTTTCCCTTAATCGTTTTTACTAAGCATTCCAGGCCCATATGATTACTATTGTTATTGGGCCTGGATTTTTCATTCGCTTAATCAGATCAGCATTGGGCCAGCTCAGGCCTTAAAGCCCAGGCAGTCCTTCAGGCTTGCACTTGACCACTTCGACCGAGTTCATGACACAGTTTAGGCCCGTTTTTTTATATAACAGATTCAGACTATATCGAAATAATCAAAAGCAGAAATGTAAACAGAACAATGATGTAAAATAGGAATGAATTCAGAATGTTTTATTCACCAAAAGAGAAATCAGTATACAACTTATCAACAAATCATGAATCAATTATTTATTATACACCATACTAGAGTTAAAAGACTGTTTCAGATCTCGACTTTTAATAAATTGATACTAACATCTACATTAGTTACTAGTTGAAGATTCTAAGGAAGAACAATTCGATTATATACGCTGCTTGAAGAACAGTTAAGTCAATTACCTATTGATCATCTAAGGCTAAAGGGAATCATGAATAGGTTTGTACAATTACACTACTGGTTTTACTGAATCAAACTTATTAGATATTACAAGTCGGGTTGATGCATTATCTAACTCTTTCCTCCTCAAATTACTCAGATTGGAACTTAGGTCCACAAAATTAACTAGCTATACGATTGATGACTTTATAAATCAGTTTTTCAAATACACAAACCCAGTATCTAATTCGACTGTCTTCTCAACTTAAGCATTATTAACCACTGATTTTACTAAGATTTAAATCCTACTTGCGTTTATGTACAGATTCAAGCCAGTATATTTAACTAGGTGATTTCATTTTTATGAAGAAGCTTACTACGGATGAATAATTAGTGATTTTTGAAGAAACGTGATATGCTAACTTATGTTTTAGGAGTTTTTACCTAATTAAACTAAGTGATAGGCTACTGCTACTATACTACTACTATTATACTACCTACTCTATCACTAAGCTATTACATTGTTTGTTTGGTTTCTGTTTTTCAGCTACTACATACTACTATAAGGAATAATTTACAAACTGAAGCCAACAATGTAAAACTACAACTACATGACAGCATATGATATAATCTGGATCTCTCATTTTTATTTCATCAATATCATCAATACAGCTTCGATTGGGATAGTAATGTACCTGAATCAAATAGAGAAGCCAATGAGTTCTAGGGGGAATGGAAGCAAATAATCAGCAATAGACTCAACAGCAATGCAACAGTGGTAGAAGATCCACGAAACAGAACACCACAACCAAACAAGCAAATATAAATCCCACAGCAAAGGCCAATAGAAATCCAGATCAGTTTGGAGCAAGGAACCCCGAAAACCAGAAGAGATTAACCCAAGTTTCTCCTCGAACACTCCCAGAAATCCTACTGTTTTTATGCTATTTCTTTACTCTGAAGCTTTGTATTCAAAAGCCAGCCCCTAATACACTCTTTTTTGAGAGTATATATAGGCAAAGGAATGGGCTGAAGACTTGGGGAGAAAGTATGGGATTAATCCCACTTCTCCCCCTCTTAAAATTACCCAATGCACACTTTAGTCCCTAATTCTGTTACCAGAAACCCTTCCAGCATGTGCTGGAAGGTTCCAAAGATTCCTTTTTGGGGCTTTTTACCAATGTAGCCCTAAGGGTTAAGGATTTTTACTGATTTCCCTTTTTAGGGAGACCATTATACCCTTAAATCTCTGCAAAATTGCAGAAATCGGGGGTACAAATGACTCCCTTACCCTCTTATGTTTCAAACTATTCACTATTTTACCTATTTGGTTTTCAATTAAGCCCTTAGTGATACTGCTGAATTACTCGACCCACCTAGGTCAGATTTAAGCATTTTGAGACTTATTTAACTAATAGCCAGCCCTTGCACTGGTATTTAAGGGCTGGCCAGGTCTACTTTAGGAAACTATTTCAATTTTAACCCATTTTAACTTAGTTCCAGTTAATTAAGACCAATTTATTTCAATTTTAAACTAATTGCAGGACTAGCCTGCTTTATTATTGGAATTAACTATTTAAAAGCTAGCCAGTCTCAATTTGAGACTTAGCTTGGGTATTAAACCCAATTGCTGAACAGTTGGGCCCAAAACCTTCGCAGGTTTGGCCACTTTAATGTTCAGGGCTCAAAAGAGAGCCTGGGCTAGTCTGCATTTGCAGACTTAGCCAATTTGCACAACCAGCCCCTTTTAAGGTGGACTGTGTGTTAGGGCCTTATAGAGTTGGTCAACCTTTTGCAAGGTTGACCACTCTTAGACCAGTTATTGCTTAATAACCTACTTTTCTGATTTTAAGGTCAATTAAACTAAATTGCAGGACTAGCCTGCTTAATTGAACTATTTAACTAATGGCCAATCTCAAGTTGAGACTTAGCCTGGGTAATTAAACCCTTTTGCTGAACTGTTGGGCCCAAAACCTTTGCAGGTTTGGCCATTTAATGTTCAGGGCTCAAAAGAGAGCCTGGGCAAGTCTGCATTTGCAGATTTAGCCATTTTGCACAACCACCCCTTTTTTAAGGTGGACTGTGTGTTAGGGCCTTATAGAGTTGGTCATCCTTTTGCAAGGTTGACCACTCTTAGGCCAATTATTGCTTAATAACCTATTTTGTGTTCATTTTCAGTTTTAACCTATTTAAAAACTAGCCATTTTCATAGAACCTAATACTAGCAGCTATAACCACTCCCCCTAAGGTTCAAACAGTTAGTCAGCCATTCACAAGAAACAAAAACTAGCAAAACTTAATCATTCTCAACATGCATTACATACAGGAACACATATGATCAAATAAACATGCATTAATCAACCTAAACTCAGAGGGAACAATTGATATGGTTGAATTCCAGTCAATTAACTCACATCATCAGACTACATGTGATACAGTATGAATTCATGTCAATTCAGACCTAATAACTACCAGTTCAAGTCATATGACAGTTTGAAGAACTTCAAAAACCACCAGGGTTCATGACATAGGCACACAGAAGCATAGGCTACTACAAACAGTCAACATGGCTCATAAAAGCAATGGATTTTAACAGAATAACATAAGCATGGTAATCAGAATTCACTTTCAAGTACTCACCCTAACTTGATGTATGCATGCGACAAATGAAGATGAGGAACAGGAAAGACATGAAGAAGCAGTGAAGAACAATCCTAAAATCTATCATGCCAAGTAACAGAAAGATAAGCAGTCACTGAAAATGCAAATAAAAGAACATAAAAATGTTACTAGAGCAAGAACCCTTGAGTGAATATGAGAACCAAATTGCTAAGCCTAGAATCAGAACTAAATCATGTAGAGAGGAGAAAAACAATAAAGACATTGAGAGCTAAGAGAATAAACCCTAATCGAGGGTCAAACAACTAAGCTAAACATGAAGAGAAACATAAAATAGAGGAGATGTTGAAGGCCAACAAATAAGAAAACCCTAGAAAAGGGTGAAGAAGAAACAGGGACGAACACTCAAGATATTACTAAAACAGCCTAAAAGATGAAGAAAAGTGAAAGTTAAGTAACTAAACTATTGCTAAAGTTAGACATGCGAAGAACAGAAAAGGAAAACAGTTAGGCTATGGAAAGCTAACAAATCAGGAATCATAATAGAAGAAATGAAAAAGAAAGTGAAATCAAAGCAGATTTTTCAGAACAAAAGAAACTAAACATGATCAAAACAAACAACACAGAGGAAAGACATGAAAATGAACAAGTTAAAAACTTAATACTAATAGAAGATGAAGAAGCATAGGGGACAAATAAATAAACAAAAACATCAAGATGACAGATACAAAACAGAAGAAAGCATGAACAGGCGAAAGAAAGCAAGCAAAGCAAAACCCTAAAACTAACATGAAGAACAGACAAAAATAAAAAGATTAAACCTAAGGGAAAGAGGGAACTTAGCTTTGCGGGGTTTGTCCCCCAAGCTTTCCTAACCCTTTTATTCACAGACTACTTTCCTCTCTCTTTCTTTGCTTTTTCTTTTCTTTATCTCTTTTTCAGACTTGCAGAAATCTTTTTTTCATTATTCCCTTGTTTCTTTTTTTCGTTTTTCTTTTCTTTTGTCATTATGGTTTCCCTTTTAGACTTCAAGGTGAAGTCTTTTTGGATTCATGTTTGGCTCGGGGTGTTTGGGAAGGTAGAAAGACTGGATCTTTGAAGGGTTTGAGTTTTGGAGTCGCCGGAGTTAGGTTTCCGGCGATCCTTTTTGGGATATTCGAAGAGTTTGAGGCAGATTCGAAGGTGGTGGTTGGTGGGGTTAGGTAGATCAGATCAAGACGGATCGATCGGCGTTGGTTTGAAGAACGTTCTCGTAGTTTGGTGGTCACCGATGGTGAGTTCCGGTGACCGGCGAGTCAAGAACAAGGAGGTTATTAGGTTTTTGGGGTTTTAAGGTTTGTTTGAGTTGAAGAATATGAAGAAGAGAAGAGGAGAGGTGAGAAAGGTGGCCGGAGACCACCGTGGAGGGTGGTGGCCTCCATGGCCGGCTAGGTTTTGCAGACGAGGTGAAGGAGAAGACGAAGATGAAGAAGAGAAGGGAGGGGGCTTGGGCGGCTAGGGTTAAGAGATTGGCAAAAATGGCCGGTTCTTTCGGACAAGAGCCTTATATATGTTGATTGACTAAGGTAATCTGGGCCGTTGATCTGATGAAGATCAACGGTTTAGACCAAGCATTACTAAAACGACTTAGTTTCGCCTGTCTGGGAGACTAAAGGTCTTTGACCGTCAGATCATTTCAAATGGATGGCTTAGATTATTCCTCACTTCTCAATTAATTAAATAATTTCATCCCTTTTTCTTAGCCGTTGGATCCAGCCCGATGAACGGCTGAGATTCCTATTACCTAACGGATCAGGCCTGGGTTTGGGCTAATGTACCTAGGCCTATTCAATTCAAATCAATTTGGCCCAATCTTATTATACCCTCTATTTTTGGATTTTCTGATTTTTAAATTATTAAGACACCATTTTTTTTTCTTTTATGGAATATTAAAAAAACAAACTTAACTTCCTACTTACTCTAATTATTTAGTATTTTTTTTGCAATTTTTCTACTATTTTTTCCTAATTTTCTCTACTTAAACTATTTTTGGTAATTTTCTTCTTAAAACTTATCTAATTAAAACAAAGTAATTATCTAGCCTATTTTTTTATTTATTTTTTCTAATTTCTATTTATTCAAACACATAAATTATAACTAATTTCAAACAAAGCATGTAATTGCACTCAAAAACATATTTATTTTAGTTTTGGAATTATTTGCCCGGTGCAAAAATCACGTGCTCATACTATTAAAACATGTTTTTATGTAGGAGTTCATGGTCTGCAAGTTTTGAGCACATTTAGGTGCGAAATTGGTCAATGACCTTGTTTTGCAACTTTTTAACTTGAGATCTTGTTAAAGACCCTCTTTGAGATTCCAAAGCTTCATACTTATCCTTAGATAGATTTGACCTTCCTAGGATGCTATCAGGAGCAGTCAAGGGTGATATTCGGAACTCGGGGGGACCAAATAGGTTCTATGCTATGAGGAGGCATCAGAGGTCAGATTCTTTTCCGGGTGCAGCTACAAGTACATTGACTTTTCAATCTCGTGGTGTATATTCTCTTATTGATTCCAATTTCTATATGTCATATGTCAATCCTAGTATTACTCTGGAATTTAGGATAGAGTCAGGACGACCTTGTAGTCCATTATGTGTATCTACCCTTTGAGCGAGATGTATTACTTGTGAAGCCTCTTCAATACAATTATCTTACGTGCAACCTTTTGTGTAATTGAGTCTTACAATGATTTCCTAAATGGAGTCAGAATCCGAGGGTAACCAATTCTACTTGCTTTCCTAGACTCTCACTAAGGAACCATATCTTTTGAATTTCTTACAAGTCATTTTACGCAAAAAGATAACATGTTTTCACTTGTGCTTATGCATGACCCATCATAAAATTTGCCTATGTGGTACCAAATTCTGTGTAAAGCAGTACGGTATTGTATTCCTTCTTGGGTCACTCCTTTCTCCCTAATGTGGATGACTTCTATAGTTCAAATAACCACTCTACTCCTTCGTTAATATTATCATAAAGTTTTTCACTATCTAGTGACATGAGATCCTATCTCAACTCATATTATAGATGTGCATATCAACTAAAGCAGGGCGATTATCCATATAAGCTTCTAAGAAATTTGAGATCTTCACAAACCCACCACAAGAACGCCATTTCTTTTCCTATTGTATTATGACTTTCGTTCTCACTTAAATTTTCTGCAATAAGTAACTCATTTTATTTCTAGTATTAAAGTTGCCGTAAAGTGGCCAGGTATCGTAGCCGTAGAATATGATAACATGACCGTGTCAATCTTAATCTCATAAGAAAAGAGTTTATTTCCTCTCCAGCTAGTACCTGAAAGCCCCCTCCATATTTTTAATGAGTCCAGGCAATGCGGACTCAATCGTGAAAGGTTCGTATTTGGCGTTTCAGATTTGGCGCATAGCATATTAAATTAAAGGGCAAGTTGTTGTATCTTCATCATATATGGTATAGGATAAACTATCAAGAAGGGTGTGACGACCCAAAGGGTCATCACTTATTTTATTAATCATTTCGAGCTTCTGAGGCCTTGAAAACCTCATTCCATGTTGCCTCGATTTACGTGCACGATCCGAGCTTGTACCCGGAAAGATTTTTGTGATAGAAAATATGAATTTTATGAGAAATTTGGATAAAAATGATATTAATGTTGATATGGTTGACTTCGGTCAACATTTTTGGTAAACGGATCCGGACCCGAGATTGGATGGTCCCGAGAGGTCCGTAGGAAAATATGGGACTTGGACATGCATCCGGAGTTGAATTCTGAGGCCTAGAGCCCAAGTTATGAATTTTTCTATAAAATTGTTTTTGATGTAATTGTTAAAGGAAATGAATTAATTGACCTTGGTATCGGACTCGTATTTTGGTTTCGACGCCCGGTACAAGTCTTAAATATTATATATGTGATTTCTGTAAAGTTTGGTGACATTCGGATGTCGTTTGAGATGTTTTGGACCTTGAGTTCCAAGTTTGAAGGTTTTGAAAACCAAAAGTATGAAATTCATGAATTTGAGGCTTGATTTGATGAAAACGATGTGATATTGGCGATGTGATCGCACACACAAGTTCATAATGTGTTTTTGAGGTTGTGTACATGTTTGGTTTGGAGCCCGGGGGGCTCGGGTAAAGATTTGATAGGCCGTAGGATCAATTTCTGAGTTTATGCACTACTGGTTTTTCACCCAGCTGTTGGCTTCGCATTTGCGAAGAATTTCTCGCAAATGCGAAGAAGGCAGGTTCAAGGCTGGGTTCGCAAATGCGAACCCATTATCGCAAATGCGATGCCTGCCAGAACCAGCCAAGTTCGCAAATGCGAACAAAGTGTCGCAAATGCGACACTGGCACACCTGGACCATAGTTCGCAATTGCGAACTTAACCTCGCAAATGCGAGGCCTTCAGTAATTGTCTGTCTTCGCAATTGCGAAGAATGTGTCGCAATTGCGAAGAAGCCCATAAGCCTGCTGGTTCGCAAAAGCGAACCTTATTTCGCAAATGCAAAATCCCCAGTAACTGCCTAGACTTCGCAAATGCGAATAAATGTTCGCAAATGCGAACTTCCCAGCCTTAGCTTATTTTTCAAACTCCAGAAATTGGTCGGGGTTCGCAATTGCGAACCCATGTTCGCAAATGCGAACACAGAGACCTGTAAAACACGATTTTCAGTTCATTTCTTCACTTTTTACAAACCAAAAACACCCATTTGCGATTCTTCACGGATTCCTTCTTATTCAAAATAATTGTAAGTCACTTTTTACTTAATTCTTTCAATTCCTAACATCATTAAACATGTTTTTCAATAGAAATCAAAGGTTTTCATGGTAGAATTTCTTGTTTTTGTTAGAATATAGGGTTTTTCATAAATTGGGAAATTGAACCTCGAATTGAGGTCCGATTTTGAAACAAATCATATACATGAACTCGTGGGGGGATGGGTAACCGGATTTTGGTCCGAACCTCGAGTTCCGACCATGTGGGCCCGGGGTCGAAATTCACTATTCCGGGCCGAATGTTGTAAAAGTTGTAATTAGCCTTATGAATTAGTTTGTTGAGTAGTATTGATGATATTAAATCAATTGTGTATAGATACGATTGGATTGGAGCCAAATTTGAAAGGAAAAAGGCATTGCCACGGATTGAATTGTTCATAAACATTCGAGGTAAGTGTTTGTTCTATCCTAGCTTGAGGGAATAGGATTATGTGCTATGTGATCGAGTGCGGTGTGTGGGCTGTGGTGACGAGCATCCATACACTGGCGTCTAGCATGACCGTGAGTCGTTGTTGATATTTGTTGTGAGATATTTTGAAGATAAATTGTTGAACCCTTGCCGGGTTGTAGAATGATTATTGTGTCCCTTGCCGGGACGGTTCATGATTTGTTGTTTTCTTTCTCTGCCCTTAACCGTGATTGTTATTTGGGTGAGGAAGAGTGATAATGCACGAAGGGTGATGCCGTGCCATGTTTTATTATTTATGCACGAAGGTTAATGCCGTGCCATGTTTTATTGATTATGCACGAAGGATCATGTCGTGCCTTGTTATTGAACCATGTACGAAGGATCATGCCGTACTATGGATGTGAGGATGAGAGTTAAAGCACGAAGGGTGATGCCGTGCACTTTATTTACTTATTTGGTGAGGATGAGAGTAAAAGCACGAAGGGTGATGCCGTGCAACTATTTGCTATTCCTTGACTTGATATTACTTGTTTTTCCATTATATTTTATTTGGGTGATGTCGTGCAACTATTTGCTATTCCTTGACTTTATATTACTTGTTTTTCCATTATATTTTATTTGGGTGATGTCGTGCAACTATTTGCTATTCCTTGACTTGATATTACTTGTTTTTCTATTATATTTTATTTGGGTGATGTCGTGCAACTATTTGCTATTCCTTGACTTGATATTACTTGTTTTTCCATTATATTTTATTTGGGTGATGCCGTGCAACTATTTGCTATTCCTTGACTTGATATTACTTGTGTTTCCATTATACTTTGTTTTCCTTGTGAACTTATTAACCGTTGTTAATTGTTGAGTTCTTTTGAGATATTCCTTATTGTGTTATTACTTGGTTAATTCTTGTTAATTGTGGTAATATATATATTAAAGAATTGGGATCGTGTGGCGCGCCGACCACTTTTATGATAAGAAATGGGATCGTGTGGCACGTCGACCACAAAGAGATTTGAATCTTGGCATTGGCCATAGTTGCCGGTAGCCTATTGATATATTTGGGAGCGGGTGGTGCGCCTACCACGAGATAAGAAAAGAAAAGTAAAGAATTGAGACACGGAAGTAAGACTTAATTATGTTGATTAGATTAATCTGGATATTATGAGTTATTGGCTGTTATTGCAGAGCAGAGTATTTCCTTATAAATGTTTATGTACATATATATATATATATATATATATTGCAACTGCACAGGTTTATGTGGGTGTCTGGTCCTAGGCTTGTCACTACTTCGCTGGGATAGGCCAGGCACTTACCAGCACATGGGGTCGGTTGTGCTGATACTACACTTCTGTGCATTTTTGCACAGGTCCAGGTTACGATCAGGAGCAGCAGCAGTAAATCGATTGTGTGGGAGTTGATCACATTTGAGACCGAGGTAGCTTGCAGACGTCCGCAAGCCCGGCGTCTCTCTCTTTACTTATGTTACTAGTTGTAGTCTCTTTGTTCCGAGACAAACAGAATTATGTTATATTTCTTTCAAACTCTTATGTGTAGTATTCGGTAGTAGTTCGTGAGTTGGTGACTCCACGTCTTGGGTAGAGGATTTCAGTATGATTTTCATCTTGTAATTAGTTATTTCTATTTCGATAAAGTATTCCGCATTTATTTAATTAAAATTGTGTTAAAAACGGGATAGTATGAATATAGTGGCTTGCCTAGCTACCACGAGTAGGCGCCATCGCGATCCCGATGTTGGGGGAAAATCCGGGTCGTGACAAGTTGGTATCAGAGCTCTAGGTTACATAGGTCTCACCAGTCACGAACAAGCTTAGTAGAGTTTGAGAGGTAGGTACGGAGACGTCTGTACTTGTCCTCTAGAGTCTATTGAGTTAGGAAAGAGTCTCTCATTTGTTCTTTTTTATCGTGCGAATTTGTTCTTCAAAGTGTTAAGTTAAATTTCCACTCTTGTCTTCCCACGAATGGCGTAGTCACGTACTGCTTATCCAGCCGAACAATGGCACAGGCTGGTGATAGATCAACTATGCCTTCAAAAGTTTTACGGAGGACAGATAGGTTTCACCAAAGTCTTCGCTACCACCTTCAGCGGTGCATCTTTTGAGAACCCATGAGATTGTGCTTGACAGTTCTTATGAGGAATTACAGAACGTGGGAATAGTCGAATGCGAGGAGTTCATTTTACTGTGCTACAGAAGGCACACAGAAATAGTGGGAAGATAATGTATTTACCACACCGGTTATGGTCCCAACGGAAGGTGCAATTATATCAGGAGATCACCTAATAAATCGTGTTGGGTTTCAACGGACCTTGACGTCCGGTCGATGTGTTGGAGTTGTGAAGGACAAATATGGTGAGTTATTGGACTGTATATATATGGTATAGAAAGGTCCTATAAATAATTTATACATATTTAAGGTTGGTTCCTTTCATGGGATAAGAAATCGCCCCAGAGAATAACGAAGAGTTTGTGAGTAACCGGGGTAGCTCAGCAGTGTTAAGCCAACATAGCAAAAGAAGAAATTGGCCATCAATGTTTGTGACAAGATTACCAAGAGGGCAAGCCGGCCAATGCAACGCTATCTACTAAACTCTATTTTTAGAAAATGTTATGAAGACGTCACCCCGAGATTCTCTGCAATATGTGGTATATGCGATCTGAACGGTTGTACCAGGTCACAATGACTGTGTCCGAATATATATTGCCATGAGCAATAAGTTAACTGATCCTTAAAGGAATTGCTGTGAATGTGGAATTTTTGGAGAAATATAATTTTAGGAAAGCACTCAGGGCTACACGCTCCATTGCAGTTAATATTTATCCTACATGGCCAGCCAGATGTATAGGTCAGGATGTTAGAGGTGGAGGTGAAAATCCTAGAGGTGGAGACCCAACCATTGATATACTTTTTATGGTATGAGGAAGGTCATTACACCAGATGGTGTCATCACGTGTATAATTCAGATTGTTATAAACAGAATAATTTTCCCTTAATTTGATTTGGTTTTTGAAAGAAAATTTAGGCGAGTCTGTTTAACATGCTCCATTCATGAGCGAGCATCGTAATCGTACTACTTAGGGAAATACTCCCGTTGAGATATTACATGAGGATAGACATCCCTATTATTAGGTGTTAGTCACTAAATATCCATGAGACTAAGAGTGACTTTATATTACTTATTACAGTATGTTTTGATATAATTCTCGGAATAACTAATTTTAATCGTTAATTGTGTGCCCTATCGGTATGAGGGTTCATTTTATATCGTGATTATCTTTGACGGACAATTATTGAAAGGAAGAAAGAAAGGAAATGAAAAATTTCAGATTATATGATGTGCAAGCACTGTGATTCAGAGTTGAGGATGAGATCCTCCAATTTTTGGCATAATGTGAAATATTTCTAAGCCGAGCTTCAAGCTGCGGTGGATATCATATGAGGACCGGGTCCTGGTAGTAAGAGTTTATGTGTTTAAAATTCTTCTTTTATGAATTAATACTTTCGTATCGCATTCGTAAATAAGAGTCATGTCCGTTAGGACTATTTGACAATTCTTGTATAGTTTCTATTCATATTTAGCCATTTCTATTTTGAAACCATTGAGCTTAGCCTTTGAGACGAGCACCAGGTAAGGATAAATATGACGCATTAATTCGGGAAAATAATCACGAGGTCACCATACCTCATTATGAGTAAAGTGGGATTTGTAGAATAAGGTATTTGATAACAGGGTTAATTGACAATGTTGTAATTTAAGAATAACTCTTATGGCCAGACTTCAGAGTCATGGATATGTGCATACGCATGAGTGTGTTCGTGCCTTATTTAGACTTGTTCGTTGTAGTCTTCATTGTTTCCATATTGACATACTCCTGCGGTCATGAGGAGCATGCGCAACATCTCAGAGTGACTTTGCAGACTCTGAAAGATAGCCAACTATATGCAAAAATTTCGAAGTGTGAATTTTGGCTAAGTTCAGTTGCATTCCTGGGTCATATTGTGACGGCAGCAGGTATTCAGGTTGATCCGAAGAAGATTGAGGCAGGCAAGGACTGACCTAGACTGACATCACCCACAGAGATTTGGAGTTTCTTGGGATTAGCGGGTTATTATCGGCGATTCGTGGAGGGGTTTTCACCTATTGCAACCCCACTGACCAGATTGACACAGAAAGGTGTTCAATTTGAATGGTCGGATGAATGTGAGGCGAGCTTTCAAAAGCTCAAAACAGCCTTGACCACAGCACCGGTATTGATTTTACCCACAGGTACGGGACCTTATACTGATTATTGTGATGCTTCCCGTATTGGGCTTGGTGTAGTGTTAATGCAGGATGGCAAGGTTATTGCCTATGCTTCGAGGCAGTTGAAGATGCATGAAAAGAATTACCCAGTGCATGATCTAGAATTTGCGGCGATTATTCACGCATTGAAGATCCGGAGGCATTATTTGTATGGTGTAGTATGTGAAGTATACACCGATCATAAGAGTCTTCAGTATTTGTTTAAACAAAAGAGTTGAATTTGAGGCAGAGAAGGTGGCTGGTATTGCGGAAAGATTATGATGTCACCTTTTTATATCATCGGGGAAAAAAAGCAAACGTGGTGGCTGACGCTTTGAGTAGGAAGTCAGCCAGTATGGGCAGTCTTGTTTATATTCCAGTCAATCAGAGGCCAATTGCTTTGGATGTTCAGTCCTTGGCCAATCGATTTGTGAGGTTGGATATTTCTGAGCCTAGTCGAGCACTAGCTTGTACGATCGCTCGCTCTTCATTATTGGAGCGTATCCGCGATCAACAATATAATGATTCCTATTTATGTGACCTTAGAGACACGGTTCAGCGAGGAGGTGCTAATCAGGTCACCTTAGATGCTGATGGGATCAATTCCTGCCTTTGGCAGAGTTTGCTTATAATAATAGCTATCAATCGAGCATCCAGATGGCTCCTCATGAAGCGTTTTATGGTAGGCGGTGTCGTTCTCCGGTTGGATGGTTTGAACCGGGAGAAACTCGGTTATTCGGTACAGATTTATTCTAGGAGGCCTTAGATAAGGTCAAGATTATTCAAGATAGGCTTCGCACAGCTCAGTCTAGACAAAAGAGCTATGCAGATCGCAAGGTTCGAGATATAACTTTCATTATTGGGGAGCGAGTATTGCTCCGAGTGTCACCTATGAAGGGCGTGATGAGGTTCGGGAAGAAGGGCAAGCTCATCCCTAGGTATATTGGTCCATTTGAGATTCTAGATAGAGTGGGAGGGGTGGCTTACAGGATTAGCTTTGCCGCCTAGCTTATCAGTCGTGCATCTAGTTTTTCATGTATCTATGCTTCAGAGGTACCACAGAGATCCCACACATGTATTAGACTTCAGCACTGTCCAATTGGACAATGAACTATCTTACGAGGAGGAGCCGGTGGCCATTCTAGACCGGCGATCCCACACATGTGTTTTCCTTCTGTGCGTGTTCAGTGGAAAGGTCAGCCTCCTGAGGCATCGACCTGGGAGTCCGAGTCTGATATGCGGAGCCGCTACCCACATTTGTTCCCCGACTCAGGTACTTCCTTCTCTTGTCCGTTCGAGGACGAACGGTTGTTTTAGAGGTGGAGATTGTGACGACCCAAAGGGTCATCACTTATTTTATTAATCATTTCGAGCTTCTGAGGCCTTGAAAACCTCATTCCATGTTGCCTCGATTTACGTGCATGATCCGAGCTTGTAGCCGGAAAGATTTTTGTGATAGAAAATATGAATTTTATGAGAAATTTGGATAAAAATGATATTAATGTTGATATGGTTGACTTCGGTCAACATTTTTGGTAAACGGATCCGGACCCGAGATTGGATGGTCCCGAGAGGTCCGTAGGAAAATATGGGACTTGGACATGCGTCCGGAGTTGAATTCCGAGGCCTAGAGCCCAAGTTATGAATTTTTCTATAAAATTGTTTTTGATGTAATTGTTAAAGGAAATGAATTAATTGACCTTGGTATCGGGCTCGTATTTTGGTTCCGACGCCCGGTACAAGTCTTAAATATTATATATGTGATTTCCGTAAAGTTTGGTGACATTCGGATGTCGTTTGAGATGTTTTGGACCTTGAGTTCCAAGTTTGAAGGTTTTGAAAACCAAAAGTATGAAATTCATGAATTTGAGGCTTGATTTGATGAAAACGATGTGATATTGGCGATGTGATCGCACGAACAAGTTCATAATGTGTTTTTGAGGTTGTGTACATGTTTGGTTTGGAGCCCGGGGGCTCGGGTAAAGATTTGATAGGCCATTGGATGAAATTCTGAATTTTTGAACTGCTGGTTTTTCACCCAGCTGTTGGCTTCGCAATTGCGAAGAATTTCTCGCAATTGCGAAGGGGACAGTGTAAGGCAAGGCTCGCAAATGCGAACCTTTATCGCAAATGCGAAGCCCCCTTTGACCCAGCCTTGTTCGCAAATGCGAACAAATGTTCGCAAATGCGAACATTCCCCATACTGCCTTGGTTCGCAAATGCGAACCATTGTTCGCAAATGCGAGGCCTTTAGTAATTGCCTCCGTCTTCGCAATTGCGAAGAATGTGTCGCAATTGCGAAGAAGTCCAGAAGCCTCTGCCGGTTCGCAAATGCGAACCTTATTTCGCAAATGCGAAGCCCCCAGATTTGCCTTGGCTTCGCAAATGAGAACAAAAGTTCGCAAATGCGAACTTCCCAGCCTTAGCTTATTTTTCAAACTCCAGAAATTGGTCGGGGTTCGCAATTGCGAACCCATGTTCGCAAATGCGAACACGGAGACCTGTAAAACACGATTTTCAGTTCATTTCTTCACTTTTTACAAACCAAAAACACCCATTTGCGATTCTTCACGGATTCCTTCTTCTTCAAAACAATTGTAAGTCACTTTTTACTTAATTCTTTCAATTCCTAACATCATTAAACATGTTTTTCAATAGAAATTAAAGGTTTTCATGGTAGAATTTCTTGTTTTTGTTAGAATATAGGGTTTTTCATAAATTGGGAAATTGGACCTCGAATTGAGGTCCGGTTTTGAAACAAATCATATACATGAACTCGTGGGGGGATGGGTAACCGGATTTTGGTCCGAACCCCGAGTTCCGACCATGTGGGCCCGGGGTCGAAATTCACTATTCCGGGGGCAGAATGTTGTAAAAGTTGTAATTAGCCTTATGAATTAGTTTGTTGAGTAGTATTGATGATATTAAATCAATTGTGTATAGATACGATTGGATTGGAGCCAAATTTGAAAGGAAAAAGGCATTTCCACGGATTGAATTGTTCATAAACATTCGAGGTAAGTGTTTGTTCTATCCTAGCTTGAGGGAATAGGATTATGTGCTATGTGATCGAGTGCGGTGTGTGGGCTGTGGTGACGAGCATCCATACACTGGCGTCTAGCATGACCGTGAGTCGTTGTTGATATTTGTTGTGAGATATTTTGAAGATAAATTGTTGAACCCTTGCCGGGTTGTAGAATGATTATTGTGTCCCTTACCGGGACGGTTCGTGATTTATTGTTTTCTATCTCTGCCCTTAACTGTGATTGTTATTTGGGTGAGGAAGAGTGATAATGCACGAAGGGTGATGCCGTGCCATGTTTTATTATTTATGCACGAAGGTTAATGCCGTGCCATGTTTTATTGATTATGCACGAAGGATCATGTCGTGCCTTGTTATTGAACCATGTACGAAGGATCATGCCGTACTATGGATGTGAGGATGAGAGTAAAAGCACGAAGGGTAATGCCGTGCACTTTATTTACTTATTTGGTGAGGATGAGAGTAAAAGCACGAAGGGTGATGCCGTGCAACTATTTGCTATTCCTTGACTTGATATTACTTGTTTTTCCATTATATTTTATTTGAGTGATGTCGTGCAACTATTTGCTATTCCTTGACTTGATATTACTTGTTTTTCCATTATATTTTATTTGGGTGATGTCGTGCAACTATTTGCTATTCCTTGACTTGATATTACTTGTTTTTCTATTATATTTTATTTGGGTGATGTCGTGCAACTATTTGCTATTCCTTGACTTGATATTACTTTTTTTCCATTATATTTTATTTGGGTGATGCCGTGCAACTATTTGCTATTCCTTGACTTGATATTACTTGTGTTTCCATTATACTTTGTTTTCCTTGTGAACTTATTAACCGTTGTTAATTGTTGAGTTCTTTTGAGATATTTCTTATTGTGTTATTACTTGGTTAATTCTTGTTAATTGTGGTAATATATATATTAAAGAATTGGGATCGTGTGGCGTGCCGACCACTTTTATGATAAGAAATGGGATTGTGTGGCACGCCGACCACAAAGTGATTTGAATCTTGGCATTGGCCATAGTTGCCGGTAGCCTATTGATATATTTGGGAGCGGGTGGTACGCCTACCACGAGATAAGAAAAGAAAAGTAAAGAATTGAGACACGAAAGTAAGACTTAATTATGTTGATTAGATTAATCTGGATATTATGAGTTATTGGCTGTTATTGCAGAGCAGAGATTAATCTGGACATTATGAGTTTATTAATTGTTATTGCAGAGTAGAGTATTTCATTATAAATGTTTATGTACATATATATATATATATTGCAACTGCACAGGTTTATGTGGGTGTCTGGTCCTATGCTTGTCACTACTTCGCCGGGATAGGCCAGGCACTTACCAGCACATGGGGTCGGTTGTGCTGATACTACACTTCGTGCGTTTTTGCACAGGTCCAGGTTACGATCAGGAGCAGCAGCAGTAAATCGATTGCGTGGGAGTTGATCACATTTGAGACCGAGGTAGCTTGCAGACGTCCGCAGGCCCGGCGTCTCTCTCTTTATTTATGTTACTAGCCGTAGTCTCTTTGTTCCGAGACAAACAGAATTATGTTATATTTCTTTCAAACTCTTATGTGTAGTATTCAGCAGTAGTTCGTGAGTTGGTGACTCCACGTCTTGGGTAGAGGATTTCGGTATGATTTTCATCTTGTAATTAGTTATTTCTATTTCGATAAAGTATTCCGCATTTATTTAATTAAAATTGTGTTAAAAACAGGATAGTATGAATACGGTGGCTTGCCTAGCTACCACGAGTAGGCGCCATCACGATCCCGATGTTGGGGGAAAATCCGGGTCGTGACAAAGGGTTGAGCGGTTCAGAGTATACTAACCTCACCAGTGCTTAACTTCTATTTCATTATCATGGGTTTATGGCACAGGTTCTTTGTATCTGCCAATATTAGGAGTGTAATTCGACGTTATACCTTAAAAACCCTATCACATTCAAGGTGTTAGAGTAATCCCACTATTGATAATTCGATCATCCCCACACTCCAGGAATCAATCGGTGGTACGTACCTTCATATTCTTCTGTAAATAATTTCTATTACCGATATGGTATCTAAACTTCATTCCAACCAATGAGTTTATCGCAACAATTAATCGTGTCATCATAATCCGTAGTAAGTGTTATACCATATGGGCTCAAGCATGTCAAGGGGTAGCGTCATCCTGCGGTCAACCGAATTGGGTACGAACTCTATGGTTGTATTCATTCTAGCCCTCTCAGAATAATGGTTAAAAGTCGCAAAATGTTTAAAATCGAGTGTCCAACATAAGAATCTAAAGTTAAAGAAAGTCCGCAATCTATTCTCAAGGTTTCTTCTAGGAAGATGCTATGCAAATTGTTCCTAAGGGTAAAGTAGATGTAGTACATTTTAGAATATAAGAAGCCTTAAAAGAGATGTGTCCAGTTATTAGTATGATGTCCCGGTGTCGTATCGTTGCCCTCCATGATTCCGGTGTTCCATGTATATGTGTCTAACGAGGTGACTGGGAACCTTGGATAGTTAGCTTATGCGAGATATCTAGTTGTCATTCTTGTTATATAAGTTTGGAGGTTGAGATTCTTTTCGTAAGGATGTTGTGGAAAAGCTTGTAAGTCAATAAGGCCACCTTGAAGGCCGAAAGTATCGTGGAAAGAAAATATTTTTGCTTGATCGTATAACAATTGGTTTTGATTTGAAAGGTACCTTATAGGTGTTGTGATTTAAAAATGTGCAATCCATGTCCAGGTATCATTGTGATAGCGTGATGCTTATAATACTGAGGTTCTTATTATTGATGTATACATTATGGTGATTTGTCAAGTCGTGGATGTGTTTTGAGGATAATGTTGGTGGTTCTCTGACAGGTGGATAGGTCTAGTTACAAAGGAGACTATGCCGAAATTTTTGAAAATTTAGGAGTTAGTCCAAATTTAGGGAATTGAGGTAAGAATAAAAAGAAATTTGTTATGTTGGGTGTTTGGGTCAGGCTCTACCTCTCATTCGAGGATGAATGGTCCTAGGGGAGGGGAGAATGTAAGGCCCCAAAACATTTTGCTAAGGAAAATGATGCTTCGTGATGCTATATTGGCTAATTACGATATTTTCTGAGCTATTAACACGATGGACATCAATTGCACTTGGTAAATATATGTATAAGTCTTATGGTAAGTGATGTGAGGTCCAAATGGAAACTTAAGTATATGCCAAATGGGAAATTTTTTGTAATAGGCTAAAATTTCAAATGGATTCGCACAAGGCTCCACTTTGAACAAGCATATATAAATATTTATGAAGTTTTATGTAATGAACAACATATCATTTGAAATGTCTTTGAATCTATTTTTCAACGCTTCAAACCATTCGTCATTTGGACATTCCTACACAAAGTTATAATCAAATTAACAAGGCTGCAAAATGCGATCCTGTGTCATGTCAAATCTGCGATTTCAGTGTCAATTATGTAGTCCGCATTTTTAATCTGCGGTCGCAAATCAAACTACAGACTGAACCAGTGTAGCCCAGTTTTGGGCACTGATTTTGTGGTGCATTCAGCGGCCCGCATGTTCGTTCTACGCTCCATTCTGCGGTAGCATAGTTGACATTGTAGGGTTAATTTTTCTATTTTTATAACCCGACCCCATGTCGATATATTACACCCTACCCTTCATTTTAGGCTTATTTTCTGATACTTTTAGAGAGAGAGAAGGGGTCCTAGAGGGAAAAGGAGTTCTCCATCAATATTTCTCCTAAAGATCTTTCTTAAACCTTGAAGATTTGTCAAGAAAGGCACATTGGTTATCTTTCTAAAAGGTAAGGGTCTATAATCCAAGCTCTTAAATTATAGATATAACTAGGCTAGAACATTAGAAATGTAATTGACGAGGATATGAGTGGATATCTTTCATGCATGAGTTCTTAAGAGTAGTTTTTTAGGTCTTGAGCTAAGGATGGGACGAGGGAAGGTAGCATCTTTCACAAAATAATTTTAAAAATCATGATACCCACTTAGTGTTTGAAAATATGCTGAACTAGAAATATGATCACCTCTCTAATTTGTGGTTCGATTTGACATGTTCTTAAGAGATTGACGTTGCTAATAGTCTTGGAGTATAGTAGGACTTAAAGAAAGATCAATCGAGGTATGTAGGCTAAACTTTCTCTCTCAAAAGTGAATTCCATATTCATTGTAAGAATTAAGTGTGGTTTACTTACCAAAATTGAATTGTCCTGAGTCGCATCCCAAAAGTAGTTTGACATGCTAATTGAGTGAGAAAATTGCTCTGTTTAATGCTCCTTGTCGCTATTGTGTGTATTAAGTGACTTGGTATATTATGTCTAATTGCTCTAGGTCTTAACTTAGTCCATTTAGGATCTGGAATCCTATAATAGGCTAAACAACCCCATACCCTTAAGAAATTTAAGTTAGGTTTTCTTCATTTCTATAATTCACATGGCGAACCTTAAATTTCTTTGAAGGTACTCTATTATGCACAAAAAAAGTTGTTAACAAACCCCCCCCCCTACAAATTCGTTGGTAACTTTGCATGTAAAAGCATGGCATTAATCATATCTACCAACATTCTATTTTTTCTTTCAGCAAGACCATTTTGTTGTGGGATATATGGTGCACTAACTTGGTGAATCAAATCATTTTCTTCACAAAATACAAAAAATTTATTGGAAAGATATTCGCCTCCTCGATCACTACTTTCCTTCATGTTTCCTTGTTTCAAACTATTCCATGTACAAACGGATATGGTACTTGAATTTGTATTGCTAAACAATAGTCAAGACTTTTACGTCAATAATGTCAATATTTTCCAACATCATATTGTCAACGACTGTAATGATTGAGTTGTTGATGGCATAGGGAAATTTTTGAATGACTTTCGTGGTATGAGTGGATGCTCGATGTGTGTTATGTATTCGTACGGTGGAGTGTGGGATCAGGCATAGTGATTCATGTGCTATATATGTGCTGGAGACTAGAAGTTCTCGTAATCCACCTACGTAGTGGTGGTATATCGTGTGTATCGGCATCGTTTAGCGGTTATTGGAAATTGCAAGCCCTAGTGGCCCTCTCTCTCTTTACTTGATATGATGAATTTGAGTTATGATATATGATTGTAGACTGGTTGTCATAAGTCAGGTTGTCTAAACTAATATGATATGGACTATGTCGGAAAATGCCACAAATTACGTAGCAGAGCACATCAGATTATGTTCCAGCAGGGTAGATGTACCCTAGGACCAGCAGACGGCTGGTCGGTATTGCTCTGTCAGATGTGCCTTCGTGGCGGATGTCAGTGCACAGGTCTCTGCCATTGATTCAGTTTTGGTATTGAGGAACTTTGTCGGATGTGTTTCTTGTGGCCGAACTGGAGACTATATATGTCTACTGTAATGAGCAACTTGACTCGATGTGCATTCCCTTTTGCTAGATTTATGCGTGGATCGGGTGGCACGCCACAGGTATGGTATTTCGACTCGATATGCATTTCCTTTGCGAGATTTATGCGTGGATCGGGTGGCACGCCGCCATAGGTATGGTATCCGGATCGGGTGGCACGCCGCCACGGGTATGTTATTGGAGCGGGTTGCACGCCGCAACAGTGTGATGTGGAAAATATAGTTTCCTATATGTTACCTTGTATACAATAATTACTAGCTTCTGAGGAATAGTCTGTATTGGGTACCGCTCGGGGAATAGCACATCGGTTGTGTCCATTCAGTATTTGATAGTATATATTAAATGTATCACCGCGAGTGTGATTGATTGCTTGAGTTCAGACCTAAATATGTACGTGGCTGACCGTTTTGAGCATGGTGACTTGAGGTGCTCCATGAGTAATAGTGTTTGGATAGAATCATGAGTCGTGGCAAGGCCACGTGATGTTATGACATTTCGAGGAAGATTCAAGTACTCTATGATGTGAGACGAGATTTCAGTTCTATGTTACTATGATACGGAGGAATTGAACTACGGCTCTTTTGTTTGAGTCAGTTGTTATGATTTGAGTACGTTCAGACATTTCTTATTGGAGCATGTGTTGTGTCGTTGCGGCTTAGGCCGGTGTTGAGGTGTCATATCACCAGTGCGGTATGTTATAATTGAAATGATCGTTCGAGTCATTATTGAGTGCGAGCATATACGATTTCAGCTGGTTAGAAAGGTAATATTGAGGTTTAGCTCCGAGAACTGTGTGGTATCAGTCAAAAGGGAAATGGATTCGTGTACATTTGACTTGAGAGATGGGTTCGATATATCGCGTGTTTCGGTTGGCGTGGGCAGTATATTAATATGTTGGAATAAGACTTTAGCTAATTTTAAAGGTTCTTCTATTGGTATTTGGTTATTGCGGGCAATTGCTATGGGTAGATGCCATCACCTCGAGGGTTTCGGTGGTGTAGCATATCATATGGTCTCACCGGGAGTGACGAGTATGGGTTATTACAGTTGGTTCGGGTGTATCCTGAGTATAGGCATGGGATTAGGATTTGGTATATGATTTCGGAAAGTGCAACGTGGTTTATGGTTCGAATGGGCTATGAAATTCCAGCTATAGTGTGTATTGGACTTATGTGAGATAGTGTGACATGGGATCGCCCCGAATATATGCTTGGTAAGGTCATTCATCTATTGGGTTACTTCTAGTAAACCTCTTGGTCCGCTCGAGTACGGGCGTTTGCTTAAGTTGGGGAGAATGTGATGACCCGGCCCGTTATCATGTGAGTTATCACCACATTTTCCCCGTTATATGCTTGTTCATGTTTCAATATGTGTGTTTGGTGAGTTTGAGTCAATTCGGATCGAGTTTGGTTGGAAATGAGACAAAGTCTCTTAGGAGAAGGCATAGTTGGGAAAAGTTAACCAAATGTTGATTTGTGAGTTAGAGAGATCGGAATAGAATTCTGATGATTCGGTCAGCTCCGAGAGGTCATTTGTGGTTTAGGAGAACGATCGAAATTGAATTTGGAGGTCCGGTGAAGTTTTAGGCTTGAATTGGCTAAGGTTGAATTTTGGTGAAATCCGAACGGTAGGTGAGATTTGATCCAGGAGTCGAAATGGAATTCCGATAGTTGTAGTAGCTCTGTTAGATGATTTTGGATATGCCTGCAAATTGTTAGGTCATTCGGACATCGTTTGGTCGGGTTTTTGATTGGATGTTGGTTTTGGAAGTTTTAGATAAAACTTAGGCTTGAATTCGCTTTGATTTGATGATTTCCGTGTTTAAGGGTGTGTTTTTATGATTGGAACAAGTTCGTATCATGTTTTGGAGTAGGTTGGTGGTTTTCATTGGGGTCCCGGGGGCCTCGGGATGAATCCGGGGGTCCAAACGGACCATTTTTGGCCAAATGAGGGATCAGGTCTGCTGTCATAGGTGCAGCAGACGTTTTTTCTTCGCGATCACGAAGATGGCCACGCGATCGCGTAATGTATCGGAGAGCTGAGGATCTTTTTGCTCTTCGCGTTCGCAAGGTGCTGGATGCGAACACGTAAGGTGAAGACTAGGTGGATCGCGATCGCGGAGTCTGGATCGCATTCGCAGAGTGCAAGGGTAGCTGGTCATCGCGATCGCGGCTGAGTCCACGCAATCACGTATAAGAAAAAGAGGCCTGCTAAAAATTTGTTCGTCGCGATCGCGTGCCAAAGGCTGCGATCGCGTAGAGTAAAGATACCTGGCAAAAGGGTTTTTAACTGGACATTTCAGTCGCGAACCCATAACATTTTTCCTCTATTTTGAGTTCTTTGAGAGCAAAGTGACGGGATTTAAAGGGGATTTCATCGGGAAAACACTGGAGGTAAGTTTTATGGTCTAAATACACCATTTTATCTTAGAATCTTCATTTATTTCACTGAAAATGGAAGGATTAATGGGGGATTTTTGCTCTAAGCCTAGGCTATGGTAAATCACTGATTTGAATGGGCATACGGAGTCCGATTTTGATAAACTTTATATGTATGGACTCGTGTTGAGATAAGGATTTCGAAAATGTAACTTTTGTAATTTTTTGAGAAGTATACTGAAAGTCGGATTTTGACAACTTCGTGAGTTTTGGTGTAAATCGAGTTATTTCGATTGGGTTATGTCTATTTAGCCTATTTTGATGTATTCTTATTGATGCTGATCAGATTTGGCATCCGAGGAGGTTGATTTGCGAGGCAAGCGCAAGGCGAGCTAGGCCTTCTACCGATTCGAGATGAGTGGTGGTAGTAAATGATGTACTGAGGGTTTGAAACCCCTACTTGCACTATACAGTGCTATGCTGAGATGAAACACGCGTCGTGTGACGGGCGTGGTGGTATTGTGACTAGGGATTTGGACTTGGTCCTTCCCAATTGATAGTTTATTGTGTATCATGACTGAGATTGAGCTTATAATTGTGTAATTGGGCAAGTAACCATGTTTGGGGCTTTGTGCCGATCTGTAGAGTATTAGGGAAGCATGTAGAGCTAAGTGACCCTTATATCATGCTGGACACATACACTCAGCCGTAGTCTTAGCTGTGAAACATAACATGAACCGTCCTTAGAAATTTGCACTCTAAATGAGGAATACCCGTGGTTGGAAACCCTATCCTAGCCGAGTGGGCCCGATAGGCCAAGTCTATATTGACTGAAAGGGGTCAAGGACCCCATAGTGAGGGTATTTGATATACATACCAGATCGAGCTGCACGCCGCAACATTTTATATATATATATATATATATATATATTGGATCGGGTTGTACGCCGTAGTAATATATAAATTGGATCGGACTGCACGTCGCAGTATTATTGCGCTTGGGCTGTAGGAGCCCCTCCGGAGTCTGTACACACCCCAAGTGAGCGCCGTCGATGTTAAATGGATCGGGCTGAACGCATCAACACTATATATATTGGATCGGACTGCACGCCGCAGCGCTATATATATTGGATCAGGCTGCACGCCACAACGCTATATATATTGGATCGGGCTGCACACCGCAGCATTATTATATATATATATATATGTATATGTATATACTATGATCGGGTTGCACGCCGCAGCAGTATGATTAAGGGCTAGGCCAGTGTGGGATTATTGTGAGACAATTGTGGACTGGAAGTGTGGGAATATTATGAGATAGTTGTGGACTAGAAATGGGCTAATCACTGGGGAGATGACTTACCTGTGAGGTTACCTTTAGAACTGTTTAGTGATAGTACATGTGTTCTTATTTTCGGTTGTTATTTATTATTATTACTCACCGAGTTGAAATATACTCACCCCACTTCCCTGCACTTTCTGTGCAGATTTAGGTATTTAGGAGGGCACTTGAGCTAACGCAGCTGCGACATTTTTATTATTTCCAGGAGACGTCCGCGGGACCTGATCTCTTCCTCTCTATCATTTTGTCATTTGCTACTCTGCTTAGACTTGATTGTGTAGTATATTTTCCATCTGTAGAGGCTCAGACTTGTGACATCGCGATTGTTGGGCTGTATTTTGTATGATTCTGCTTCTACACTTATTGTTTTGGTATGAGAACAAGCTATTAATGTTAATTGATCAGTATTAATTAATAACTGGCTGGTAAATTGGATAACATGGTCGGGCTTGCCTAGTAATGTGCTGGGCGCCATCACGATCGGGGTTTGGGTCGTGATAGAAGCTCAAATATATTTAAGGATAAGTATGAAGCTTTGGAATCTCAATGAGGGCCTTTAACGAGATCTCAAGTTAAAAAGTTGCAAAAAAGGTCATTTGACCAATTTCGCACCTAAATGTGCTCAAAACTTGTAGCCCATGAAGTCCTACATAAAACCACGTTTTGATAGCATAAAAAGGACTTACTTGATATCCAAGAAAGGTATAATAGGCGTGCTAGATGTTGAGTGCAAGTTGGTGCCAAGTTACAAATTCAAGATTTTCAAGATTTCCAAGATTTTCAAGATTCTATCCAAGATTAGTTTGGGACTTATTTCCATATATCATGGGACTATATTTATTACTTTCCTAGTTAGTTAAGGTTAATATTTCCTTTTCCTAAGATTGGTAGAATTACTATCCAAGATTGACTTGGTTTTGGTTTCCTAGAGTTTTTACCTTTTCCTATTTTAGTTGGACTTGTTGTCCAAAGTAGTTTAGAACTTTATTTTCTAATATTTAATTATAATTTCGTGATCACCCTCTATATAAAGGGGTATCTTCTTTGTTTTTAGGTAGATTATTCAAATTATTATCAATAAAACTTGTGAGATTTTCTTGCACTCTTGTGTGGTTACTCTTGGATTTATTCTTCAACCTTCAAGACTCAACTTAAGGTGGTAAGAATTAAACCCTTTTCAAAATCTTAGATCACTTCTAGGTATTCAAGAAAAGTGATAAGTTTAGCCTTATTGTTGTTCGTGTTAGTCTAAAGGATCGGGTTTCACAATCTATTTATTATTTTTAATTTCTACCAAAGGCGATTAGTTTTTTGTTAGCTAATTGTTATGGTTAGGATTCAACTTCAAGAATAGACTTCTTGAATTCAATCTATCTTTAATTTTTGTCTTTTATTCGTTTCTTTATTTTCTTTTAGCTTCCGCACGTTTCTTATTTTTTATTTACTAATTCTTGAATCCCTATCGTGTTGCTATCGAATTCAAATTCGAATAAACATTTTTTGACTATCTTAAGGGAGGTATTTATGGGACAAATCTAAGTAGGTATAAATTTTATTGGGATGATGATGTCCATATGCTGTATAAAAGGAGTATTTATACCTATTAGGCTTAATTGGGTTAAGTGGACGCATGGTCACTATCTTGTTTCTTACCATTTTTTAGTGGATGCCATTTTTAGTGCCTGTCTTTGTTTTCTTGCAAGGTCGAAATTCGAGGACGAATTTTCTTCAAGAAGAGGGGAATGATAGCATCCTAGGAAGCTAAAATCTATTTAAGGATAAGTATGAAGCTTTGGAATCGCAAAGAGGTCCTTTAACAAGATCACAAGTTAAAAAGTTGCAAAACAAGGTCATTTGACCAATTTCGCACCTAAATGTGCTCAAAACTTGCAGCCCATGAAGTCCTACATAAAATCACGTTTTAATAGCATAAAAAGGACTTACTTGATGTCCAAGAAAGGTATAATTGGCGTGCTAGGTGTTGAGTGCAAGTTGGTGCCAAGTTGCTTGCAAATTACAAATTCATGATTTTCAAGATTTCTAAGATTTTCAAGATTCTATCCAAGATTGGTTTGGGACTTATTTCCATATATCATGGGACTATACTTATTTCTATCCTTGTTAGTTAAGGTTAATATTTTCCTTTTCCTAAGATTGGTAGAATTACTTTCCAAGATTGACTTGGTTTTGGTTTCCCAAAGTTTTACCTTTTCCTATTTTAGTTGGACTTGTTGTCCAAAGTAGTTTAGAACTATATTTCCTAATATTTAAGGATAATTTCATGACCACCCTCTATATAAAGGGGTATCTTCTTTGTTTTTAGGTAGATTATTCAAATTATTATCAATAAAACTTGTGAGATTTTCTTGCAATCTTGTGTGGCTACTCTTGGATTTATTCTTCAACCTTCAAGACTCAACTTAAAGGTGGTAAGAATTAAACCCTTTTCGAAATCTTAGATCACTTCTAGGTATTCAAGAAAGGTGATAAGTTTAGCCTTATTATTGTTCTTGTTATTCTAAAGGGTCGGGTTTCACAATCTATTTCTTGTTTTTAATTTCTACCAAAGGCGATTAGTTATTTTTTAGCTAATTGTTGTTGTTAGGATTCAACATCATGAATAGACTTCTTGAATTCAATCTATCTTTAATTTTTGTCTTTTATTCCTTTCTTTATTTTCTTTTAGCTTCCGCACATTTCTTGTTTTTTCTTTACTAATTTTGGAATCCCTATCGTGTTGCTATCAAGTGGTATCAGAGCTTAGGCTAATCAAGATTTCAATCTTGATAATCTTGGGAGGTTCTTGATTAAAAAAGAAACAAAAAACAAAATTTAGCCCCCAAAAAAAAGTGTTCTTGTTCATTATTACTTTTATAATTCAAGTATTATTTGGTTTCCAAGTCAAGAAAGGAAACAGGAAGAGGGAATCCTAGTTCTTGAAGATTAAGGAAACTTCTTTCCTAATTCTTGTGGGTTTGGGGTTTCTTAAATTCTTTCCTTTTATTTTCACTAACCAACTCCTATTCTTTCTAGGTTTGGTCTGCCATTTTCCTTTTTCTTTTTCTAACTCCTTATTCTTATCACTACGGGTTGTGACTTGTTAGATTCATTAATAAATCTATAGATTAACAACCAAGAGTTGATACGAGTGGAAAAAGGTAAGAGAGGTGAGAACATTAGAAGAAAAAATCCAAATATTCAATACACTTATTTCTTTTAATCTTTGTTCAAGATGTTTCAAAGAGGTAGTTATGAAGAAAGGAGGCGAGCTATGACTCAACAATTGGAAAGGTCAAACTTACAATATGCTGAAGTTAAGTTAGACAATGGTAAAGTTATTTTTCAAACAAGAGCTAAAGTGATGTCTCATATTTGTGCCCTTAGAATTGACAAAGAGTTTGGCTATAACTCAATTAGCACTTATATGGTTGAGAAATTGAACGTGTATTATGTTTAGCATATTAAGCCTACATGTTTGGAGGAGTAAATATAGATAAGAGAGTCTTATTGATATTCTCAATTGGAAGGTATGAGGATGCGGTCTGGTGTGATGTGATTCTCATGAATAATTATCATGTCTTGTTGAGAAAACCATGGTATGTCTATAGAAGAGCTTCATATAACATGGAAAAAAATAGATACTCTTTTGAGGTTATCGGGAAGAAACTCATTCTTGGACCTTTGACTCTCTCACAAATTCATGAAGATGAAAAGATTGTTAAAGAGAATATGAAAAAATATGAGAGGGAAAAGAATGAGAGGAGTAAGGGAGTGCATGTTGACATCCCAAGAGAGGAAAAAGGAGAGGATATGTTGAGTAAAGAGAGTGTGATGTCAAGAAAGGAAAAGAGTGAGTTGGAGAGGAAAGAAAAGAGAGAAGGCCATGAGATACAAAAAGGCTTTGAGGTAGAGAGAGAGAAAAATAGTTTGAGAGATGAAAAAAAGAAAACTTTAGTGAGAGAAAAGAGGCTAAGGGTGTTGAAAAAGTTAGTCTTGAGGTAAAAGCCAAAGAGAGTGTAAGTAAGAAATTATGTTCTTTACTTCTTAACCCATTAACTCTTTCTTGTTTTAGTTCCTGTATTTTTGTGCAGCCACTTATTGAAAGATCTTCTAAAAGGATAGGTGAGGCGAAAGCGATGGTGGCAAAGGATCCTAGTGGATTCTAACATGAATTTGGCAAAATCAATTATTGTTTGATGGTGGAAGATAAAAGTTTGGTTTATGACACGAAGTTCCTTAAAGCCATTGCTAAGCTGGAATCATTGCAAAAAAGAATACAAGGTGATGTTGATCCATTATTAAATAAGTCCAAGTATGGTATGTATAATTGGTTTATTCGAATTCTTGGCCTTTCTAGGACACCTAAGGTATGTTTGAAGGTAATGAACTATACTCTAATTTCTTATGTTGATGAATTTATAATGGTTAAGGATGATGGTCTATTGATGCATATCAAGTAATTAATAGTAATATCTAAGTTCAAGTGCAAGAGTAATTTGCTTCTTTTTGATGGGTTATGAAAGTAGTTTTCTCTTGTTACTCTTCTTCTATGAAGATTTGGTTGTAACCCAAGTAGGCATCCAAGAAGCTTAGCAACGCATGTCATGATATTGCGTCGATGAGCTGGTCGATGCGCGGTAATGGGAATGAGTCTTTTGGGCACGTCTTGTTTATGTATGTTAAATCTATGCACATATGCCATTTTCCATTTTTCTTTTATACCATGACCACGTTAGCGGCCCATTGGGGCATTTTGATTCTCGGATGGAACAGTTGGCGAGTAGCTTCTCCACTTCGTCACTAATGGCCTTGTTGATTGCAATGTTGAATTTTATTATTATTTGCCGTATAGGTGGATAGAGTAGGTCAACATTTAACTTATGTGTGGCCACGTCTTTCGGGATACCTGGTATATCTGCATAGGAGAAAGAAAACAAATTGACGTCGTCAATTAAAAACTTGTGAAATTTACCTGGTTCTGAGAGTTAATGCTCGGCGTAAGCCTTTTTACTATTGTCAATATTTCTCAGTTAGACGGGGTCGATATATTCTACATTAATTCAGCCGCTTCTACTATGTCAGGATCCCTAATGATGTTTGTTTGTAAGTCAAGTTTTGTTCCCGACTGTGGTAATTTCTATGCCTCTGCGTTTGCTCCCTTTATCTGTTGGGTATACGTGAAATCCTAGGTGGCGTGTTGTTCATCCCGGATACTGAATATTCCCAATGGAGTAGGTAACTTGATTATTTGGTAGAGGCTCGACGGGATGACTCTCATGGCGTGTATCCATAGCCGCCCTATGATGGCGTTGTAAGTTGTGTCTTGGTTCATGACATGAAATGTTGTTTCCAAGTTGACGCCCCCTTCCAGAATGGGTAGCGTTATCTCCCTCGAGGTTCGCTCAACTATATTGTTAAAACATGTTAGTGTTATGCAAGGCGGTATTATCTTGTCCTCGAGTCTAATTTGTGTGAGGACTCGATGGTATATGATACACGTGTCACTTCTGTCGTCTACCATTATTCTTCTTACATTGGTGTCTAAAATACGTAAAGAAATAATAAGAGCATCGAAATGAGGTAAAGTCAAACCGTTGGTATCCAACTAATTGAAGATGATACTGTCTCCGAAGTCGCCATACTGTTCGTGGGTGATCGGCTGTTTCAGCTTATGCATAGTGGTGAACTTAACGTGGTTGAGCGTTTCTTCATCGCCTCCATCAATGATCATTTGGATGGTGCAAGCAGGAGATGGCGACTTTGGAGGTCCCTAGTGTGGTTCGGACTTTATCTTTTGTGTCCATTTCACCTTCGTATCGAGCTTCTCTAGCACATACATTATTTCTAAAGAGGAAGCACAAGTTGTGAGCGGATAAGAGTGGAGGCATACCTCTTTCGTTTCGTTGAGTCCTTGTGTATGTCCTGGGAGACCCTTCTTTATGTTGAAGAGGTGATGGGACAACAGTTCTGATGTAGGGATGATGTCTTTCTCGGCTGAGACAAGGTCCTAACTAATCCCCTTGACCATCATTACGACGATCTTTTCTCGATTTAGTTTGAACTGGTGTCACCCATTGGATCGGACCATTAAGGTCATCCTTGTCGGCTCTCACCTTGCGCAATAGGCATTGTGGATTTCTTCCCAAGTGGTGGGATGGTATTTCATAAGCCTGCTTAATAGTTTTCTGGTTGCTCTCAACCCGTTCCTTCTCAACCTGCTCTAAAAAGCCGCTACCTCCATCCCTTCTGATACATTTGGTAGTCTCATTCTCATCCTGTTAAACCGGCCGAGGAAGTCACTGAGTCTTTCTCGCCAGGCGATTGCCTAATAACGAATATGTTATTCACCCTAGCTTCTGCCTTCTTAGCCCCTACATGGGCGGTGACAAACTTGTCGGACATTTTATCGAACATTGCTGTTGACTGTGCCAGAAGTTATGAATAACAGGTTAGGGTTCCCCCTATTTCGCCAAACTTTTTCAGTTGCACCGATGGTACTTGCTCCTTCGAGAGATCTTGCCCTTCACCGTTGTAGAGTAGTGGACAATATGATCTTTTGGATCTATTGTACCATCGTGTATCTTCATGTATAATGTCATTTTGAAGGTTTTGGGAATGGCGTATGGAGCTTCTTCTTCGTGGTATAGTTGTTCGATGAATCGTCCAATGTCTCATTTTGGTAGTAACTTTGGGGTGCTAGTTATCTTTCCCTTTCTTGGTATTCTTTCATCTGGTCGCGGAGCACCTTGTTTTATTTTCTATTTTTTCCATTTTCTTTAGGACGGCTGCGAGCGCATCCTTACATACATCCATAGTGGAGTAAGTGTTACCTGTTTGAGGAAGGGGTTGCTCGCCGGTAGTTATTACAATATCTACTTGCGCGGTGTTTCTATTCTCCCTTTGGGTGGATCTGTCGAGTATTTTGTTTAGAGTGTTTGTCAGCCACTCTTCTAGTAATTTGTTCACTGTTGGTGGTGCTTCTTCAGATGTGGATGTGGAGGCTCCATTTCACGTGAAACCATCACGCTTTCGTGAGGGAGAAGTGAAATGCTTCGCCTTGGCGTAGAGTTTGGTGTCACATTCTCATCATCTCCCATGGCATCTTCGTTGATAGTGTTCAAAATATTGGTAATGACATTTGTTATCGCCTTTAGTATCGCATCTCCTTTTTCTGCCATTGTTAGTACAAGCAAAAGTGGAAGAGATGTGTATTTTTTATGATATAGAAAGAACTATAATTTCAACTAAAACTTCCCCACAGACGGCGCCAAATTATTTGACCAAGTAAATGTTAACCAATTAGTAATAAAGTAATGGGGTGAATCTTAGTTAAGCTTAATAAATCATAGACCGGATAGATCAAAGCTCTTGTATAGTAAGAAGAGTTTATGAGCATTAATTAGTGAACTTAATATATTATGATTGATAAAATATGTAATATGCAATAAATACAAGAAACGACAATGGTTATAGTGTAAATGAATTATCACCCAATAATTGTGTGATTGGGTGCTTCCTTTTTGTGATGATGTGAAAAGGTAAGCAGTTGATATGAATGTGGAATATTTGAGATTTATGGATGAATGTTGAATAATATGTGCTTGAATAAAGTGAATAAGACATCTCTTTCATATATTATTCTCTCAACTTTACAATGTGTCTCATAGTTCTCAAAAAGGTAGATACCTTCATGGTTCATTATCTCCTCCTATTTATAAGGAACATTCCCCAACAACTCTAAAAAGTTACAACATAAAGAATATCCAAAGGAATATTCTTCATGTCTCTTTCTGAGTTTAAGTTACCGTTATTATCTTATCTCTATTGATAATAACTAGGTCGGAAATCCAAACTAGAGTAAGAATTTGAGAAGTAAATGCGGAAGCAATAACAACGGGAATTGAACAACTAGAATTAAAGAGACGAAAATAAAAGATATGGGAAAGATTCAAGGAAACAATTCCGAGAACTTTCAAGAATGCAAGTTCTACAGCCTTGACAAGATCAAAGTAACAACGTCTTGATTTATGAAAGAAATCAAACGCCTTTACTTAAAAAGCAAATCAAAATAATAGATTCGGATCTTGACCACTTTACGAGTAACTTGAGACAACAATTAACACTAGTATTAATCGCCTTCTAAGAATACCACAAAGGAATCAAAGATATCACAAAAGAGAAGTAATCTTAGTACCTTGAACTATGAACTAGTAAAGGTTGAAAGATAAATCTCAAATCACAAGTAACAACGGTTCAAAAGAACTCTCAAAGTATGATATAATCAATCAATAATAATCTGCCTTATGAATGAGAAGAACATCCTACTTATAGGAGTACAAAGGCATAAAAATAACTTTAAAAACTAGGTAGGGTGGTTGTAATGGAAAACATAATCATTACAATTAGGTAGGGTGGTTGCTAAAAACTAAAAAAATCATAAATTAGGTGAGGGGCGGCCAAGACCTTCTCGGGCAGATTTGGACCTTAAAACAACTAGTTTGGGCCGTTTGTTTGGATGCCAACTGGGCTCCTTTTGTAGTACCTCCTTTTGGACTTCTTTTAAGCTCATTTTTAGCCATTTTGGTGTACTCCAATGGCTGATTTGGGTGAGCAAATCTTCCTCCTCTTGGACTTCAATTTGAGCTACCAAATAATTGTAAAACTTCAACAATTCTTCTCCTTTGGGCTGGAGCTCTTTCTCGACAATTAAAGGCTTCTTTATGTGCACTTGAACTCCAATAATCGTGTTTTGAAATTCTTTAGCTTGACATCTTGTTAAAGGCCCTCTTTGAGATTGCAACGCTTCATCCTTGTACTTGAATATAATTGAGCTTCCTAGGATGCTATCATCTATTGCCCGCTTTTAGTCGTTGGCCTTCATTTGAACGCCTGTCAGTTGCCATATCGTAACCGACCCCGTCATATGTCTTGCTTATCTGTTACCATGGTTACCAAATTTGGACCTATACATTGCCCATTCAAATTCTTTCCTTTTACGTTCCATCAATCAACCCCTAGTAAACTTTCCATTCAAAATCATTGTCAAGTATTTACAACTTCAAGTTAAAATAGATTTTGATTTGATAGAAGCCAAATAACAGTGTTCTGTACATAGTATTTTAATTGATAATGGTTGTCAACAAGAAGAAGTGAGCAGGTTGATTGTCTTTATAAGTTGCGAGATGCAGTACAGTAAATCATATAATTACTATAAATTAGCTAAAACCCACAAGAAGCCCGTCTAGCTCAGTTGGTAGAGCGCAAGGCTCTTAACCTTGTGGTCGTGGGTTCGAGCCCCACGGTGGGCGCTAATATATATTTTTAAAATTTCTCTTAAGCTTTAATGAGATTTGCAGTATATGTAAGAATAATAAATATTTGCACTCTTTTTGGTGGGGAAAAAACAGAAAATTTGCAGATATGCACTTGGCCTTGCCCTGTCGTTGGAGTACCGCATTTAATACCTTTTTGTGGCATATTCTAAGTATATTTATTCACCATTTCATATATCATAAAGGATCACGTTGATCTTATCAAAGCTCGCATCAGGCTCCCTAGATTCGAGGTTCCTATATAATGGAAATTATTGAAGTGTGAAGCTAATGGGACTTCTTATTTTCCAAGAAGAAAAAGATGGTAATAGTATATCTAAAGATAATAAATATTCCAGATCGATGATATTGATAAATATATTCACTTCGTTACAAAAAGATTATTCTAGTTTGATTTGATACAAACTTTCTATTATATAGAAAAGAGAAGAGGAGGTTGACCAAGGGTATAATAGTTATTTTAAATATTTATTGGGTTGTTTGTTTGTATACTAGGCTCAAAAGTTTTATTGTAGATTCTTAATAACCGAAAAAATCAAAACTAACGTGCCCATAAGCTATTAAATTCTTTAGGCGGACCCCACTTTTCATTCAACCTTTACTAATGTCACATACATTTATATATGACAATTCTATTATTTTCTTAAGAAATATTATTTTATTTATTAACTATTTCAGTAAAGAAGATTTCATTAAAAAAATTAATGATACTAAATGTAGATTTACATTCAAACGTTATTATATCATTATCAATTGATATTATTTTATACAAATTTTAATTGGAATACTTCATAAAATTCGAGTTTTTTTTATTTAAGAATAAAATATAGTTTCAAGTTCCTTTTTTTATTATAGAATATAATAATTATCCCCTCTCTATAAATATGAGTTGAGAATATTTGAAGTCAAAATGAAGACAACTAACTTGTGAAATTATTATCTTTTAAAAATCATTTTATATATTAAGAAGTATGAGAAGTATCGTCATACAATATTATACTTCTCCCTCTATGATCAAAGTTAGTTGAGTACATACTCTATTCAATTAGAATTCAATATTATAAAAATTTTAAAATAGATAAATATATAATTAATATTTTTAAAATAGTCTCAACAAATACTACTATTGTGATGATGATTGCATTAATACCCTAAATAGTATCTCAATCATATCGAATGAAACTAGAAAAAAATATTATGTCATCCCAATAGAACATATCCTAAAGTTTCTTGTTAAAATTCTTAATAATTAAAATCACGATTATTATTTAAAAGAACCAAAAAATACCCTTTCATCAACTATTTGGGAATAATATTAATATTTAACTTATGATTAGTAAAAAAGAAAAAGATATGCATTAACACACTGAAAACACTAAAAGAATAAAACTATATATCATTCAATTTAAAAATGAGAAAAATATATGACGAATTATTTCTCAACTGACTTTTTAATTACTATTTAATAATAATTAACTTAAGGCTTAGTGATGTAAAAAAATATATTAAAATAAAAGAGGCCTTATGTAGAAATAATTTAAATTCTACTTGAATTATTATCTAATCACTGTATAATAAAGCATTAAACTCGACAAGTGTTTTAAAGTGATTGGTATAGTAATACGATTTCAGAAAAATTAAAATGCACATAATACAAAGATAAATAACAATACATGTAATCGTGGTTCTATACGTTATTATAGAAAAATCTATTCTATTTTTTCTTTTCCGAAAAGCGTATAAAGTATCTAATTAACAATAGACCAAGAAATATTAAAAAGTTAAAAAAGAAAAAAACAACAATTGGGCCCGTGCATCGCACGCATCATCTAGTTAATAAATAAGGAAAGATTTGTAAGATATATGGTATTGAGTAAGTCAGACCATTTGTGTTTCGTACAACTTTTGAAATTGGTGGTCTTAAATAGGGGAAAGTGGAAAAGTGCACGGTTGACCACTAACAACACATATATTTTCTTTTAAGACATCGTTTAAAATATTTTTAGTCACTGCTTTAATAAACTTTAATTGTCTGGACGAAAATACCCTTCTGCACATGTCCTTAACTTTTGTACTTAACTTCAGGACTACAAATCTTTAACTTTTGAACTTGGAACTCTAAGTTCAGGACTACATATCCTTAACTTTTGAACTTGAAAATCTAAGTTCAGCACTTCAAGGCTACATGTCTTTAACTTTTTAACTTGAAACTCAAACGGCAGGACCAAGCGTCCTTAACTTTTGAACTTGTAACTGTAAGTTAATGACTGTTTGCCCTTAACTTTTGAACGTATAACTGTAAGTTAATGATTGTTTGTCCTTAACTTTTGAACTTGAAATTCAAAGTTAAGGACGTATAGTCCTTAACTTTTGAACTTGTAATCGTAAGTTAAGGACTGCATGTCCTTAACTTTAGAACTTGTAACTGTAAGTTAAGGACTGCATGTCCTTAACTTTTGAACTTGGAACTTGAAGTTCAGAACCATCTGTCATTAAGTTCTATGCTTGTTACTCTAAGTTAAGGGCCACTTGTTCATAACTTTTGAACTTTTAAGTCTAAGTTCAGGACCTATTGTCCTTAGCTTTTGAGCTTGTTAGTCTTCAGGACCAAGTGTTCTTAATATTTGAACTTGTAACTGTAAGTTTACGATCCATAACGTAGCAGAAAAACAAAATTTATTTGTATCTTTTCACAATAATAATAATAATAATAATAATAATAATAATAATAATAATAATAATAATAATAATAATAATAATAATAATAATTGTAATTTACATGTAAGATTGATGTCAAATTACACAACATGAGCTAATAACAAAAAGAAACAACTAAAAAAATAAAAGACTACAGAACCTAACCAACCAAAAGAAAAAGAAAAAAAAAACTCAGAAAGTTTGTTTTTTAAAGTTTTGTTTTCTTAGTTTCCTGCTAAAATCCTGAAGAGTTCGTCTTCGTTCCACATAAGGATGCCAAGACTTATTTTATCAAATAGTTGGCAATACATTTCATCGACCTGCTAACCGCCGAAAGATTTGCGGATTAGAAGAAGCATTGAAAAAGAAGAACAAATGGTGATGGAAAATATTCTTGGCGGAATAGATCAACTAGGGTTTGGGAAGTAAAAGAGATAGAAGAAGGGTAATACAGTCTTTTTATATTATTTTTAATAGACTAGTGATTGTTTTTGCTCGGCATTAAAATTAATGGATAAAAAGTAAATATCACTTTAAAAGTGGCTACCTCACATAATTTTTACTCTTAAATAGGGTTGGTAAATGACCGGATTGGGCTGAATTTGAGCGAGCCGAAATGTGTTAGGTGAATAAATGGGTCATTACCCAAACCAACCCAAAGTGTACTTGGGCTAAGATGTGTTAAACAATGGGTCATAGAGCAACGCACCCAACTTGACCCATATTTTAGAACTATGTTCATCTTGCATAAAAAAAGTCTATTACCGTAAAATGTATAAGTTGAAAAATATTTTTGGTGAAAAAAAAAAGTAAAATTGGAGAAACTAAGTAAATTTCTAGATAAGTTGGGTTGAAATCCCTTTGTTTTGAGTGAGTTTCATGGGTTGCATTTGGGCTGCTTAATGGCTAAGAATGGGCTATAAAAAATAGGAATTCTTACATCTTATAACAAAGGTTGATACTTTCTTTATTTTAAATAAATACAATTTTAAAAAATTATGTTTCATAGCTACTTTTTAATTTTTATAGCCAAAATTTATGGTCACATATTACTCTTAGCCATAAAATACGCTGCCCTCTCTTTCTCAACCCTCTCTATCATAAAATACGATGTCTTCTCTTTCCTAACCCCCTTCTCTCAATGCAGTTTTCCTAATGAATAAAATTTCACGGATTTCCTCTCTTCAGTTTCCCTGTCGATCGTTCTTCTGAATAGCCAACAAGACTTTTTTGCATCTACTTTCTTCAAGAATTTTGGAGGATCAATGATAAAGATGGAAAAAATTAGAGTCCTTGCTAAAAAAGCATACGAAATCAGAAAATATTGTGCCCTCAAAAACTAAGAGAAATAAAATCTTAGTCACTTTCGTATTGTTATGTTCAATGAGATGGACGTCGCCACTGCACAGAATTTTGCATCCTTGGTACGACAGACTTCATATTCTTCAGCTCACTCCAAACGAACCCATACCGAAAATTGCCGCTTATGACACCGCTGATATCGTTTACGACGTTTGCTTGTATGAAGCTCACGATTACCTCGTAATCGTTGCAAGCAGTGATGGTTCTGTAAAACTCTACGACCTTTCTTTGCCTCCCACCAACAACCCGATTCGTGCCTTTAAGGAACATACACGTGATGTGCGATGTTAGGGTTGTTCTTGAACAAGACGATGGAGTTTGGGGTTGAGCAACTTGAAGATTCGGGTACCTTTTTCTAAGTGTATTTCAATACATCTCATTAGTTTTTCATGTATTTCATTGTATTCATTGTCTTTTTTTCATTGTATTTCAGCGTGTCTCGCTGTACTTCATGTATTTCTTTGTATTCACTATCTCTAATATTTCATGAATTTATTCATATATTTTTTTAATTAATATAATTTATGTATTCGGATTATATACACACACACACACACACACATATATATATATATATATATATATATATATATATATATATATATATATATATATATATATATATTCAAATGTATCTGCTGTATGTATTCATATATTTTTGCACTATAGATGGCATACTATACTTCATGTATTCAATGTATTTTTATGTATTTAAATTTATTCAATGTAATTATATAATTTCTTTGAAGATTGCTATATTTTTGGGGGCGTTTTTCAGTTGATAATATTTTTTATAGCTGGAAATACAAATTTTGTGTGTTATAATTGAGTTTGTTGAGTTATATTAGGAGTCTATAAAGTTAATTAATTCACTTTTTATTTAAAAATAACTGAATAGACAATGAATTGTGCTATTTACATTACTGTATTCACAAATATATATCGTGAATACAATAATCTGTCCAGCTGTAATCCCCTGTTTTACGCCTTGAATACAGTCAAATACAATAATCTGTCTAGCTGTAATTCCCTGTTCCATGCCTAGAAATGCTATTGTATTCATGAATATAATAGCTTAAATAAATTGAATACACTCTAAAAAAATCTGAAAACATAATTAAAAGAAGTAATATAGTGAATGATAGCTACAACTAGCTAATTACTACTAAAACATAGTGGTTTCTAGAAGTTTATCTAAAAGAAATAATGCTTAACTTGGCTCAGCCCAAATAAACCAATGACTAAAATATTTATATCACAACCCATTAATTTCTGGTTGGGTTGGGTTGGTTAGATGGGTTTGCGCTCAAATTGCCACCATAATCTCAAACCTGCTACAATATTTGTAGAGCTATAATGCTTCTTATTAAGAAAATAGTAAAATGTGTCAATCTTTTTGAAATAAAATCATAAAAAAAAATGTCAGAAACAAAAGAACTAAAGATGAAAGAGCTAAAGAAAAAAAATTAAAAAAAATTCATATGGCAAAGAGAAAAAAAAATATCTATAAAATGGGGCAAGGTTGTATGGAGCATTAACAGAGTGAAAGACTGCTGCAGGGGGAATGGGCTGGGCCTGCCATGCTCCATTGCAATGACTCAACTTGTCCACCTAAATCACCAATCCTCACACAAGTGGAAAGTTGAAAAGGAAAGTGAGATTTTAAGTATTACTAGACGAGGAAAGGCCCGTATACAGGTCTAATATTGTAATTTTATTAAAATTATTATTTTATTGATGTTCGGCTAATTAACTTTTGAGGTTTAACAAGCTATATATTTTAAAATTACTTTTGAATATAAAGATATTTAGTTTGAAATCATCTTCAAATAATATGGAAGATGAAAATTATTTAATTTTTATTTTGAAATTGCTTTAAGATAGTAGGGTAACTGGGTAAATATAAAAATCTTGTAAATATAGGTTACTTCTTTTTGTTGTTGTATTATTTAAAAATTAATTTTATTTTCTCTATGGAAACTTCTATTTAAATAAAACAAAATTAATAATTTTCCAAAATGAGAAAAAGATTATAAATGAATGTTTGCACTACATAAATAGTCTAATCAACATATGCATAGTGTATTTAAAGGAGAGTTGTGACTAGAGAAATGTGGGGTCCATGTGTATTTTGTATTTAAAAAATACAAACATAAAATATTTATGAAATAACATATATATCCTTGGTCAACCATCTTACCTTTACTATATAATAAAAATATCAAATTATTACAATATTTTTCGCATTACCATATTAAACTTGATATGAACGTTACTTATTGTTATAAATTCACTTAATATATTTTCAGTACACTGAACTTAGAGGCAACATGAAATTATTTGAGTTTTTTTGTTCATTACAGGTGTTTTGACAGCCACTATAAGTATCTTGATGTTTTAAGGCTTCTAGTTGCATATGATATAGTTTTTGAGAGGGGCGTGAACTAGTTTATTTTGCCCTCGTTTTGTATAGCTCCAAGAATTGTTCATTTAAAAAATTTGTCAGTTTATGAAAATGATTTAAAATATTTCAACTTCTGTAGGAGTAGACGCCCCTTAATCATCCAATTTTCTATACCGTGGTGAGAATCTTCAACTATATTTTATTAAATTATGCCTTGGGTTAAATTTCTCGAATTTCTGATAATTGTTCATTGGGTTCAATTACCAGTAACTTGTTATTCAAAAATATAATCACTAGATTCCGGAATCAGACATTTCTCTGTAATTCTTGACATGTATGCCTTTTTATTTATTTCTAATAAAAAACCTAAGATTCTTAGACCGGAATATCTACTTTTCAAATTATTAAATCAAGTTTATTACACTTGGTATATGATCCATTTTTATCTTTTTCTTTTTTCTAAATGAAAAATTCGAGCAAGATTAAAGGGTTGTATATGTTGTTAAATCTGTGATTGATGATGAGCTTGAAGCTAGATTTAGAGCTTTAAGGGAGTCCTTCTAGAGAATTCCGTGAAAGAGAAGTCATGAAAGATGAAACAAAGAATTTCACTCTCATTTCTCAGTGTACTACAAAGCAGGGGCGGAGCTAGGGTCACAAGGGTGGAATCCGGAACCAAAGTATTGTGTTTATTATAATTAGTAACATTTTTAGGTGTTTAAAAAAAACGACATAACTATATACAACGCCACCTAAAGTGGCGTTGTACATTAACGGTAACGGCTCCGTTAGTGTACAACGCCACTTTAAGTGGCGTTATATCTGTCAGTACCTGTACAACGCCTCTTTACATGGCGTTGTACACTTTTCAATTATTGAATAGTACAATGCCAACTATTTTGGCGTTGTATCACAACCTTGGCTCTTGATTTTCTATATAAAGAGGTGTTATGCTAGTATCATATACATTCAAACAATTTATAACACTCTTCTTGCTCTATTGCTCTTCTTACTCTATTATTCCTAAATTCTACAGCATTTCTTCATTATGTCTGAAGAGCGAAGGATAAGAACTTCTTTATATTGGGGTGGTGAGATTATGATGGAGAATAACTCTGTCAGCTACAGTTTGCCCGCCAAATGTCATGTTAAATTGCCATTGACAATGGAGTACGATACATCGATATCGTTGTTATGCAAAAAAATGAGTGTGAGGAAACGTTCCGTCATACTTAAAGTTACCGAAAGATATCCGTATTCCGTCACTCCGCAAGGGGTTGTTTTTTACTCGGAGTTTAACATCGACGATGATGAAACTATGCGTGATTTTTTGAGGACTCCGGATGTCGTGATTTTCTTGTAATCACAATGCTGGAGATGTACGTGAAGGTGGAAGACGTCCCTAAAAATGAGCTTGTGCGTAGTATAGATAACCCCCAATCATCGGGCGGTTATTATGGAATAGCTTTCGATTTAAACTTATCACCGCCTGCTTTCCATAACTCACAAGACGACTGGTAAATTTTATTTATTATTTGTGATAATTAAGTATATATTTATTAAATTGATTTAATAGTAACACTCGCATATTTAATATGGGGTACCGGCCAGATATGAATTTAACAAGTGGCCCATCCGGTAGTCATGTCTAGCTTGGAATTTCATCACATTATGACTTGTAAGTTAAGTGATTTATGTGAATTAGGAAAATCATATATAAAACATGGAATTTCATCATATTTCTTTTGATTGTGCAGTGAAGATGAGCATGTTGAACTCACACAATTGCAGTGCAATAATGTATTTCATCGGGACCTGGCAGATGCACAAAGTGATGAAGAGAACAGTGACTACGACAATAATGCGGATGAATCCGGTGATGAGACACCCTTTGATTGTGAGGATGGTGATGCTGAGTATGATGAGGAAGAACCTGGTTTGAACAGAGACCCCCAAGTCAAAAAGTGTATGAGTCTGAAGTGTCGTTTAATTCAAGAGAGATTCCTTACATTGACAATTTACCAACCATGCCGGATGTGGAAGCTCTCACACGGAATTTTGATGAAATTCGGACTGCAATGTGGGATGAATCTAGACCAACGGTGCTTGCAAAGTGGATGCTTTTTCCTGATAACGTGCGCCTAACCAGGGCTTGTAAAATGCACAACGTAAAAGACTGTCATCAGATGCTGGTAGCAGAGTCAAGTCCAATGGTATACAAGGTTATTTGTCGTAGGTGGTTTTGGCCATGTAATTGGATACTGCGTGCGACAAAGAAGAAGACAGATATGTGGAAAGTGGGTAAATACATTCCCACCCACACATGCGAAATGGACACATTCAACGGGAATCACTTTAATTTAGATATTGACTTGATTTCTCTTGTTCTTATTCCACACGTTGAACAATCCATAAGGTATAAAATCAAAGACTGTATTACATCTGTCCAGCAGGAGTATGGCCATACCATAACTAAAAGAAAGGCATTTCTCGGACGCAAACGAGCGTTTGAAATAGTGTATGGTAACTGGGATAAGTCATTTGCAGATCTGCCTAGATACATGGCTGCATTGCAACATTTCAACCCCGGGACGGTTATTCAGTGGAAGCTTGAGCGAAATGTAGGTATATCTGAATATATATTCAATTATGTGTTCTGGGCGTTTAAGCCAGCAATTGATGATTTTTTGCATTGTCGTCCTATAATATCCATAGACGACACTCATGTCTATGGAAAGTACGATATCAAACTATTAATAGTTGTGGCAGTAGATGCTAATGGACAGATATTTCCTCTGGCGTTTGTTATTTGTGCCAATGAAATCCAAGAGACGTGGACGCTCTTTTTGAACCACTTGAAAGAGCACCCAACGTTCTGCTATATGTCTTATCTCTGATCGGCACGGTGACATCTTAAGTTATGTTAAGAACTTGCCTGCATGGCAATAACCGAATGCCTATCATTGTTATTGTGTTAGGCATTTGAAAGCCAATTTCCAGAAGGTATTTCCCAGTAAAGCTTTGCATGATTTGATGTGGATGGCAGCAACAGATCATCAACAACATAAATTCCGGAGGCACATGGAATATATCAGGCAACTGGACGAGGCAGTTTATCGTTGGTTAATGCGACATGAACCTGAAAAATGGACTTTGCATGCGGATGGTGGTAGACGATGGGGAACTCTGACTACAAATGTGTCAGAGTCTTTCAACGAGTTATTGAAGTCGGCTAGAGGATTGCCTGTTACAGCCACGGTGCGGATGTCATTCAAGCAGATGGCAGAGAGGTTTGTTCAGAGATCTGCGGCTGCAAAGTCTTTGATGGAACGTGGTGTTGAATTTATGCCTGTGCCAATGGCGAGATTTGAGAAATACAGATGACGAGCACAGTGGCATTCATATTTGCAGTATGATAATGACAGGAATGTGTTTGAAGTTCGCACTCCTATCCATCAAAATCGGGGTAATAATGTGCATACTGTGAATGAAGCTGCAATGTTATGCTCTTGTGAAAATGGTCCATCTACCACATGCCTTGCTCACAAGCAATCAAGTGCCTTCAACATGTTAGTTTAGGTGCAAGAAACTATGTTGATCAACAATATAGCGTTTCTAAGTACGTAAACACATATAGTAGTCAGTTGCAACCACTGGGCGCTGAGCATTATTGGCCTCCTGCACCATTTAAAATGGTGTGTAACAAGTCGTTTTTGCGTAAAGCTCAGGTGAAGAAGAGAACGCGTATACGAAACCAAATGGATGTTAGTGATACAGTTTATACGCGAAAATGTGGTATATGTTCGCAACCTGGACACGACCATAGAAAATGTCCTTTGTATGGCAACAATAATCAAGCTCGGGGTGGGTGTTCTTCTAGTTTACCTAACAATGTATGAGTTGTAATAATATGTAATGTATATTTTGGTTTATTTCTAATGTGTATTTTGGTTTGTTTATGAAATAAAATTATGTTTCATTAATGTTGTAGACGTTAATTCGAAGGCCTATATCTTTTGATTTATAAGGAATCAGGAAAACTTCAAAACACGAAAGTTGTAGACCTTCATGTCTACTTTGCAGAAAGCTAAATAAATTGTAATTTGGATCTCCGTAGTGAAAGTTATGGTCTATTCAAAATGACTAGTGAAGCTCGTTTTCCAGAATTTTCTTGCGGGGACCTATCAATGACATAAAGTATTAAAGTAGTCATAAAGTGACTGAAAAAGCTGGCATAAAGTGACTGAAAATAATGACATAAAGTAGACATATCAATGACATAAAGTAGATATATCAATGACATAAAGTAGACCGATCAATGATATAAAGTAGACCTATCAATGACATAAAGTGACTGTAAAAGCTGGCCGTGTACCATACAACGCCATTAAAATTGGCGTTGTGCATACAACGCCATAAGAAGTGGCTTTGTATGTTCATTCACTATAAATATAGAGCTCATTTCGTTCATCACATACGCTCAAAAAAATTACTAAACCAGAATATTTCTTCAAAACTTTGATTTTTCCGAAGTAAAACTAAATGGCTCAATATGGTACACCAATATGTTACCGTGGAAAAAAATGTGTGCAACAAACATGTTGGGAAGGTGACGATGTTGGACGTAAGTACTGGATATGTATGAACCAGATGAATTGCTACAAAAATCCAAATGGACCAATGTGTGAGTTCAATGAATGGGCTGAGGAACAATGTCTCCAAGCAAACTACAGAGAACGAATGCTTAATCTGCATAATATGTGGTTAGCCCAAGCAGAAAGCAACTACAATAGCAATATAAGAAGGATAGAACTCAGGGACGAGGTGAGGGAAGAAAAGAATAAAAAACTGAGAGCAGAATGGAAATTGGCATCAGTTACGGGAGAAAACCAAAAAAATAAACAGGAAATTGCGGAGCTTAAGGCGAGAGTAAAAGAGTTGGAAGACGAAAAAGAACAATTGCTTGAACGATTTAAGTGGTTAGAACGTAGAATAAATGGAAGTAGGGACTAAATAATTCCTACTATATGTTTAGTTCATTTGTATGTTTGTCTTTCTTATTATGTTTAGTTCATTTGTATGTTTGCCTTTCTTATTAATTTATGTTTGTGTTTGTGTTTGTGTTCTAGTAATTTAAGTTTAAGTTAAATATTATGTTTTTGTTCGTGTTTAAATATTTGGAGTTTTTGTCGCATACGAATCAAATAAAACAAATGAACAACTAAAAAAATTAATAGGGGTTGGTACAACGCCACAATAAGTGGCGTTGAACTTGTATATTTCTGAACACACGTTCAACGCCACAATAAGTGGCGTTGTAATATAACGTCCGTTATATACAACGCCACTTATTGTGGCGTTGTATATACTTACGTTTCTTTTTTTTAACCTACTTCTGTTACTAATTTTAAAAAACACAATACTTTGGTTCCGGATTCCGCAAGGGTGTTCACTCGAACACACTTCGTCGAAAAATTACACTCTATATATAAGGCAAAATCTATTTTTTGTCCCTATATATTAAGTTCTGAACACCCTTGACACGAGGCAAATATTTGCCTCAGTGGTCAAGGATGTTCAAAATGTACAAAAGATTATAGGTTTGATTCTTGTGAGCTGTAATCTAATTTTTTTTGAACACTTTTAATATATATCCTGTTTCCGCCACTGATACAAAGTATATACATGTGTAATACCAAAGATACAACTAATGATGAGCTGGCCTACTAACTAACCCTACTGACTCTACAACTAACTAACATTACATACGAAAGTATAATTATACAAGTCTCAATATATGTCTAAGTCAGAGCTCAAACATTCATGATTTTTTAGCAGATTTAGTAAATTAACATAGGTAATTATAAAATTATTCAAATAAATATTAAGTGAACACTTACAACTAAACTCCTATCCTCTTTTTTAAGAATATTTATCGACAAGTATTCGTGATTTTAAAATTTTAAATCCGACATTGCTTCGAAGCTAGGCAAGGTTGCTCGATCACCCTCTTTTCCAATGCATTTTTCTCGCAAAGGAGCAATTACCATTTCATTCTCAACAACTCTAGTCAACATCAATAGTAGCACATAACATAATGAAGTGATTTATAGCAAAACAAAAATTAAAATAATTTATTTTACATCATAAATTTTAATAATTTCTTTTTCTTTTTGTAGATTCTATATTCAATCAAACACTATTACATAAACTAAAACGAAAAAAATACTAATATTAAAATATAAATTTACTAGTTTTAAAAAGTAAAGCAAACTTTAACACTAAAAGTTTTATTATAAGGGGTCGTTTGGTACGAGGTATAAGGTGGTATAAGAATTTAATACCACCTTAAAATACTATTTGGTTAGCAAATCAGGTGTAAGTTATACCGGTGTTAATTTTAACATCGGGATAACTTATACTCCCTCCGTTTCAATTTATTTGAACCTATTTCCTTTTTGGTCTGTGCCAAAAAGAATGATCACTTTCCTTATTTGGAAACAATTTACCTTTATGCATTGATTTATAGCCACACAAAATATATGTGCCTCATTTTACACCACAAGATCAAAAGTCTTCTCTCTTTTCTTAAACTCCGTGCCCAGTCAAATGGGTTCACATAAATTGAAACGGAGGGAGTACCTCATTAAAGGTGGGGCAATTAGCATCGATATAACTTATACCTTCCTCTTAGAAATTATTCAATTGTCATTCTTAATACAACATACCAAACAATAAATAAACAACAATTCCAGCACAACTAATTCCAGCATAACTTATCCCATTATAACTTATAGTAATATAACTTATACCGGTATAACTCATTTCTCCAAATTTATTTAAATGTGAGGGGAGAGTGGCGGTGCAACCAAAACAGTGCATTGGTTTTGGAGCTCTCTGACTTACACGTACCGATGAAATCCAGCAATCCACGTGCTCCATAAAACAAAAACAAGTGGCTTCGTTGTTCTATGAGAATTTTTATTTTTTGTCTACTACCATTGATATTAATTATATGAGTTTTATTTTGTCTTACTAATTTATGGATTCTAATTTTATATTTTTAAATTTATAAAAAATTTAATTCACAAAATTACAATACAAAAGAATTGCCTTGTATAATTAATATTAATTATACGAGAGACAAAATAAAAGTTTTTGTTATTCTACGATGAAAGCAACATTCAACCAGAACTTGTAAAAGGAAATTTAAGTACATGAGATAATGATAGAAACAGTCACACACTCTCCAATAGATTCTCATGTCAGTAGATTTCTTTCCGTGTGGGTCCTTGCCCTCTTTTGTCTTCTCCCCTTTAATGATATTTCTAAAACATTATTTTTTATACTCTTTTCAATCCATAATAATTGACAATTTATATTTTAATTTTAATTTAAGATAAATAATTATTTTTAGAATAAAAAAATTAATTTATTTTTCAATATTACCTTTGTGTGTGTATCCCTAAAAAATTATTTATTCCTCCCATTTGAGGAAAAAAAGTAAATGTTACTATAATTAAGCTACAAGAATATTAGTCACCCTAACTATTTTTGTTTAAAGTTTAGTATTTCCTCAATGGGTATACCTAAAACAAATTGATTATTTTGCAGGGAGTATATTTATGTATGTTTTGAGCCGAAACTAAATAATAGACGTATCGAGGTTGAGGAATATGGGTTCATACTTCTCTTCCTAAATTATGTATAATATTATTATATTCTTATATGTGTGTGTGAATTAATGCTCAAAGACTCTTATGGTATAGTTGTGTGTACCTCTACTATGAAATTGGCGGTTCAAAATCTCATTCTAAAATATCTTATTTTAGGCACGGAGTATAAATATATATATAAAAATTACTAAAATTTCAAAAGGAATATAATTTCGAATATATACTTTTAAAAATATAATGGGTTCATAATAAGAGACTAAAGTTAAATCCGTTAAATATATATTTTTAAGATCCACCTCTGTACTTATCCTTTTGAAATTTTGAATCTGTCTTTATTTATATGTACAATATATAGTTAAGATTACGTACACTAAATATGGTTCCAAACCTACTACTGAAATTATATTATATATTATTAGTATTGGTATCTGGTATACAAAAATAAATTTTGTTACTTATTCTTTTCAGCAAATCAAGATAGAACTAACTTTACTCCCTCGGGTTTATTTTAGCTATCATCGTTACTAAAAATAGAGAATTCGAGATACTTATTAATTAAAATATAATTAATTAATTTTGTTTCATTTTGTTCTTAATATTAATTATTCTTGAAAAAAAAGTAGTATCAGTTACATTAGCATATAAAACCTAAATTTAAACAGTAGTATCAAGTTTTTGACTGACTCCTGTCCCTGACCCCTTTACATCTTCTTTAATTATATCCCTCATTTTTGCTCTAGATCTTCACTGCATCTCCATTTTTTCCCCCAAAAACTAAGCTCAAATCCAAGAAAAATGCAAAACCTATTCAAAGAACGCAAAATCCCATTCTTATTCATCTTTTTTCTTTTATTAATATTTGTCACTTTCATCTTCATTTCCAACTCTCAAAAATCTCCTATTTATCTTGTCACCGACATTGCTCAACCCCAATTTAATCATAGTATTAATCCAACCCCATCTTCACAAAATTTCAAGAATGATAATATTTTTTCAAATAATACAAAAAATGATGAGTTTGAAATGGATAATTTTGATTGGAAGTTATGTAAGGGTTCAGTTGCTGTTGATTATATACCTTGTCTTGATAATTTGGAGGCAATAAAAGCATTAAAATCAAGAAGACATATGGAGCATAGGGAAAGACATTGTCCTAAGCCAAGTCCAAAGTGTTTGATTCCATTGCCTGATGGGTATAAATTGCCAGTTCCATGGCCTAAGAGTAGGGATATGGTGAGATTGATAGGTTTTTGTTGGTAAGATTTAATTTGTTTTCTAATTTTGTTACTTGGTTTAATGACTTCAGAAGTAAATTTAAGTTTAGTAGAAGCTGGATCTTAAAGTTGTTATAGCTACTAGATTTTATTCTTATAGTACAATGAGTCATAGTGTTGTAGCAGTTACAATTTATTGGTATAGTACATAATGTCATAGAGAGGTAAGAAGTATAGCTTTTGCTAAGGATTGACTGTCCTGTTACCGGTGTATTTATTTTGGTGGTTGTACACGAGTGTGCTTAGTAGTGTTGGGGCTTTGGTTGGCAAAAACTTTTATTTCCTTTAGTTAGTATGTTCAGATCCTTTGAGCCGAGGTCCTTCGCAAACAACCTCTCTACCTTCATTAGGCATTAGGCAGGGGCAGGGCTGTGTGTACCAGACCCCACTTGTAGAATTTTACTGGGCTTGTTGTTGTTGTTGTTGTTGTTGTAGTAGTTAGTATGTTCGGAAACGAAAAGGAGCAGTGGTATAACGGGTAAAGTTGTTGTCATGTGATCAAGAGGTCACGGGTTCGAGCCGTGGAAACAGCCTCTTGTAGAAATGCAAAATAAGGGTCCGTACAATGGACCCTTGTGGTTCGGCTCTTTCCTGCGCATAGCGGGAGCTTAGCGCACTAAGCTGCCTTTTAGATAGTATATTCAAAATGAGGTGATCTTATTATATACTTTACATACATTTAATATATATGTTTTGCATATGTATATGTAATTGGAGCCTAAGGCAATATATGGGTGCAATTGAACTCGTACAGACCACTATAATCTGCCTCTGCTTGGCAGTTTGCTTAGCTGGCTTTTATTGAGAAAGAAATTGGACATTTATCTCTGCGGCAATAGTTTTGCATTCGTGTAGTGGAAAACACAGTCTGTAATGGATCATCAGTTGCAGAATCGTTCACAAGCAATATTCTTCTCTTTTATTTTCCTATTTATTCTCCTGAAATGAAATTGTGAATGTCACATATCCTGCTGAGATGTTTTGGGATTAAGCTATTGCCCAGATTGTTTACGGGCACCATAGTTCTTAGAAAGAACCATCCTACTATTCCTTTAGTGATGACATTTTTTTTATGTGTGCAATATCCGCTGGGCTAAAATAGCTTGCCATTTGACTCTTTGGAATTATTGGTCCGAATATGGATCATTGTAGATCCACTTACTAGTTTCGTATCGTTCCAGTTCGACTTTAATGATCATTATAGCTTCAAATATGGATTCATTTCCTCTTTATTTACATTGCAATCCTCTAATGAAATTAATGTGTGCTTTTATCGAAAATCATCATGTTCAAGCTAGTCATATATTTTGTTCTGCTTGTCAGAAAATAACCACAACTTAACTGTTTCGTCATTTTTATTTAACTTTGGATAGATATGGTACAACAACGTTCCTCATCCTAAGCTTGTGGAATATAAGAAGGACCAGAATTGGGTGGTCAAAACTGGTGATTATCTTGTTTTTCCTGGTGGTGGAACACAGTTCAAGGATGGAGTAACGAACTATATTGAATCCATTGAGAAGGTAGTGTGCCTCCTTTACATACTTATTAATCTTCTTCGCCATAACAGTATACAGTATATGTTTACTACTGTTACATTGTGTTGGATTTCATTCTTGTACAAAGTCATTGCTTTTGTTAATTGAATGAAATTATTCTGACCATATGCGTTTATGTGAAATGCGACCACTTGGAAGATGCCAGAAGCTTTAATGCATAATCATTTTCTATAATCTCTATGCGTTGTTGCGGTTGTTAGTGCTTCTTTTTCCATGTCTTCTTCGCTATCCTGTTTCGTTTTAAATTTCTGTGATTTTGCTTTCCTTGAGCCAAGGATCTATTGGAAACCGCCTCTCTAATGTCTACTTAGACACTACCTTCCCCGGACCCTACTTATGGGGGTACATGGGGTATATTGTTGTTTCTATGCATTGTTGTGTGACCACTTCAAAGGGATAGATTATCAGTATAAGCCATTTTCTAGTGACAAAGTTAAGACCGCATCCACTTTAATGGACATCTTATTGCATGTATGTTGACTATGTATTCAGTGTGCAGCAAGCCAAGTTGCTCCGACAGCAGTTTAAGTGACGTACCTGTATAGTAAGGGTGTGGGTATGGGATCCGTACCAGATCTGGTCAAACAATATTGGTACTTTGATCGCGACGAACGAAAAGTTCGAGACGAGATACAATTTGATTCTCGATCATAACCAAAATTAGGGTAAATTTGAAGGAAATAGCGTGCTTTGTCTATGAAATCAATCATTTATTTATCTACAACTTGAGGATAAAAAAGAAAGTTACACTTACATATTCCGCTTTTTTTTTCCATAATTTAGATATATTTTTATTTTTTGAATTATTTTTGCCCGAATCCCATCCGTACTAGGATCCATATCCCCGAATCTTAGAATTTATATCTCGAAGGATCCGATTTTTAGATCCGCATCCGTGTCGCGGTGTCGGACACCCGCACCTGTGCCCAAGCAACTTAGGCTGCAAGTACCGGAAGAAGTAGTAGTACATTTTGTTTATTGTCATGTTCTTTATGTTTGTTCTTTCTTTTCTTTTACTGATTGGTTTCTTGTTTATGAAGAGGGAGGGAGGGGAGGGTATTTGTTTTTCTTTTAGAGGTTGTACAGTCAATATACTGGGAATTGGTGATGGTCTGTACAGACCAATTGTGCTAATTGTATTTTAAGCTGAGATCTATCCTTTTTTTTTTAATTCAGACTTTGCCGGAAATTGAATGGGGAAAGCATATAAGGGTCATTTTAGACGTTGGCTGTGGTGTTGCTAGCTTTGGCGGCTATTTGCTAGATAAAAATGTCATTACTATGTCATTTGCACCAAAGGATGAACACGAGGCTCAGATACAGTTCGCGCTCGAGCGTGGGATCCCTGCTACTCTTTCAGTCATTGGAACTCAAAAGCTGGCATTTCCAGATAATGCTTACGATATGATTCATTGTGCAAGATGCAGGGTTCACTGGGATGGAGATGGTAGTCACTACTTCTAAATTACCAAACCCATAATCTATATTGGTTTACTTGGTAATCGATATTCTAATCGCAGGAGGAAAACCATTGATGGAACTAAACAGAATTCTCAGGCCTGGAGGTTTTTTCGTGTGGTCAGCAACACCAGTTTATCGGGACGACGAAAGGGATAAGAAAGTCTGGAAAGGTTGTTACTCATCTATAAATTCATTCTGTTTGTTGTCAACAAATTTTGTCGAAAATCTATGCGAAGGGCAATAAACCAAAGAGCTGCAAATGTAAATCTTCTTGAAGTGAGTTTGTTATTCTAAGTGGCACTTTACTTTCCTTCTTGTTGCAGCTATGGTTTCACTGACTGAAGCAATATGCTGGAAAGTGGTGAAGAAGACCTTTTTTGACTCGGCTGGAGTTGGGCTAGTTATATATCAAAAGCCAGTTACATCTTCCTGTTATGATAATCGCAAAGAAAATAATCCACCCCTATGTGACCAGAACAATAGACCAAATAGTTCATGGTTTGCTCAATACACCTCGAGTATCATTATATCATTATATCCTTAACTTTATCACATGGTCATCGTTCCGCCTTAATAATCTTTTTTATGTCCTATGTCCAGGTATGCACCTCTTGACAATTGTCTTGTACCACTCCCGACAAGCAGCATTGGTAATACATATGAGTGGCCTGCACCCTGGCCCCAGAGGCTCAACAATAAACCTCAACGCCTCTCCCTAAAAACAGATGCTGAAGAGGTTTTCGACGAGGACACAAAACACTGGGCAGCACTGGTGTCGGATGTTTACATAGGCGGCCTTGCTATAAATTGGTCGAGTGTGAGGAACGTGATGGACATGAATGCCGGTTATGGAGGGTAAGAGAGTTATATGTTGGAATCACTTTATCTTCTGTGCTTTATTTTTTCTGCTCATTATCCTGGGGCGTTTTCCATGGTAATTACAGGTTTGCCTCGGCAATAATTGATCGATCCCTATGGGTAATGAATGTTGTTCCCATCAATGGGCCAGATACTCTCTCCATTATCTTTGATAGAGGGCTGATTGGTATGTACCACGACTGGTGCGAGTCCTTCAATACCTATCCTCGGACATATGATCTTCTACATTCCAGCTTCCTCTTGGGAAATTTAACTCAAAGGTTCAGTAAATTTCTTCCGATTTCTATTATCGATCTTTTTTTAATATGAACGACACAGCTATTTTAGTTTCATTCCTTTTAGCTTGCTTGGTTTTCTAAGTATCCTCATCCCATTAACAGGTGTCTAGAAGCGGAATGAGCTTATATACTATGAGTTCAATTGAACCCAAGTATTTTTAATACAAATTACTAAAATATAGTGAAAAACCATGAAAAAGGGTAATCTGGTGCCCTAAGCTCCTAAGCTCCTGTTATGTACTGGGTTCGGGGAAGGGCTTATTGTATTTGACTGCTCGAACCCGTGACCTCTTAGTCACATAGAGTAACCAAAATTTCAACTATATATTAAATATTGAATTTGTAATTTTGAAAGTACAACGAGTTCAGTACTAAGAACCTTAAAAGGTTGAAGGCATTAAGTTTAAATTCTAAATTTGTCTCTGCCGATGTCCTAAATTTTCTCATGAGGCGAACTTATTGGTCTTCCTCTTTCGCAGATGTGACCTAGCGGAAGTAGTTGTGGAGATGGATAGAATAGTGAGACCGGGCGGATTTCTTTTAGTTCAGGACACAATGCAGATGCTTAACAAGCTTAGCTCGATTCTACGTTCGCTGCATTGGTCAGTAACTCTGCATCAAGAGCAGTTTCTTGTTGGTAAGAAAGGCTTTTGGCGTCCAAATGACAAAGTCAGAATATGAAAGTCATAGTTATTTTCCCTTTGTATATTTATTTGCACCCATTTATCTCTTTTATGCATACAAAAGGAAAAAGGAACACAGTTCTTAAATCAAAGCAAGTTTTGTTGTAATGTATTTCACTATAATTCATTCTTTCCCTCAAGGAACTATCAAAATTTGGAAACGAAGACTTACTAAAGTCTCGAGATGAGTTGTAACTTTGAGTGTGTTTGGTATGAAGGAAAACATTTTCTGGAAAATGTTTTCCAATTTTCCCATGTTTGGTTGGCTTAAATGTTTTGGAAAATATTTTCATTATCAATTCATTTTCCTCCAATTGGAGGAAAATGTTTTCCTTATCAAAAGAAGGGAAAACATTTTCCAAAGCTCCTTCTCAACCATTCTCACCCTCACCAACCCACCCCACCCCCTCTCCAAAAAACAGTTTTTTTTTTAGAAAAATTTCAGTTTTTCCGTTACCATCCACCCTACTACCCCTCCACCCCACCCCGCAAAAAAATTTCTTTTACCTTAATTTTTTTTCTATAATTTTAAATTTCTGTTTTCTTATTTTTTTGCACCACCCACCCCCACCCCCTACCTCCCTCCCCCACCCTCACCCCCACACCCCCCACAAAAAAATTACTTTTTCTTTTTGTAATTTAAATTTTTATTTTTTTCGATTTACGCCCCCCCCCCCCCCCCCCGCCCCAGCCCCACCCCCAGCCCCCCCTCCCCCTCGAAAAAGTTTTAAAATATATTTTTCAGTTTTTAATTTTATTAGTTATCATTTAAAGACTCAATATTTTACAAGTTCCCAAATTATGAGTTCGGAAGTTTACGGGTTTAGAAATTATAAATTTACCGATTCGGAAATACGCGATTTTTGCGTTAAAAAGTAAAGCATCACATTAGTTCCTTTAGATTGTGTCAATTTTTAGAGACTTCGGGAAGGGGAGGGGTGGGGGGGTGGGAGGGGGAGGGGTAGGAGAGTTGCAAAAAAAAAACATTCTAAAAAAATTATTTTTTACTCTCTAACCAAACATAGAAATATTTTCCGGAAAATGTTTTCCACTTACCAACCAAACAAGAGAAAATAAGTGATAAAATCACTCATTTTCCATGAAAACATTTTCTAGAAAACATTTTCCATGGAAAACATTTTCCTTCGTACCAAACACACCCTTTGTTTTTGAAATTACTATATTGGTCGAGAGAACAGGAAAGATTTGATAATGAAAGTTTATTATATGTTCAGCAATATGTATGGTTACATATTTTATCACTTGTGATTTAGATATATAAAATTAAGAAGAAAAAAGTTATATAAACGAGCAGAATAAGATCACCTCTTGTATCAACACATCCTTCCTTATTCAACGAACAAATCAAAATTTTATATTTTTTTTAATTATTGACAAGAATATTTAATTGTTATGTCCGCATTGTATAATTTCCAGAGATACATTATTGTCAAACCAATAATAGTAACCGATAATAGCATCATAACAGAGGTCTAAGAGATTTTTCATTAAAGTTTTTAGTAAATTGACAAATCTAATCGATCACTAATTTTATTTGCCGCTACGTCAAAGTGGTAAAAATAACATGGGTTAGTTAGTTTTCAGATTGGTCTATCTAAATAAAAATAGCTAGCTTTTGTAAAGTAATCGAAAAATAGGGCTAGCTTTGCACAGTAATCGAAAAATTGCCACTATTTTGCTGCAAGATGAAAAATTTCAGCACTTGTGTATGAACTTCCAGTATAATATGCTGGAACTCCAACATGCGGAAAGTTCAACATACTGGAGTAGTTTTCCGAATTTTGAACAGTGTTTTCGTTCAAATTTACCGGTACATGAAAAATAGCTAAATTTCGATTACTTTTAAAAATCTGACTATTTTTGAATGGCCACTTGTAAATATGACTATTTTTAAATTTCTCCGGTCAAAGTGTTATGCACGTCCAGGGGCCTTTCTAAGTGAGAAATTCAAAAATAGCCAGATTTACCACTGGTCGTTGAAAAATAGTGAAGTTTCAAAAGTCGTCGAAAATTAGCCACTTTTTATGTAAAGAGAAATCTGAGCGAAAATACTATTCAAAATCTCAAAAAATACGCCCGCAAATTTACGGGAGTTCCAGCATAAGTATGCTTGAACTCCCGCATATTTTACGGGAGTTCCAGGATAACTATGCTGGAACTCCCACAAATTTTATGGGAGTTCAAGCATAATTATGTTGGAACTCCCGCATATTTTACGGGAGTTCCAGCAAGTATAAATATCCAGTATAATATACTGGAGTTTGGAGCACTGATGCTCCAATCTCTCACAAATTTTACAGGAGTTAGTAAAGTATATCGGTCCAGCATAATATGCTGGAGTTCGTACACAAATGCACCAAAACTCCCGAAAATTATACGGGACCGATCCTTGTTGCAGCAAAATAGTGACTATTTTTTATTGACTTGATAAACGCTGACTATTTTTGATTGACCAATGTAAAAACTGAAATACCATGATATTTTAACCCTTTCCAAGGGCCTGTGCTTGTTCAAACATCCGTACATAAAATTAAAATGACAATAATTGCTATTTGCACGTAACTTTATTTAATAAATATTAATTGATAACATAGTAAAATTGGTACTAATTTACTATCATATATTAAAATATACTCTTAGCGTAAACAATCTCTGCATTGTTAGTGCATATAACTTAAATTCTTAATAAACAGATTAGTCAACCCTAGAGATGTTCATTTGGATTGGATATTCGAAATCCGAATCGATCTGTTCAATTTCAGATTTCGAACTTCGGATTGGATCGGATTTCAGATTGTGTTTAATAAAATATCGGATTTCGGATCGGATTCGGAGTGGTATAATTTTAATATGATCCGATCCGAAATTCGAAGTTACTAAGGCATGTATGAATTACTAAACTTTGATTTCGGATAATTAGTACTTCCTTTATATTTTCCTCCAAATTATTACTTTTACAATTGATGGATTTAGCGATATTGGCAGCATAGTAAGCTCATAATTGTAGAAACATGAATTTTTCTTACTGTATTGTCTTTTTTACAAAGAAAACATACAAATGAGTTTACAATTTTGAGACATACTTATCTGATTGGATCCAAACTTTAAAAATCCGATCCGATATTAATTCAGATTGGATTGGGGTTGCGTTTTCTAGAATCCGAAATCCAAAATCCGATCCGAAATATACTAAATCCAATCTGATCCATGCACAACCCTAGTCAACCCCTTTAACTTATCATCCATTATTATACTCAAAAACTTACAAACTTTGAGAAAATGGTCATCACGTTAGCAACCAATCTAGGATGAATCTTCCAACTTTAACAAATACAATTAGTAGCCTTCACGTCAGTGATACAACAAAATAAAAAACATACTAATGCCAATAACTATATATATGAATCATCTCAATTCCCTCAACATCATCAACCAAACATTCCAAAACTCAATTTTGATTCTAAAAAAAAAAAATGGCAATTAAATTCCAAGTTATCCTAATCGTCTTCTCCCTCCTTCTTGCACTGGCATTACCATTGACATTCGCGTATGCTCATGTCCCGGCCAAGCCAATGGAGACTACTGTAAACGTGGTGATCGAGGGTATGGTGTATTGCCAAAGTTGTGATGACTACGGATCATGGTCATTATCAAAAGCCAAGCCAATTGCAGAAGCTAAAATTAGTGTCATATGCAAAAACTACAAGAAAAGAGTAAACTTTTACAAGGCATTTGAAACAAACGAATATGGTTATTTCTATGCAGAATTACAAGGTTTTGAAATGGGACATTCTTATTTAGACCATCCTCTTCAGTCATGTCGTGTGAAATTGGTGTCTTCTCCTTTAGGAACATGCAATGTTTTTAGTAACATTAACAATGGACTCAATGGTGCAAAACTCAGATTTGAAGACAAGACAGTTGACAGAAGTGATTATAAAGCTGTAATTTATACTGCTGGTCCTTTGGCTTTTCGACCAACTTACTGCCCACCTAAATAATCTTAACTTATAATTTGATTTCAACCACAAAATTTTATGTTTTGATCTTATTACAAAAATCCAATGTCTTTTACAAGAGTTTGTACTATGATTTTTGTCCTTAGTACCGAACAACCTAAACTGTATGATATTGTTGTCCTGTGTACCAAACCTAAATTGTATGATATTCTTACTTTTTGTTATAATTTTTCTTCATAATTACTTACTGAAATATTTCTCCACCGCGCCTTCCTTCCCTTTACCTCTATTCCAGAATGTGCAACTCTATAAATCTCAATAAGTACTTGTTGCACGCATGGGCGAATGTCAACCGATGGGTTCAGTTGAACCCATAATTTTTTACGAATAAAAATTTATATATAACAATTGAAAAAATAGTAAATATGAACCCATAACTTCAAAAATATAATGGGTTCAGTGCTAAAAACTTTGAAAATTGAATCCATAGAATTTAAACCCGAATTCGCCTCTACTTGTCGGAGAGAACTAGAGATGGAGGTACTAGGATAAAATAACAAAAGTAGCCCCTTATGTTTGGGATAGGTTCAAACTGGTCCCTTAAATATAGTTTGAGCAACTTTGATCGCCATCCAAATAAAATTGACAATAGGTATCTGTATATATATGTTTCCAAATTTCTGGAACATAAATAGCTTGATCTTGAAGGATATTTAAAGGATTAATTGCCTCATCTCCCTCTTTATTTCAACAGTACAATATTAATTTACTTCATATTTTGGAATTCGCTTTTTGAATTGACGTTGGCAATTTACTATTCATCATGTACTCAAGATTTATTAAGAGTCTGTTTGGAAAGCCACCATGTAATTGGAATTGGTGTAATTACTAGGGTAGTAATTACATAACCTAGTAATTACTCAGTTGTGTAATTACGACGGCATGTTTGTTTGTCATAGTGTAATTACAGTGTAATTACAAGTTTATTGTTTGGTTGTACAAGTGTAACTACACAATTAGATTAAAGTTTAAATTAAGTAATTATCAAAACTTAAAAGTTAATATACTAAATATATGCCTATAAATTTTTAAGTATAAATAATATTATATTTGATATTTAAGATGTATATTTTTCATGAATATACAAGTAATTATATATATATAAACTAATATTGTAGAACTTTATCCATATATTTTAAATTAATAATATTTAGTTTAGATACGTACAAAAATTAAAAATATACGTTATTGTGTAAGCATTATGGAATTCATATTTGATAAAAAATTAATATTTTTAAATATAATGTCATAACATTATCAAATATTTGACGAAACGCATCTATCAATTTTAACTAAAAAATGAACAACATGCGAGTGAGCCAATACTATTAAAACAAGTAAATTAGAACCATGAATGTAACACAATTTAAAAAATTTTAAAAAAAATATTTAGCATATGTCAAATTCCAACATAATAATAGTAAGTTCCACTATAATTTTAGATTATGAAATATAATAAGTTTATAACCACATTCAACAATGAAATTCCTCTTTAATTACATCACTCGTTATATGATAAGTTTGTAAATGACTCGTTATTTATAATATTCGGAGGTGAAGTTTAAAAAAATAGAATAATAAAATAAATAAAAATAAAATATAAGCAATTATATGAAATAACAAGAAATAAAGGAAGAGAAATAATGTACAAAGAAAAATATATTTTACAATTTTAAAAGAAATTAAAAAGTAAAAATTAAAATTAAAAATTAAAATAATAGAAATAAAAAGTTACAAAGAAATAAATTAAAATAAAATAAAAAGGAACAAAAATAGAAAATAACCTTGTAATTACACAGTGTAATTACCACCAATTCTCACCTCCCCCTTGAGAATTGGAGAGTGTAATTACACCCCTCCAATTACACTCAATTCCATGCTGACCAAGTACTTACTTGGCCTAACAAACATGCCAAACTGTGTAATTACACCCAATTACACCCAAATCCAATTCCTTGGTGGCTTTCCAAACATGCTATAAGACTATTGAATTGTGTATTGTATTTATCTTTGTAATAGTGCTGAGCCAGCAACTTTAGCTTTAGTTAGCAAGTAACATTAGTTAGTTAGTGTTAGTATTGTGATTAGTTAGTCCATAGCTTTGTATATATATATATATATATATATATATATATATATATATATATATATATATATATATATATATATATATATATATATATATATATATATATATATATATATATATATATATATATATATATATATATATATATATATAAACAGTGTTAGTCACATTCAATGTAATGTTCATTTCACAGCTTAATCAACTTTCAGCAGCTCCCCTTTTATCTCTCTCTCTCTTCGAGCTTCTTCTAGAAGCTTCTGTATCCTCCATTTGAGGGGATTTAGAGCTCGTTTCACACTTGAAATCTCAACATGGTATCAAAGCAGAGGTTCTATCAATGACCACGCTTCATCTCGTTCTACTATTTCTGATCGTCGAGTAATCCAGGTTTTTTTTTGTTTTCTTGATCAATCCAACTTGGGCAAAACTTGAATCGGACATATACAGTGATGATTCATCGACGAATAGAAGAAATCCCAACTATACGAAGACCGATTCAACTATTTTTCAAGAAATTTCCATGGCAATTACAGAACAGACTGATCTGACAACCACAACGGTAGCGACACAAACGATAATCGATGATGGTAGCCCTCTTTATATACATCCTTCTGATAGCCCATGTTCCACACTAGTTCCAGTTCCATTTGACGGAATCGAATATTATTCCTGGAGAAGGCGTACTCAGAGCTCTTTCAGTGAAAAACAAATTAGTTTTCATCAATGAAGACCGTAGGAGACCTGATGTGGCGTCTCCACATTTTTGTTAATGGGAAAGGTGCAACGATACAGTCACCTTGTGGATATTAAACTATTTATCAGAAAACATAACTGACAGTGTTGAATATGTAAACTACTATGTGATAAGATGAACGAGGCTAAGCTGTACCAAATTCAGAAAGAAATTAATGATTTGAGTCCGGGCATGCTTGATATCACTGGCTACTACACAAAAATAAAGAAACTCTAGCAAGAATTGAACACTTTCGGTGTCAAAACTCATTGTAGCTGGATGTGCACTTATGGAGTGAAAGAAAGCATGCATAAGGTAGAACGGGATAGAAGGTTGATACAATTCTTAATGGGACTCAATGAAGTATTTACGGTTGTTCGAGGAAGCATACTTATGATGAAACCATTGCCAAACATGGCGCATGCATTTACTCTTCTAATACAAGAGGAGAAACAAAGGGAATTTAGACCAAGGAATCAACTGAATGTTGATCCACAACATTGAGTGTCAACCTAGGAGGAAGAAATTTCAAGACAAACTACTCAACTGGCTCGACCCTTCTGTGACTATTGCAAACGACAAGGTCACACTAATGACAAGTGCTATAAGCTCCATGGATACTGATCACGCCCAACTCTAGTCCTAAAAAGGATAAGCGGTCGCTGCAAATATAATTCGGTCTAAAAGTCAGGAGTCGAATCCCACAGAGAACTAAGGTTTCACTATAATTGTTCAATATCACTAGGAAGACAAGCTCGAACAATTCCTAAGTTATAATATTAAGATTTTTACGTCTAACTAATTAACTAACAATTTAATGAAGTAAATTTAAAACTAAGGACACTAAGGGTTGGAGAAAATATTAGGAGGTCTAGAGTTATGATTTTCCCAATTGTCGGAATTCTTCCCGCTACGTTTTCATTTTGCCTAAGTACTCTCTACTGATCATGAGTACTCTGAGTGTCGTAGCACTCTCTCAAGCAACTACCACAATTTACTAGATGTATTCTCTCAAACTACACTATCTAGCACTCACTATGATCGCACCTAGGTTTCGTTATCTCTAATCCCGCCTTTAAAACTTCCATATTGATCTCTCACATACGTTAGGAGTGATGTTGTTCAATAACTACCTAAATATGTACTCTTTCTCGAGTAGTACACACTAAATAGGCAAGGTCAATTGATGGTCATTCAATCAACAACAACAAACACGTAGTTGAACAAGTAGAGAAATCCAACGGCTTAATTATATAAAAATATAACAAGAATTCATCCTAAAAAAGATTCCATCAGAACCCTAGATAACACATTAGCTATTCATAATAGTATGCATAACTACAATATTGAAATTCATAACCAATAACAAAAATAGGAATATGGTAGTGAAAAACTTGTAAAAGAATTCTCCGGCTTGCTCCCAGTGTGTTCTTGCCTCCTTTGGCCGAATCCCCAGTCTTCTTAGCCTCATTAGGTCAAATCTGTGTTAAGCCTATGTCAAAGGTGCTCAAAATACCATTTTTCCATGCATATATACCAAGTAGGGTCGATCCCAAACAATTATACGTTCTCTTACGTGAAAAGGGACACTTTTACATGTCAGGACATCCTCATCCGCGGATTTGATCGACTTCTGCCTCACATCTGCGGCCAGTGCGCGTCCGCGCACTAGTCGCGTATTTTTCACCCTGTTCTGTTTGGAATTTGGAAAAATGTAAAACATGAAAGTTTTATCCCTTTTAATTATCTTTCGAACCATATCTTTAGAAGATCAAATAGATTTATTAGAGAAAAGTTATTTGCATTTTACTAGAAAGTGCCCAATATGCCTACTGATTCTTCATTTCGTTGATTAGCCGTTGATCCCTGAATATGATCCCAGCTTAATTCCTTGGGCTTTTAATCAGAATTCAAAGATCCAAATCACTTTAATTCTTTTCGTAAGATCGACGTAGTTCGGAATCACTTCTACAAGGCATAAAACGCACAATTTGAGCAAAATACTAGTGATTAAAGCTAAAACTCAATTAAAGTGCAGTGAATTGAAATGTAATAATCGACTAAAATACGTAATTATATCCTATCATCAACACCCACGCTTAAACCATTGCTCGTCCTTGAGCAATCAAACTACAACTCACCCA